>CM035234.1:67378397-67978397 GCA_020226215.1 Sindora glabra
CTCATGGTTGAGTGAATGCAGGTATAGTTATTGAATGTGTCACATATCATGCAAAGAAATTTGTGTAATCAAGGTGAAATTTGTCCCTCCTATATAACATGAGTGACATCTATAGGCCCTTTACTGAAGTAAAGTTAAGAAAATGTATAGTCATGCTTAGATGGATTGACATAGGATGTCAATTACATTTACTTTAGTTAACTTACTTAGGAATCAAGAAATCCTTGAATTAGGCTATATAGGAATGACACGATCCATGTCTCGTGCTCAATCTAAATGTCTTGGATATAAAGGTCATAGATGATGATCATATATATAAGTTCAATCAAATCACCGACTTTCTCATTACTTAGATAACAATGATGTGTTGTTAAATACCACTCTTTGTTTGTTTATGATCATTAATATGATTTATGATCATTGCTAATGTAATGAGAGCCTTTAGGGTTGCACATTTAGAACCTATTGGATTTGGAATTAATGGACTAAATTGTTTAGACCAAGCATATGGAAATTTCATGTTATAATTATAAAGTCTAATTATAAGCCTATAATTATATAAGGAACAAAGCTTAATTAGTTATAGTTTTTTATGAATCTATTTAAATAGGTTTGTTAAGTGTAATTTAATCATTACTCATGCATCCCAACATAGAAAACCTTAGTAGCCCTCATGACCACAACTTTAGAAAGGGCATAGCTAGCACTGTGAGAAAAAGAAGAGAATTCCAATTAGTGGCCATAAGACATTTATTGGTGATTTGCAGGTTCATGTGGATACCTCAAAGTTTTCAATTGAAAGCAAGTCGAAAAGGTGATATGCGATCAAGCTTTTAAATTATCTACAAAAGGTGATGACTAAATCCTTTTTCCAATCTAATCGTTTCATATGGATCCTTGGTTGGGATCGATTAAATTCCACAATAACTATTTAGCTCTCGATCCTAACACATTCAACCGGTAACCAATTTTGTACTTTATAGCTTGCAATTGCTATTGTATTTTCTTGCAATATGAAGATAACTATAACTTGATAACAGACTAACAATAAACAAATTACTAAATTCTTTACTCTAATAAAAAAAGCAAATAACAATAAGAAACTAACAAAGTAAACACTTATATTTCATTAAATATGATAGATAACATTCATTAATAACAAATTAGTTTAGTATACCAAACAAAGTCACCATTTGAAAGCCAAAGGGACTTAACACCCTCACATTAATATAGAAACAAAGTTGTAGAGCAAAACCAAACTCAAAGTTATAGTGTTGTACATGTTTTGACTAAATGTCACAGTCTAGCAACTTAGGTTGTGGAATGTATGGTGTTTAGTGCAATATCCTAAAATACAATAAAAGAATTTTACATAAGAGTTATCTTTAGAAAATATCTTAAGTAAAGTAGAAATTTCAAATTAAAATTTTATTAGAAAGCACCTAAATCAGAAAACTTGATAAGGATCTTGGGTGAAAATTTAGGGTAAAATGCAAAGGTAATTTAGATGTGAGCTCAACTAGAATTTTTATGAAAATTTTGTTAAGAATATCAAATAGATCAAGATCTAATTAAAAACCTAATAATAAGTTTAGGAAAATTCACATAAGAATTTATTGAAATTTCAAAACTTAAGTAAGTTAAAAGGGAGAAATTAAGCTAAAAATTAAATGGATTAATCTAAAAACTTTTGAGCTAACTTAAACTAATATTTCCAGATCTAAAATGTGTATGGGAATTCATAAATCAAGGCCCAAAAATGTTTAAAGAGCCTAAAGGCAAGAATGCAAGAAAATAAAAAATTGGGGCTAATTTGTAATAAACTCTTTTTACCCTTTAAAGTGGCTTATTTTAATTAGTTTTAGAGTAATAATTTGCTGAGCATGAAGGGCCACTTAGACTTGCAAACTAGTTGGTCACATGTCCAAGATTTTTTAAAATAATTATACAATAATAAATAGAAAATTTGAATATATTTTAATTAGGGTGTAGGATTATATATATATATATATATATATATATATACACATCATTAGGTCATTTTGTGAAGCAAAAATTTTTCTTCCTTTGGCTAGCTTCAACCTATGAGAAGAAGAACAGGAATTAGTGAGCATTCAAGTCCTTATTAATTCTCAAAAAGTGAGTGGCAAGTATTTATTATTTTTAGGGTTATCTCATAAAAGATAATAATATTGTTGAAATATGCTTTCTTAGATATTATTTGTAATGTGAGGGTATATGGTTCTATTTTTTTAAACCTTTCAAATTTTAAAATGATAGCAAGATCTTCTAATATAAATGTTAAAAATGTTGGAAATAGGATTCATAAAATTTTCTTAAGAAAGATGAAGATAAAAATTAGTTGAAGTGAGAACAAACCTTTCAAAGGAAACTAGATAGGGGTTTTGATTATTCAACATATTTAAGTAGTTAGAATTTTTTTAAATTTTCAATCTATAACATTTTAAGGTCATAATTAATGTTAGGATGATTGTAGAAGAAATTAGGAGTTTTTGGAATTTTTTGTACACATGAAAAATTAAGTTATAAATGAAATACTCAAACCTACTAATTTCATAACCTTATTTTGTTAGGTCTCAAATTTTGAATTATTTGAAGTACCAAATGATTGAAAAAAATTATGAAACTTTCCAATATGATATGTGGATATTATAAGCTTGTATTAAAATTTGGCGGCAAATGGAGTTGATATGGTTACCCAAAAATAGTTTTATTTTTATAGTTCTAGTGTTGTTCGAATTTGGCAATTCTAAGTTTATGCCTTTAGTGCCATGACAAAGCCATGAAATTTATTGTATAATAATTGAGTATTTCTTTTTCAATATGTTTAAAGTGTCATAGCAAAGTGTGAAAACAATTGGTCTCCATTTGAATGATGAAAAGTGGCTTAAATTACAAGTATTCATATATTGTCCTATTTTGGAAGCCTTATTTTGTTACTATATAAATAGTAACCCTAGGCTACAAAATTGGTAAAATAATATTGTTTCATACTTACTAATGCATTAAAAATATGATGCAAAATTTTAATAAACTGTAAATTTGTTTTGGAGCTTCTATGACTCTAATCAATAATATGAATCTTCAATTTCTAATAAGTAGAATATTAGTAAAACTTGTAGAAAATATTGTGAACAAAGATAAAAACATAAGAAGCCATTCACATGGCTAAGAAATGTTATCATTAATAGAATGAAAAAACCAATCCTGAAAATAATATTTTAAAAAAATGAAAATGAATATAAAAGAATGACAAATTACATAGGGTACCCCGACATCCTTGTTAACAGGTAACCCCACTTGAAAGCCCACAAATAATGATATTTTTTTCTTCCTACATGGAAACAAATCTAGAGGAATGGAATCTTAATGGATCCAATGAAGAGTTTATATCCTTAATATATTATGTAAATTATATTTCTATATAAAAAGAAAATTTTTGGATGTATATATATGTATCAAACTTCAAAACTTTTAATATATATAGTTTATATTTTGAGTCCAGATGTTTGCATCCATTGATAATATTAATTTAGTAAAGATATCATAATACTATACAGGCTCATAAAGGTATCTATTTGGTACATTAGTATTAATTAGGTATCTTTACATCGGTTATAATAGCCATAAGATAGGTCATGACACTTAGATTCTTAACACTTAAGAATAAGCTAGTCGATTAGTTATTCACCATTTGAAGTTTAAAAAATGATAAGCCACATCCACAATAATAAGTATATCAAGTTAATCCTAAGGCAACACATAACCCATAGCAATATAGCAACCAATCTTAAAAATAAATATTAAGGCAAGGATGAACATTCAATTAATGCAAATAAATGTGAGAAAAATGAAACAAAACTATGGATCAATTTTAGTAGAAGAGGGACTACTTCTTTTATTTATAATATACCTCATTATATATTTTAAAGTGTGTAGAAAAGGGCACCAAACCACATATTTTGACCCTAAACTAGTGGCAAGTGACCATCAAAGCCACCAAATGTTTCCCGATTAAGTATTCTAAGCTAAAGCCCTATTGGCAAGAGTAAATATACTTTTTTTGAATTGTCATAAGATTTTTTTTATAGCTTAGGAGAGATCTAGAGTTTTATAATACATCAAAACAAAGATAAAAATCCAAGGATTGTAACCATGTGCTTATCTACTCACATTGAACAAGCTAACTTAGTCAAAATTATGAAAATACCCTAAAAATGAGAAGACTCTAAAAATTGTACACAAGTCAAAATCCTTCCAAATTTGTGCCACCAGACCTTCACATGATGTTTAATTTTTGTGCAAAATTTTATCCTAATCGAAGCTTATTTGTCCTGCTAAATTACGTTATAAGGCCAACTTGTGACATTAAGGTACCACCATTAATCATATGTGATTCTATTTAGTGTAAATCTATGCAACAGATTTGTACTAGCTATGAATTCACCAAAAGCCTAAAAACAAAAGCAATGCTTGCCATAAAACTATACTAGTGATAGTATATGTAGCATAGGCTAGCAATTCCAAAAAATCATGCTAACCTAATAACAAGTGAAGTTAGTATTTACTAAAAGGATGTCATGCAATAGCAAAAATTGCATTTACTTCCTAATTCATGCCAAATATAGATTTTGGTCCCTCCCCGCTAATTGTTGTCTTACTAATTAGGATCATATTATGAATTGGGAAAGCAAAACTAAGGCATATCAAATATAATGACCCTCATATGCAATTAGTAGAGTAAATTCTAACTATAGAAATTTGGAGAATTAGAAATCATTTTATGCTTATGAATTAGTAGTAGAAGTAAAATTTTATCCTAATTAATTAACTTGTCATTCATGCAAAATCTATTAAATATATAATGAATATTAGAAGCATCACTTTTAGTAATTCAATAGGTAGTTGCTGCACACAAGGAAAGGATATTGACTCATAAGCTAATATGCAGTCACATGACAAAGAATACCACTCTTTATTAGTTAACATATGTAGTTCTTACACATAGGAAAATTAATTCTTCGTGGTCAATCATTATATATATCACTGGATCACAACCAATCCCTACTAAAAATTCATAAGATTGTATGATATATAGCATCAACACCAAATATGAAATCTTCGAGAACTAAAACACAAATTTTTCACAATTATACCATTATAGACCATAATAATCAAAATCCAATTTTTTAGAAGCAAATTTATAATAACAATAAAAAATGACGTTGACCATATAATAATTAAAATGGAAGATAAACTAGTTATTTTCCCTGTATCACAAATCACAAAACAAATTCTTTAATTTTTCTTTTGTTTATGCTTTATATAAGAATGTATATTGAATTGAGGTAGGAATTCATCATATCTAGTCTATATTATTGCTCACACACAATAAATTTAGTTCACAAAGTAGTAAAATCATAATACCCTTATAGGTTAAAAGTCACACCCTAAAATAAAAAACAAAGCAACCATTATGTTCTAGTTTAGAAAACCAACAAGAGCACAACATAATTAGAGAAACATTGGTAATTTAATGTTGAAGTTATAAAAGATAAACATCTAAAGCATTTAAGGTATTTGAAAACACAAACTTTACCTTTTGTTAAAGTTTTATTTAGATGTCTTTTACTCTTTAGTGGAAATTGGAGTTTTAGGGAGGATGAATCTAACCAAATAGTGGTTAACAACATCAGTGAGTGGATGGTGGGGTAGAATCACCAACAAAATCTATAGTGGCTTTTTGCTAGGATAAGTTGAATGGAGGACTTTAATAGATCAAATGGTGTAGAATAAGTTATATGTTGTCTAAAGTCTTTTTCAAAACATGGCATCATTCATCAAATGATGTTGTTTTCTTCCATCTTTAATTTATTTGGTCCTTATTAATTTAAATATCCATGAACCTTAGCCAACCAATAGATTGCCTTTTACATGCTTTTGCCTCTACCTTCAACTAATGTATGCAACTAAACTACCATTGACTAATTATTTTCTATTACGATTGATCAGTTCTAGGCAGATGAGCAAAAATTGAAAAACATAAAAACAACCTCTATAAATATAATTTCTTAGTTGGAGAAAAAGAAATAAATAACATAATATTTGGCATATGAAAATTTATCACTTTTTGAATGAGTAATAGTTGCTCAATAACTTGCCTATATCTTAATTCAAATCTAGGAATATGGTTTAACATAACTAACATCAATAGTTTATGATACTCAATCCAATGAAAGGTAAAAGCATTCACTTTGAATATAAAGTTACTTGCACTATGTCCTCTATGGTAAGTTAGAGAATTACCTAAATTTTCTAAAAAGATCAATTGAAATTGAAATATAACGGAATGTCTGCCATTAAACTTTAGGCCCTAACTTTATGGTTCAATGTAAGTTTAACCCAATAGATTTTATAGACAGTTACCATTAGGTAATTTTGCCATAATTAGATCATGAATAGAAGTTGCATATGTTGGAACTTAAAGTTTTGATACTTCATGCACCTATTGTTTGTTGTAATATATTTTACAACTTTGATAGAACTTTTATATGCTTTATTGTGTCTTCTAACCAAAATAGATATGAATTTAAGTTTAGATAATTTTTTTATAATGAATCTTTTTTTCCTTTATTATTAAGAATAATAAGAAAAAAAAGGCATCTATATTAGTCAGAGAACGACAATTGAGTTGCCTCACTAAAATTAAAGTTTTCAACATATGAGTTATAATTTGCTAAAAAACAAGTTGAAAGAATCACAAAATAGCTTAGTAAGCCTTACATTCTCTAAAATTAATTCATTTAATCATATGTAGACTAGTGAATATATGTGTAAATCATGGTTTATCTTATTTCATCTCCTTTTAAATGACTTCCTAAGGTATGATGTTATATTTCTATTATTACATTACTATGAAACCTTGAATTGTTTTCAAAAGCTTTATAGTAGATCTTGATATTAGAAAAAATTAAGCATTAAGGGTTATAAAAACTGATCAAGAACAAGAATAACTATCTAATCAATTCAAAAAGTTTTATAAAGAGAGAAAGATATGTAAGCAACTTGGTAACCTATAATGAAATGTTGTCAAGTATACTTTACTTAACATGGTTAAGAATATAATAGTGCATGCATACCTCCTAATTAGTTTTTAAAGGGATGCTTTACTGATTGTGACATATATCCTAAACTGCTTACTTTCAAAATTAGTCTCTATTAATCTATATGAATTATAAAATGGTGCAAAGCCTAATTTTGAAGGCTTATGCCCTATAAAGGGTCAATAAGTTTAGTTCATAATACTTCTCATAAGTTTAAGAAGTTAGGCCTTAAAGTTAACATATGTTTTATACAATGAACATCCTAATGGTAGACTAATGGAGATTGAGTCCTAAGATATGGTTTTCTAGAGTATGACTTTTCTAGCATTGGCAAAGTTAAGAAAGGTCTTGAGCTTTACGAGTTAAAGGAACCTCAAAATTTTGAGCCTTACTCTTATAAGCTGGATTTAGATTATAAAATCCTGAAATTATTAATGATAATATTAGAATTTTATTAAAGTTATCTTCATATTCACACCTATAAAGAAGCTTGGATAAAAATGTTCCTTGTAAACACTTCAAAATAAAAAGGAGTCCTTTTTTAAACCATTTCTATGAATGCTAATGAGCTTTCTTCCTACAAAGAAGCACTTAATTCACTAGCTTTGAATAGATAACTTAGTGTCACCAATATAGGAAATATGCACCATCATGGATGACTAAGTTTTTGGTGAACGGATACAACTAATAGAGGTGTAAGTTGTGAAAAAACTTAATCTCCTATGGTAAGAATTACATCTTACTTTTCTTATTAATTATTTCACCTTTAAATTTGAAATTGTTCCAAATAGACATGCAGATAACTTTTCTCAATGGAGAGTTATATGAAGAAATCCATAAGGATCAACCCTTTGGCTTTAGAGCTAAAGGTTAAGAGTAAAAAGTAATGATATATTTGTGACTTAAGCAGTTGTGAAGATAATGTTACATTCATTTTGATGAAGTTATCATATATGGTGTGCTTTATTGTGATAAAAAATAGATTATTATGTATATTTCATGAGAGTTGAGGATAAGTTTCTCATTTTTTCACTTTGTGTGTATGACATATTACTTATTATGAATAATATGGAGTTAATTCTATCAATGCAAAAATGGCCATGTTCCACATTTAATATGAAACATTTGGGTCATTATACTATATCTTTTGGATAAGATTAGATAGGATTGTTTTAAGAAATTCTTGTAATTCTTGTGTTTATTACAAGAAACTTATATCATAAATGTTTAATCTATACATTGCAATGCACCAAAATTAAATTATGCTAGTTTATTGAAAACTAATGTAATACAATGAGATAAACTAGGTTGCACCCTTATGATCTTTAATTTATATTTTCTAAATTGACATACTAACAATGTTTACACATTTGTTTATATTATTTTTGCACAAAAAAATAAAAGAAACAAATGAAATAGATGTAAACAAAATGCAATATAAATGCAATAATAATGTAGAATGTAATATGAATGCAGTATGTAGAATTATGCAAAACATAAAATTAAGGGTTTTGTGAATTGAATTTAAAATAAACATATTAAACAAAACAAAGCATAAAGTAAACAGTAAGGAAGAAATCATTATAATGAATAACCAATTTAAGAAATTGAGAGCACTAGTTTGAATTAATCATAGATCAATTGATATATGACTTTTCTAATTAATCTTTTCAATCTTGAATTATTTAAAACCCCTACAATAATTCATAAATCCTATACTAGATAACTCTATAAAATTTGATCAATTAAAATTAGTTGAATTGAGCAACTGCTATAATCTCTAAGCTAGATTAAAATTAATTTAAAGATAGAATTTAATTAAATTAAGAAATTAAATTAGAAACCTCTAAATTAATCCCTCAACCCTTTGCCCTTATGTATAAAACCATGATTTGCCAATCATATTTAATTGATATTGAAATTTTTTTTAGCCTAAATCTCATAATTTTTAATTACTCTTTAATTGGAGGATTTGTCATATTAAAAAATATTATGCTTTAATTTATTTTTTTACTATTTTAGTTATCTCCATTAATATAATGAAAATAATTAATTTAATTTATCAGTAATTTGAAATTAACAATAAATAAATATGTGATGTAATAATAATAATAATAATAATAATAATAATAATAATAATAATAATAATAATAATAATAATAAAGAAGTGTAATGGATTAAAAAAACCTACTTGCAATCGCCTAGTAAAAGTTAACTTGGAATTGGAACTAGGACTGAAATTGGAGTTAGTATTAGAACGACCTAATTTAATCCAACTTAGTGAAAAAATTGTCTCACTTGAAACTAATCTAACATATAATTTTTACTCGTTAAATTAGTATGTTAAAGTCGAATCAATCCATTTTGACAACCCATCAACTCAAACTATTCGGGCAAACATAAACTCAATATGCTCAAGGATGCATCTTTTATATTTAGAGTCTAATTAATTAGGTCCCAAGTTGATTTTGAAAGCATCAATTGTTTTCTTATCAAGGGCATTTAGATTGAAGTCTTACATGTTTGATTCATGTAATTTTTAAAAATTTAATTTACAAAAATATAATATTTCTATGTTTTAATTCATTATAATTTTTTTTAAGAATACCTTATCAAAATTTTATATAAGTTATTAATGGATGTAAGGCACCCATAATTGATGACCCACGTCACCATATTTTTAATTTAAAGAAAAAAAATATAAAAAGGAAGAGATAAAGTTAGTTTTTTGTAACTAATTGTGTGTGGGAGATAAAAGAAATAACCACTACTTAAAAAAAATAGTTTTTTTTAATTTATCAATCCGTTTTAAAAAGTTAAAAAGTAATATTCTTCTTCTTTATGTGAGTTTTGGTGTAATTACCATAGACAAAAATAAAAAAACTCCCTAGTGATTTTTGTTGACACTGTGTGAAACACAATGCCAAAGCACAATCTAAAATTAGGCACATATAAATTTCCATAAATTGTAATTGATTATATAGATAACTTTTTTCCTTCATTAGTATTAAAGCCTTGTCATTATGTTGTCTGTGCTTCCTAATATTAAATTTTGTGTAAAGCTTTATATATATATACTACACGCTAGTTCTCGGTTTCATATATATAATGTGAACAAATTTTTTTGAGAATGCCATGACACAGAAGTTGAGAGTTTAAGAAGTATGATATACAAACTAAGAGTTTTGAGAATTATGTGTATGTCTTTTATCTATATATATCTTTGTTAGCAATTTGATTGTGTTGCATAGTATGACCCTTGGAGGTTTTTGTGGTTGGATTTTAAATACAACTTGCGAGTCATGCCTTCCTCTATTTTTTGAAGTATATTCTTTTCTCATCTCACTCCTCTTGAATGTAACTTGAGGTTTCTACTTTAAAATTATATTCATAATAAAGCATCTTAGGCTGACATAAGGAGAAGTTAAGGAGTTAGTTTAGGAATATTATTAGAAATAGGATTTTAGGGCAATACTATGTGACATTTTAATTTCTTTATTATGCAATAATATTGATACACGTGTTTAACTATGTGATAGCTTATGCTTTAAATATATGATAGTTTTATCCATTATATAATATATGATATATATATGCAATGTTGCATTTTGTTTGCCTTATATGATGTATAAGACACGCTAGATATAATATATGAAAAGTAGGCTATCCATGTGGCTGAAAAAGTAGCTCTCCATATGGCTTCTTGTCACTTTAAAATGGTTAGACCTTTTAGATAATATTATTGTATGTTTATGATATTTTTGGATATGGATATTGTATATTTTTTTAAAATATTTTTTTAATTTTTTATATAAGGTATGGTCCTCCCTAGAAGCTAATTGCCATATATGATATAATAATGGAAAGAGGAGAGAGAATCCTTCCTCCCTAACTAGTGACTATAGCTGGAAAAGCCTCTCATGGTAGTACATGGATCTCACGTGCCACCAATGAGAATGGGGAAGCTGTTGTTTTTCTATTTTTTTGGAATTAAGCCCTTCTTAAGGTGTGTGAGGACATGTGGGGCCTTATTTTAAGGCACGATTTGATTAAAACAACCCTAAAAAAATTGAGATCTTCACATTGGTATACAATTTGCATGTTTTCTAAAGCATATTTGACATTATTCTTGTTTAAAAAAATAAAAGGCAATACTAGTGTGTTTGATTGTGAGTTAAATTTATTTTCTTGTCTATAGTCATGGAACAATGGTTCTTAGAGGAATATGATCCATATGGCTTCCTGGAATGGGTAGTTGAAGACCTTAAAGAATTAAATTGGGTAAAAACCTCTAAAGACCTTGAGAAAATGATGAAACAATTACAAAAATAAATGCACTGAAAACATATCACATGGAATCCTTTCTTAAAGAAGTAAAGGCTCCTTAAAACAAACCTTAGCCACAGAGAAAAAAATGTTCCCTAACTTCTTTGGGTGTTGTATACTACCAAACACAATTCTGAATGATGATTTCTAGGGCCCAATCAAAATAGACTATGGTTATACAGAAATAGAAAGTTAGAAGTTGTGAAATTCATTGAATTAGAAAATGCATGAAGAATTAAGACTTCGAGAAATGTACTGTGAAAATAAATTGGAGTAAGACAATTTTAATGTCCTAATTCCTAAATATGAAAAGTGCAAGGCACTTTGGGCATAATGCATTAAAAAGGGAATATATTTGAAGGGTCTAATTAAAGCTATGAATAAGCACGAGTTTGGACCAGTTCACTCCAACAATCCCCCCAAATTCTTCAAACTTTTTTGTAGAAATGAAAACTTCAAATTGAATTAGAAAGCCAAATAGGAAAACTAGTTATCTAGTTTATAAAACTTTCCACATGTAATTTTTGCTTATGTTAAAATTATTTTCTTTTTGCATATAATATTTTTTTATTGATTAAACTTATTTTTTTTATGAATGTATGATTTATTTATATATATATTTATCTTGTGGAATACTTTATTTAAGTAGGAGCTCTTAGATTATGAGTCTTTTAATAGTTATAAGGAACTGATATTTGCATAAAAAATACTTGATAGGAAATGATGATATTATTTAGAAAACATGTGATAGGGGTATGATAAGCATAAACTCTTGATCATGAACCTAATAATGTCACCATTTTTCTATATCAATGTTATGTAAATAATTAACATTGTATACTTATAAGAAATGTTCATATGCTATGTTTTAATAGAATGGCTAGCAAGAATATTATTGCTAAACTTAACAAAGGTGACAAGTTAAATAGGGACAACTGGGATATATGGCATTAGAAAATATCTTACATTCTAGAGGAGCAAGATGCTCTTAAACCATTAACCAATGTCATGATGGAACTTGAGCATGGGAAGTTAGCCTAGCATAGAAGAGATGTTGAGACATACGTTATTTGGAAGAGAAAGAAAAGTATTACTCGTATTACACTTTTTAGTGTAATGGCGGATTACTTCATGTGTGAGTATCAAAAATACCCAACTACCTAAGGTATATAAATTTCCCTCAGATAAAAACATGGTGGTACTTCTACCTTAAAATTGAGCAGACTCACAATTAAGCTTAACACTTATAAACTCTGGCTTTATACGTTGATGAAACAACATTTATGTGAAATGTCAAACATGATTTATGAGCTAAAAGCTACTAGGCATGAACTTTCTAATGAGCAGCAAGTGTAGGCTATGATTAGATCATTTCTTATAAGTTAGGAACATATAAAGGTTAATTTGATACATAACAAAAACATTTTTACTTTCAATGATATGACAGGACATCTAGAACTTGAGGATGAACATTTAAAAGCTTACAGGTCTTTTAAACAAGTGTATGTAGTGGAAGGAGCTAGACCCTCCAATTCTAAGCCTAATCTAAAAAAGAAAAAAGATTCTAGAAGCAGAAAAATAGGCTTAGCACAAATTTTAGAAAAGGTAATAAAAAGCTTCAAGAAGAGGAAAGGAAAAGGTGTTGCAAAGAACTTTGACCTCAGAAATGTCAAGTGTTATGCTTGCAAAAAAATAGATTATTTTGCTTGAGATTGCACTCAACAAATAAGTAAATAGGGTATTATTGGATGTTCTATTTACACATTTTTTCATATATTTCTAGTACTATTTTTCTAACAAAATTTCATCTGTTATGGATTTTAGATTCAAGCACCACAAACCACATAAGTAAGGATCAAGGATCCTATATTGAATATAGTTAGTTGTTAAATCAAAGTAGATGGCTATATGTTAGAAACAATATGGGGATTGAGGTTAAAGGCATCATAACCTACAAATTATATTTGCATGGTGAAGAACCTTGATCCTTTATGATGTACTTTATGCACCTAACATCCAGCAAAATTTAGTTTTTGTTTGTCCCTTGCTATAGCTTAGTTTTTATATTAACTTTCATGATAGTATTATTGAAATTTCAAAAGATAATGTGTATTATGATTCTAGATTTATTTTCAATGGACTTCTTATCTTAGATATTGTTAATGACAGTTATGCTTATAATTATTTTACCACTTCTACTTCCAATTTAAATATTGATATGAATATTTCACACACTAGATTAGGACACATAAATAAAAATAGAATAATTAAACTAGTAAAGGAAGGATTGCTAGGTCTAATTTTCAAAATTAAAAATATTCCTTATGTGAACATTGTTTAGCTAGTAAAGCAACTAGAAAGCCATTTAAAAAAGGGACTAGGGCAGAAACTCAATTGCAATTAATTCATTCTGATATATGTTGTTTTATAAGTGTGAGAGCAAAACATAAAGCTTGGTATTTCATCACTTTCATTAATGATTACTCACCGTATGGCCATATCTATTGATCTCATAGAAATAAGAAGCATTAGAATGCTTCAATGTTACATAAATGAAGTTGAAAATTAAATGGATAGAAAAATTAAAGTGCTTAGGACCAATCTTAGGTGTGAATATTTATCTAACCAATTTAAAGAACTTTATGAGAAAAAAGGAATAATTAGATAATTAACAATCCCTAGCACTTCATAATAAAATGGAGTAGCCAAAAGAAGAAATGAAATATTATCAAACATGGTTAAGGATGCCATATTTATGAAAATTGAGTTTCCTAGCAAGGGAAAGATTGGTCATAATGTGTCCTTTTATGAGATATGAAATCAAAAGGATAATGTAGAAACTTATCCAAATGCATCCAAGTGGGAGCTCTCAAAAAGTACCTATTGATTCGTGTGGAAGCTTTGAGAGATTGAATGAGAATCTTGTACTTAGAAATGATTTAGTATAGAGAAGCCTATAGCAGTAGAGCAAAGGAGGGAGTATACTAAAAAGATGTTTCCTAATTGATCGACTCTCATGGTTATTCCTTCAGATGATGAAGAGCCCAAAATAGTGTAAGAAGCTTTATCTTGCCTTACTGAGGAACATTAGAAGAAAGTAATGGAGAAAGAAATGGACTCAATGAAAATTAACCACGTTTGAGAGCCAATTAACCTACCATCTGGGTAAAAAGCAATTGGAAACAAGTAGGTTCTCAAAATTAAAAGAAAAACATATGGGTTAATTGAAAGGTACAAAGCTCCATTAGTTGCAAAGGGGTATGTACAATAGGAAAGGATAGATTACGAGGATACATTCTTACCTGTTGTGTGTTTCAACTCAATTAGATTGACTTAGCAATAATGGCAAGCTTAAATTTAGAATTGTATCAAATAGATGTCAAAATTGTATTTCTAAATGATGAATTGGATGAAGAAATTTACATGGAACAACCAGTAGGTTTCATATAAAAGGGAGAGGAGAAAAAAGTTTGTAAACTCTAAAAGTCTATTTATGAACTTAAGTAATTATCTAGACAATGGTATTTAAGGTTTCACATAATAGTAACATTATACAATTCTAAATGATTGAGGAAGACCATTATGTTTACATCAAGTAGTTTAAAGATAATCTTGTGATATTATCTATTTATGTGGATGATATACTATTAGTCGGGAATAATCTAAATTCAATTATAACTAGTAAAGAATGGCTATCCTTGAACTTTGAGATGAAATACATAGGTGAGACAAATTATATTCTTGGAATTAAGATCTTTAGGTATCACTCCAAGAAAGTTGTTTCTCTTCACAAGAGAACTATATAAGAAGAATTCTTCAGAAATTCAATATAAAATACTGTAACCTATGAAAACCCTTGTAAATAAGAGTGAACCATTAAATCAAGAGATGTGTCTTCAAGATAAATTTGAAAAGGAATTGATAAAAAGAGTTCCTTACTTTAGTGCAATTAGTAGTATGATGTATATAATGATAGGTTATAGATTGGATATTTGTCATGAGTTCATATTTGTAGGCAGATACCAATTAAACCTCCAATAGAACATTGGAAAATTGTTAACAGAATTTTAAGATATTTGAAAGGTTATAGTTGATTATACATTTTACCATCAAGGGAAATGATTCGCACTTAGTGAGATACTCCGATGCAGATTAGGTAAGAGATCTAAATGAGAACAAATCCTTTTCAGGTTACTCATTTTTGCTAAATAATAGCACTATATTATAGTGAAGCAAGAAGTAAATATGCATTGCATTATTGATAATGAAAGTAGAGTTCATAGCATGTTATATGGTGATACAAGAGGCTATATGGCTAATAAAGTTTATGGAACATTTGGAGATTTATGGTGAAAATCTAAACTTTATCCTGATATACTATGATAGTTAAGCAATCATTGTCTACATAAAGGATCCAAAGTACCATAGTAAGACTAAGCACATTGACATAAAGTACTACTTTATAAGAGATGCCATAGCATAAAAAAAGGTTATTATTCAATACATTCCTATGCAAAAGATGATAATAGATCCTTTTTACTAAGCTAATACCTAGAAATGTGTATATTGAGTGTGTAGAATCTCTTAATATGAGTATAATGTAATCAACCATTTCCAATTGAATAAATAAAGCATGTTTTATTCCATTACAATTATTATAATATAAGTATGAACATATAATGTCTATTTAGTCATATAGGTTGATAAGGTTAGTTTTTCCACATGAATAACTACCTTTAACACCTATGAGGAATGGGTAGAGATAAGATATTTGTGTTCACTAATAAAACAACAATGGATATTGTTTTGGTAGAGAAGAAACACAAATGAAATATGTCACCTTGATAAAAGGAAAGATAGAGTCAAGATGAGATCCAAAACATACATGTGGATCGAGTTGTGGATTCCTCATTTCCATAATACATGTAGCTGGAAAACAGATTCTTCAAATGTTGATGTCTAAAGGAGTTAAGTGATTAGGAAGAATTCAAATTAGTTACTATATGTTCCTAAACTGAAGTTTATATGATGTTAATGATAAAATCGACATACACCCTTGTGATATAAAAGAAACACCATAGCATATGATTCATACTACATTATAAAATATCACAAATAAGATACAAGTAAAAAATCCTTGGTTCATTATTGTGTGAGTGCTAGAAAAGAAAATTCTTTCTGATGGATACCCAATAACTTTGATGGTATCATGGAGAAATGATACAATGTTAGTTACCTTAGTATACATCCTATGATCATAATATATACAATCTAAAAAGTGCAATGCTTGAAAAATAAATGTTTCAAATTGAAGTGATATACGAGCAGAGGGAAGATATCTCGATATATATACAATTATGTTAATGCCTAAGACATGTTTGTTGTGAAGTTATTTTTTATAACATCATAAGCATGGACACTATGCATACATGAATGGCAATCAGAGCTTACAATGAAGCTCGTAACAGATTAGATATACTGATGGAAAATGTATTTGGGTAAATCTAGGGTATCTAAAGCATAATATGAATACGAAGGATAGGGTTTTTTTTCATGTTGATCCTATAAAAAGGTTTCTAGTACAATGATACCCAAGATGATGACGTCATGCCTATGTGGTCATGACAATACATCAAGTATGAACCTAAAAAGAGATGAAGGATTATATATAACTCATCCCATTATACGCAAGTAGGAGATGATAGATATGGGTGCCCATAATGGGTAACCCATATCTCCATATTTTTTATTTAAACAAAAAAATAAAAAAGGGAAAAGATAAAGTCAATTTTTAATAACTAATTGTACGTGGGAGATAAAAGAGATAACCACCACTTTTAAATTTTTGTAATTTTTTTAAGTTTATCAATACTTTTAAAAAGTTAAAAAGTAATCTTCTTCTTCTCTAGTTTGGTGTAATTGCCACGCACCAAAAGCAAAAACTCCCTAGTGATTTTTGCAAACAATGTGTGGAACACAACATCAAATGATGATATAAAATTAGGTACATATAAATTTATACAAATTGTAATTAATTATATAGATAATTTTTCCTTGGTTATATTGTCATAATTTATTCAAATTTTATATTTTAAAAATTTAAATTTATTTAAAAAATATCTCTATCAAATCTTTTATTATAAAATATATTAAATTATATTTTTATTTAAGATTTTATAAATAATTAAAAAAAATTTAATACCTATTAAATTAAATCTTATTTTCAATACTTAAAAATTTATTGAAATATATAAAAAAAATTTATACTACATTATATTTTAATATTTAATGTATAGTACTTTAATATTTAACATGAACATCTCATAAGCAGAATTATGAAAATTTAACTTTCAAAATAAAATATATAAAAATAATTCCACATTATATTTATTGAAAGTTAATTTATTTCTATCTAAGTCATGATTGTGTATGTATTTACTTCCAAAAAATAAAATAAAAAAGATAAAAAGAATGAAGATAGAAAAAAAATAAGATAATTAAAGATATAATGATAATTTATTAAAAAGAACATATAATGATAATTATTTCTCAATTTAAATTAAAATTTATTTGATAAATCAATAAAGAAGAGAGAGAATGTTACTATTCCTTTTAGTTGATTAAAAACTCAATGTTTTAAACTCGGTACAACTCGGCTAATTTAATTGGTTGAAACGGTACCTAGGCTTGAAAATAAGCCAAACACACCCACAAACTTAGTCTAAGTAAACCTAGATTAACCTGATAAGACTCAATAAAAAATTGATTCAATTGGCAACCTATTAAACCTATTGGCCTGTTCCATTTTTTACCCCAAATTGGACAAAATCTAACTCAATGACCCAAGCTAGCATCCAATAATGAAATGATGTAATGACTCAAAGGATAAAACCTAATTTAAAGGAGAAAACCTCTATTTTATAACTTTTGTCTATTCTATCCGAGGCTTTGTTTAGTAATTTGGTGAAGTGAAAGAGCAAGTTCAACTTCATTTTTCTATTTTTATTCTATTATTTGTGTTATTTTGTTGATTTGCTTTATTTTGAGTCTTCTAATTACCAAACTTTATCAACTCCAACACTTCAAAGATAAGTTTTTTTTGTACAATCAATGCCATTGCTACTAATGTAGATCATCTTCATATGGAATCACCTTTATAATCCATGAAAAACTAGGTACAACAAAGCTTTCAAATCAAAGTTTAAGATGGATGTCACATAATAGGCAAAATAAACACAAATCCAAACATCCATTATCACCTGACTAGTAAAATATGATTTCAAAATTCAGTGAGCTGAAGCACTATTGTGATACTATGTAATTGGAGATTTGTTATATATTTTCCTTAATTAGAAAAACCCAGCAATATGAGTTAAAGCCAAGTAAGCATTAAAAACTAAATAACTCACTTATATCTTACTTTTTAGGAAGCTACACTTTTCAATATGCCCACTTTCTTGAATGTCTAATAAAATGGTTAATTTGATAATAACATTCCTACTCTAAATGAAATGTAAACCTAAAGTATCTCAAAGCTAGCTTTTGTTACCATAATTTGGCCCTGTCATGATCAAGGTCCTAATACACTGATCTTCATAAGAAATTAGAATATAAAATCTATCCATAGGTTGGTTATATCCACTTTTATTTTGTTAATGCAAAATAATTTATCATGCTAGTTATCATGGCCTCTTTGATATTAGTGATGATGTTTAGCTAGTTTTTATTTACAAATGGTAAGAGTAGTCTAAAACTTCACCATTTTGAATGTAGAACTCATAATGCAAGGATACAGTTGAATGATCTTGAACTATAGAATGGCAGTGACTAAATATTTCTCTTTAAACATCTTGGTCGCTTAATCGAACATGACTAAATGTAAGGAGTTTTTTTTACTCTAAATAACTCTTTTTATTTATGATATGGCTCAGTAGGTTTTTTTTTCAATTGAAATTGAAAGTTAGTGTGCATTATTTTTTGTATACACACTCTAAAAAAAAAACTTGTAAATGAGTGTTCTACTTTCGAACCTAATACTAGTATTTGTGATGCTTTCTTGTTTAAATGCAGAAAATCTCATCTTTCTCAGTTGGTCAATTAACAACTACATCTTTAACACAATATGTAGAGTAAAAATAGATCTTGCATGGAACCATTGTACTGAAGGTATAGATTCAATAGGAAAAAATTTTAAAATATTTATATTGTGCAAAAAAAATAAAAAGTGGAGGGATAAATAGAATGAAATTACATCTTGCTAAAAGAAAGGGTAAAGTTCAAGTATGTTCAAAAGTTCCTTATGATATTTAATATCAAATTGAAGAGAGGAAAAAAAAAAGGAGTCTACCTAAGATCAATAGGAAAAGGATCCATATATTCATAGTACTACACCATTTGATAGAGATACAACAAAAATAGAAGAAATACATGGCAAGCAATTTCAAGCTAGAGATAAAAGAAAAGCAAGTGGGAGTATTTATAAAATATTTGCACCAAGAACCACTTTTAAAGCTCAACCATCAATGAAAAGTGCATTGGTAGGTAAAGAAGCCATTCATAGAGCAAATTTGGCAATTGCTAGGTTCTTTTATGACAATTGCATCCCATTAAATGTTATGAATTCAATCTACTTCTTGAAAATGTTTAATGTTGTAATAAGTTCTTTTATGATAATGGTAGTAATAAGTTCTTGTTATAAGGCTCCAACTTACCATGCAATGAGAACAAATTTATTATATGATATAAAAAAAGAAGTTTAATTGTTGATTGATGCTTGTAAAAGTGCTTCAAAAGGTACTGGTTGCACTATAATGGCTAATGGTTCACAAGATCAAAAAAATATACATCTCATTAATTTTCTTATCTATTATCCAATTAGCATTACTTTTATTAAATTAGGAAATGCTTCAAATATTGTTAAGGATGCAACAACACTTTCTAAGTTGTTTGAAGAGATGGTTGAGTTTGTTAAGGCAAGTAATGTTATCCACTTAGGAACAAATAATACTACTAATTATAAAGTTGCAGAAAGATTGTTGAATGAAAAATATCCTTTAATTTATTAGTCGCCTTGTTCTGTACATTGCTTAAACTTGATTTTAGCATGCAGTGGAAAGATGGAACTTGTAATAAGTCTAGTAAAGTGTGCATTAATGATAACCAAGTTTATCTATAATCATGCATTTTTGTTAGCTTAGTTAAGGAAAAGAGAAGGATGGATAGAAATCATACATCTAGGTCCAACTCGTTTTGCTACATTTTTTATTATTTTGAAAAGCATTCAAAAGTACAAGGATGATCTTATAGCATTGGTGATTAGTAAGGCATACATTGATTCTAGATATTTCAAAGATAAAAAAGGTAAGGATATTGTTACTATCATTTTAAATGATAAATTTTGGAATGATTGTGCTATTGTATGCCAAATTATGGCTCCACTTATTTAAGTATTGAAGATTATTGATACAGAAGAAAGGCCTTCATTAGGTTATGTGTATAATGCCATGTATAAGGCTAGAAAAGCTATTAAGAACATTTTCTTGAATAAAAAGACATTGTACAAGCCATATATAAAGATTGTCAAACATCGGTGGGATAGACAACTTCATCAAAAGGTTCATGATGTTGCTTACTTATTGAATCCAATTTTTTCCTATGAAAAAAAAAATTCTCCATTAAACCTGAGGTACAACAAGGATTCCTTGATGTTTTGAAAGAAAAAATCAAGACAAACAAAATTGGATTTCTAAAAGAAAGCATGCTTTACTGTGAAAGACATGGAAGTTTCAGTAATTAAATTGCTCTTAAAGCTTCAAAAAATATGTTACCTAGCAAGAATTTTAGTCAATATGAATTATTTTTATGTTCTATTATTTACATCATGATTGGATTGATTAATTTAATTTTTTTTATTTTTATTTTCACTTGTGATAGATTAATGGTGAAAGAATTTTGGGTATAATGCTTCTGATGTACAAAAGTTGGCTATCACTCTCTTAAGCCAAATAGCATATTCTTCAAGTTGTGAAAGAAATTGGAGTGTCTTTGAAAGAATACACACTAAGAAAAGAAATAGATTAAAGCATCAAAGGTTGAATGATATTGTGTTTATGCATTATAATTTATGTTTGAAAGATAGGTAATATTGATTAGTTTTGTTAATATTAATTAGTGTATGTGCAAGTACAATATTCATAATTTACTTGCTATATAGTTTAAATTTATAAGGCTTTAAATAAGAATAAATTATTTGATCCTATTGACTATGAAAGCATAGACAAAACTCAATTTTGGTTAGCAAAAGAAGATGATTCACCCTTGCTTGATCATAAGGAAATAGAAAGAACATTCTACAATAATGAAACATCCCAAAGGTTTCACCTACTAATCAAGAAGGTTAGTTTTGTTTCTTTTATACATGGAACTTGTTTTAGACTACATTTTTTCTTTTAGACTTATCAAAACAGCACCATGAGCATGAAAATGGATAAGCTTATTCTAATCTTTTTAAAGTTTTAATAGTTTCCTTTTTTGGTTTGGTGATAAGCTTAGAAGATGATATTCAAGCACCAAGTATGGAGGCTCCATTGGTAGATTTGGGCTCAATTCTACAAGATGAAGGTCATAGTTTTAGAAAAGATGACTTTGATAATGGTGATACCATGGCTTGATCTCATTAAGTTCCCTCCATATTTGAAGGAGAATAAGGTAATGAATGTTTTTGTCATTTTTAGTTATTATTAAGTGAAAAAAATTAAGGCTTGTGTGAATGTAATTTAAACTAAAGACAAAGTATTTATCATTTGTCTTTTATTTAAACTAAAATGGTGTTGGATGAATATTTCTTATGTTAAGGTCTTTAAATTTGGTAGCAGTGGGAGTAGCAATCAACACACTGTAGTTGTTGCGATAATTGTCATATTAACTTTGATTGTCACTTCTAACTTGCTCTTTTCAAGACTCGGCTTTTACAAGATGAAGCAAAAATTGCTAGAGTCACCTTGAGGGAGTTCAAAAGAGGATAATTTTTTTTAGAGAATTTGACTAGAATGTCAACACGTTTCAGCTACAAAGATCTTGAAACTGCCATGAATAACTTCTCTTTGAAGCTTAGACATGGGGGTTTTAGCTCAGTTTATAAAAAGACAAAATATTTAATATTTGCCTTTTGTTTGACTTAAAATGGCGTTGGATGACTATTGATATTATAGTAAAATTAATGTTTACTTGTTGTGTTCTAGAAATGCGGCAATATAGTGTCTATATATGTGTATGCTATATATAATTTATCTATAAAAATAGAGTAACCAATTTGACTATCTAATTTGACCTATTGAATTGGTCCGACCTTGACCAACTCGTCCTATTAGATTAATGGTCAAGCTGGGTTTTATTGAAAAAACTTATCAATATGACAATAACATCTTTTATTGAACGTGACAATAAAATAATAAAATAGATAATAAAATTAATAACAACTAATTAATTTTGTCAATCATTGTTAGTGTCCTTATTTTTAGCAAATAATGCTTTAGTCGAAAGATAACAAATCCGTAATAATAATAATAATAATAATAATAATAATAATAATAATAATAATAGTAGAGGTAGATAGCTGTGATGAAAGGAGAAGGAACAATAATAGAGATAAAATGAAGTGAAAGAGGGGGAAAATTAAAGGTATAGTAAAAATGTGGATAATATTCTTTTTTTATTTTAATATTAATAATTTTATTTTATAAAAATACGACAAAGAGTGTTTCTTCCACGGAATTTTCATCAGAAGAACGAGAGTACCCTCCATGCAAATTCTATTCTCAAGCTGGTTTACTAATTGCAGTCTTCGAAAAAGACAATAAAGAGATAAACGGTATTCCCCCATCTTACCGGCAGAAACAAAAATATGTACCAAATTAATTAATTAATTAATTAAATCTATTAATTAAAATTAAAATTTTTATTATCATCTAAGTTGATTTTGTAATTCCTAAAAATAAAAAAACTATAGAAATTTAAATATGATGCACCAAACTAGCCTCAGAAAAATACATGTATTTATAAAATTTATATTTGTCGCCATTTCTCCAATTTTTTTATAAATGCCAATTCTCCTATTTAATAATCTTTTATTATCATAAATTTTTTGTTTTATACCTAATCGTCCTATTATTTGTATTTTAATGCCTTTCTTTATTTTTTTTAATATTAATTATTTAATTTATTTGTAAAATGAAATTTATTAGAAATATTAATTTAAAAATATGTTCAATAATTTTGAAAAACTACTATTTAAATATATCAGTATGAAAATATTGATTTAGTTAAAATAAATATGAAAAATATACATATCGTTACTTGTAAAATATTAAAATAAAATATACACAATAGTATATTATGTAAAATTTTTATTATTTTGGGCTGCCATTAATTGGATTTTCTTATTTTTTAAAACTAGATCAATATATATAACTCAAATTTTGTAGCCCGAATTATTATTAAATGATTTAATAGATTTTAATTTACCTCTTATGTATACTATTTTATTAAGAATATGATGGGGCCTATTAAAACAAAGTTGGTGTAAAGTCTATTATTGAGCTCATGATAAATTGACTCAATTAGGGTTTATTAATATAAAGTTAGGTCCTTTCTCCACATATGAGGCTATTGATAACTTGCTCCATCAAAGTTGTCATATGCTATCAAATGTAAAGGAGGAGAAGACTTAAATCTTTCAGTAACATTGCTCAGTAACTACTTTTATACTAATGACTTTTTTAAAAGATTATTGAAGTAAATCAAGAGGTACATAATCTTAATTTCTTTTTTAGTTTTAGTTCATAAAAAATTGTGATTTTAGATTTGATATAAAGATTCTATTAGATACTAAAAATTCTTACATGTGATATCAAAACCTGTTATATCAAACTAAAACTCTAATTTCATTAATTATAATTTAATATAATTTTTATTAACAATTATATATATTTTTATAAATCAAAATTCGTTTATATATATATTATTTGGCATTGTGAAATTTGAAATTCGTTTTTATATATATGATTTGGTGCATTGACCTTTTTATATATATTATGTTCATATATATGTTAGTCATGCTTTAACATATATATATATATATATATATATATATATATATATATATATATATACACGTGTTTAGCATATGTTTAGACATTCTCTGTCTATTGAAATTCATTTTTATACATATGCTCAATTTAGCGTTTGGCCTTCCAAATATCTCTCTTTCTGCTCGTTATTCTAACTTTTTATGGATTAGTTCTTTTTTTTTCTTTTTGAGATTTTCTTTATTTTGCAAAGCCCTTGAAGCTAGCCACCCTGTTGTTGGGGCCTGCATCATCTTTATAAGCTTAGCGAAGTGCGTGATGTGGGCGTTTCTACTCGCCTTCTTATTTTATATATATATATGTTTGGTTTTGGTCTGGCGTTCTACATGCGCTGAAGTTTTGTATTTATTACCTATATATATATGCTCTGGCATTTTGATGTTTTCCATATATTTATTATATATATGCCTTAGCATTCTACGTATATTTGTCTTTGGCGTTTTGCATAAATATATATAGTCCAACATGTTCTGTAAGTATATTATATATATCATAATTGTTATATATATATAATTTTGTGCATGTTATTCTTCATGCTTCAGGTTTTATGTGTACGAGCTTTCTTTCCATTTAATTTGATATGAATTTAATAGTTAAAATTATTTTGATATATTTTGAGAATGAAACAAATCTTGGAAAAATTTATATGGAGATAGAATTTTTTATGAGCAATATTGATATAATTTTCCCTATTTAGAATTAATTTAGTGAAATTAAACATTTTTTACCGCAATAACCATTTAACAAGTTAATTAATTTCACTTTTGATTTCATTTATTAGTAGAGATGGACTATTTTAAGATATGAAGTTAACTCTCTTTTAATAAAAAAGGATTTTTGAAAAATATATTAGTAAACTTTTGATAAAGTTTATATAAAATATATATGAAAATAATTTAAGGTAATAAATTATATATTTTTCAAAGTTCCTTTTTTTTTCTTTAAGAAATATAATGTTGTATATTAAAAGAAGAGATAAATCATTTTTTTTAAGTTAACTTGATATGCTTACTAACAATGATCTCATTTCAATTTGATACAATTCTACTATATTGTGGACATTTAGATGTGGTTTTATAACTTTGGAAATTGTTAAGATAATTATGTTGATTTCCAATATGTTACTTTAGACATTGTTTATAAGATAGAGATCTTAAAGCATATCTATTTAAGATATCATTGTGGTATGATGTGATTAAATTTTACATTGGTTAATTTTTAATAGTATTAGTTCCATGATATACAATCATTTTTGTGATTTATTGTTATAGGTATTAATGGAATTTGTTTTATTGTCTTATATCTTTCTTGATGAAACATGAAATCCGGAGATAATGAAATTATCAAATTCAACCATTGATATGGGATTAAGAAAATTTTCAAAAATATTTCTAGTGCATAATTTACTATTATTTTTATATTATAAAATTTAAATGAATGATGTGAATATTTTGACTTACACATGATATATATACTTTATGAAATTGCATACCAATATACACTTATAAGATGATCCAAGTGGGATTGATTTTATTTTATTCTGCAATGCGGAGCATGATCAATTACATGCATAATAATTGAAATAATTGACATTATTTGGTTTCTTGGGAAACATGAATGTTTAAAGTGGATATGAAAATAATAATTAATTATGAGACCATTATTTATCTCATGGGAATTTATTGGTAAAGTGGGTAATTGTCACCATAATGGCTTACTCACTTAACTAATGCATTCTTATTATACTTTGTTTTTTTTAGATGTGACACTTGATTATGACCTATTAGTTATCCTATGAGATTTTATTAGCAATGCAAGTATCTATCACCACAATGGGTTACTTACTAATCTAGTAGAATCTTGTTAAAATATTTTTAAGATATGATAATTTGTCGTAGGTTGTCCCATGGGAATTCATTTGGTATTAGTAAATATTGATCATCACAATAACCATTTATTAAGCCAATATATTCCTGTTAAATTCTATAGAAGGTTCTTATTATCTTAATTAATTTATACTCTAACCTATCCATAGGAGGTTATTATATGAATTAGTTAAGTGAAATATAGCTTTTTGGATGATTTATGCACTATCTATCCACAAGTGTTAGATTTTTTTTTTTTCATAAGAAAGGTGATCTTTCTGCCCACAAGTGTTGGATCTACTTTTCTTTGGAAAAATGTGTTTATTATCCAATTAGCTACTTGTTGGAGATTTTCCTAAAATATTTTATACTTTTTACCTATAAGAGAGTTTGTAATGATATACTTAAAGTTCCAATGCTATAATGGTTATCATTATTTATTTTCCATGTGTGAAACAATGATTGTGCTATGTTAGCATATTTTATTTAAATAGTAATCCAACTTCCAATGGTAAATTGTGACATTGTTTATTTTTTAAAAAAATTATGATTTTGATTTTAGATGCCCTTGATAAAAATATCCATAAGGATATTCTTGCTTTTGAATATCTACGAGGATATGCAATTTGTTATTTATAAAATAATTTGTGATTATGTGTATATATATTAAAGTTATTATTGTTAAAAAAATTATTCCATACTTTTTAATTCTATAATTTGTAAGGAATGCTTTCATAGCAAATTATTGGTGATATTATGAAATTTATATTTTTATTAGAACGATACAAAAATTGAATAATTATACACATATTTTCTTTTAATGGTAAATAAATTTTTTATACTTCATAATATTTATTGAACTATAAGAGAGTTCTTATATGTGCTAGACACTCCACTCACAAAAGATTGTATAGTTATATACTTGAAATTTTGTAAAATTTATTAATTATATTTTGAAATTATTTTTTTCAATCAATTTTGAATATTGCCCATAAAGGTTTAGAGAAATATAAGCTATTTTTTTTATCAATTCATGAATTTCTTGATGAAAATTTTAATTAGAGAATTCATGTAAAGAAATAGTGAGCAATATGAGCTTATATCTTAGTACATGCTTAACATTATATATATATAATTTTATGTATTGGAAATTCTTGTATGATATCTATGGTAAATTTTAACAAGTGATTTACTTATTTCTAATTAGTGATACTTTTAATTAATTAAAGTCAAAATATTTTAAGTTGATTACTAAGGAATTTTGACATCAATGGGAGTATTATAATATCAGATGTAATCATTCATATGAGCATTTTGTCAATTTTTATTCCTTATCGTGCTTTATAGTTCCTAGTGCAATGATGTATTTAAGAATAATTAATATATTTTGAAATATATATATTAAAGGTATAATAAATCTAAATTTTTGCTCAATTTTTAAGCTTTAAACTATAATACAAAATATTATATGATATAACAATTTTATATCAGGATACTAATGATTCTATGATGAATTAATATATCATTTAAATGTTATCTTAATTTTGGTAATAATTGCTTCCAATTGTTAATGTACCTGCCTTTAAAGGAATATGAAATTAAGTTTCTAAGTTTTCCTCATTTGGATAATGTTAGGCTTTTGTTTTAAGTCTTAGTTAATATTCCAATAGGCATTTTAACATCAAATTTTTTCATAAGTTAAATAATGGGTTTAGAAAATTTGATGTTATCTTTACAAGATATGTTTGATACATTAGGCATAATTTAAAATCTTATTTATTAAGAAAATATTTTGTGACAAGTGTGAAATTAACAAAAATTTATAAGGATTATATTGTCCTTGATTGTTTATATACCTTAAGATGATCTAATTTTAGAGTAAGCTTGTCATTAATGATAATATTAATTGTATACTTTAAACTTGATATTTTCCCTTAATTTAAGTGATTAATATATTAATTTTAAAATGTTTCAAGTTGAATTATGTTATGGTCTTAATGATTGATAAGTTGGATAACTTCATTTATTATCTTGAAATATTTATTTATTGTAGCATATTGTGTGAATTAGCAATTATTATTATTTGTATACTAAAAGAAATGTTAAATATCTTATTATCAGAATGATTTTAAAAAGGAAGTTTGGATTATTATCATGAATATTGATATTGAAATCTTGAAAACTTCTTAAGAAATTAATTATTTCAATTAATTACATGAGGAATAAATTTCATTTTATTTCTTATAATTATTAATGTGATTGATTAGTGAGAGCTAATGTATATTTCCACAAATAATTGTACCTTGATACTTCCACTAGATAATGTAATTACACAATTGATTGTGCCTTGTTGATTAACTTGTCATGACAATATTTCTCTTGAAATATATATTAGTACCATTGACATATCTTGGGATATGGTTATTTTCTTGGTGAAACAATATTATATCAATAAAAGTTGCTGCAATTATTTCCTTATAGAAATGGTTAATTGAGATCTAATTACAAATTTAATTGTAGTTGTCTCTTTTAGCAATGCTAAATTATTTTGTTAAAAACTTAGATGATCTTTTTAGGAAGATATGGTGACTTTCATGAGAAAGATCACAATAAGGACCTTTACAAAATAGTATGAAAAGATCACTTAGTCATACTTTGAGTGTAATTGCATATTCACACTATTGTGATCATGTCAATGAAATAATTGACTTATGTAATTATAGATGTACTATATTGTTATATAATATACAATCGTCCATAGTTCTAAGTTTAATGCTTTATTGGACCTGATCATGTTATGAGGTAAATTTATTAGGCTATGATATTTTATGGCCATTAAAATTATTATTGATTTTAGAGTCATATATTAAAATTATTTTTAAAATTAATAAAACTTAATTAATGTTGTCTAAGTGTGAAAATGTAAGAATTTTTATTATTTTGGGCTACCATTAATTGGATTTCCTTATTTTTCAAAACCAGATCAATACATACAACTCCAATTTTGTAGCCCAAATTATTATTAAGTAATCTAATGGGTTTTAATTTACCTTTTATGTATATTATTTTATTAAGAATGTGATGGGGTCTATTAAGGTAAAGTTAGTTTAGAGCCTGTTATTAAGCACATGATGGGTGGACTCAATTAGGATTTATTAATATGAGGTTAGGTCCCCTCTCCACACATAAAACTATTGATAACTTGCCTCATTAGAGTTGTCATGTGCTATTGAATATGAAGCATCTTTCAGTAACCACTTCTATACTAATGATTTCTTTAGAAGATTATTAAAGTAAATTAAGAGGTACATAATCCTAATTTCTTTTTTATTTTTAGTTCATCAAATTTTGTTATTTTTAGATTTGATATAAAAATATTATTTAATACTAAAAATTCTTACATATTATCAATACATCATTAAGACAGAGTTGTGCATAAGCAGTGGAAAATTTTCATGAAAATCAAAATTTTTCTTGTGAGTAGCAGGGACAACAATTCATGTTCATATATGTGTCAAATTTATGTTGCATTAAAAATTAATAATGCATTAAATGTGTTCAATCTAAATTGAATTTGAATCATACTTATATCATATTAAGTGAATTTATATATTAAATGAGTTGTCACGGGTAAGCTCATTTAAAATGCAATTGATAAAACTTATATTATGAATTTGATTATTAAATTTAAATATTTATTTTTTAAAAAAATATTTTCAATCAATGATTAAATACTTTATAATTTTATAATCATTTTATAAAATATGAATTTTATTTTATATAATTATTTATAATTTATTTATTAATTATATCTAAAATAATAATTTTTAATATTTTAATATAAATTTTTAAATAAGCTGACTTCATTTTATTTTGAGCCAATAATGTTAACTCATCCATCTATTAATATTTGTGTTATATAGGCCAATTCATTTACAATTCAATCCTATATAAGCCCAACCTAAATTGATGTAAAATAAGACTATTGCATTATGTCAAAAATTACTGCTTATACTCGCGAAGAGCTTATCATTACATACATATTTCCTTGCACGATGCAAAATAAAGTCTCATCTGGAAGATTTTAATATTATAGGTGGATAAGTATCCTTTAATATTGAATATTTTAAAAAATTTTAAAATAAATCAATTAAATAAAAGTATAAATTTTAATAAAAATAATTTAATTAATGATAAAAATATTAACATCTAAGAATTTTGGCTGACGCATAGAATTGTGTTATCCATTGAAACGCTTATTCAAACTTGAAGAATTGTGTTATCCATTGAAATGCTTATTCAAACTTGACCTATATAAAAATTGGTAAACTATAAAATGAGTATCGGACTAATTATTTTTTTAAGATTTAGGTTTTCAAAGTAAAAGTATGTTTATTTTTATTATTTAATATATTTATTTTAAGTAAATTAATACTTTCATACTCATTTATTTAAATAATAATTTTAAATTATTAAATATATTTATTTTAATTTCATATTTTTAAAAAAATTATTTTATAGTTGAATTCACTTTAAACTAAAAAAATTAAAATTAGAAAAATTAGAAAAACATTTAGAAATAATTATGAAAGTACTACTTTAAAAAAATGACACTTAAAAATTATTAAACCAAAGAATTGGCAATAATAATACTAATAATAGAGAATTTTTTTTGACAGTTTATATTTAGTTTTTATTACAGTTTCAGGAATTAAAAGTCAACTCAGGTAATAAAGAATCAGTTTGATTTAATTAATTGATATAATTAATTAATTACTTTCTTTGCTAGTTTTGTTTGCCTTTTATAAGACTCGGCTTCAATCAATAAACAATTTTGAAAATTTGGAATGGGACAACGAGGACACTGTCGTCCTTTTATTGAAAATTTCGTGGATGTGTAATGTCCCGAATTTTCAATTCTATTATTTGAATGTTTAATTTCTGAGGCTGTAGAAACGAAGAGCATGTTTGAGTTAGCCTGGTGGGTGAATCTCAAGTTGAAAGGAATTAAGTGTAAGGGTAAATGAAATTTTGAAGGAAAAGGATAGTAGGGAAAGAATTAATTTCCCTAAATAGTATGAATGATCAGAGGAGGTTGGAAAACCCTAAAAGGGGAGGTTGTCTAATTCTGATAGTGTAAGGAATTTTAAATAGACAGAAACCCTATGGACTAAATTGCAAAAGTGCAGAATCGGGTGTGGTTAAAGTGAAATAACTAAGGAATTGGGATCTAATATGAATAACCAAGAGTTTTGGGGTGCAACATGTGATTTTAATTAGTGTGACCAATAGATTTATGACAAGTGTCATTGTTAGAAAAATAATGGCAAGAATAGCCTTACTTTTGGTGAAAAAAGGACTAAAATACCCTTGAGAATTTCAAAAATGACCAAAATACCCCTAGAGCTTCATGAAAACTCTACTACCTTCTCCATTCTCCAAAAAGCTGCAGAAAATCCTCCATGAAAGCAAGCTGGACGTGTGAGAGAGAGAAGGAAGAGAGAGAAAGTTTCTTTTGAGTTTTTCACCCCAAAATACCAAGATTCAAGCTAAGGTGTAGAAGGGAAAATTGCTCCTCTCATCAAGCTCTATCCATTGATGTCCCTAGATTGAAGAAAAGCCCAAGTTTGATCAAGTTTGGGGAGCTCCAAGTGAGGATTCTCAAGTTGCACCAAAAGGTAAAAATGATCTTCTCTAAGAGCTCTTTAATGTACTCTTCATGATTTCTTGAAATCTTGAGGTTGATGTAGCCAAGGGTGATTGAACATGGAGTTTAGGATGATTTGAATATGTTTGGTGGTGTCTTAGATGTTGTAGTGTTGATTTATAGCTTTGGTTTGGTGTAAAAACAACAAGAAACCATGATTACACACCTGGGTTTTAGAGGTATAATGGTGCATGTGTAGTATGGGCATGATATGTTTAGAACTTGGCTAAGTTGGTGAAGTTAGAATAAGTTTAATGAATTATAAAGCCTATGGAAGATGAAACTTTGAAGTTATGAAAGTGTTTGTGTGTATTTTTCATTTTGAGAAGCCAAAACCATGAAATGGAAAAGAAGGAAGGAAGGAGTTTTAGTGTTTAATGTGTTTTCGGAGGATCAGCAAGGTACACGGGGTAGAACACGGCCCGTGTTGTACCCCGTGTTCCTCGTTGAAGTTGATCAGTGTGCTACACGGGGTGCAACACTCCCCGTGTTTAATTCAGGACTGAAGGACAGTAAGGTACATGGGGTAGAACACGGCCCGTGTTCACCTCCGTGTTCTTTGTTAAGTGAACTTTTTGGCTTGATTTCTTCAGTATTTGCATGGTTTTACCTTTGGATCCTTTTCTAATGTTCATATGTGTCATTTTAAAACTTGAAAGCAAAGTATAGAGCATCTAAGTATGCATTTAATTAAGTGAAGAAAGTAAAGAATACATGAGGTTTAGGGAAAGTGATAATGTTCTAATATAAGCTATGATGTGTATTTGTATAGACTGAGGAGTGCCAACTTGGAAAGGCAAAAGAAAGTGTGAAGAAGTTTCTAAGTGAGAGCAAAGGGAACATCACATTGGAAGCTTGTAAAAGGTAGCTAGCTTTATCCTTAAGCTGTTTTCTATTACATGATTTTCTGTGTTTTATGCCATTGTATGGAATGTGTATGAGATTGTTATGGAATGTATATGAGATTGTTGTGCACAACCCGGGAAGACAGTGTGATACTGTGTTAGGCCTATAGCTCGAGTTCCTCGGGGATAATAGTGCAATTGCTGTGTGCGGTACCTATGGCCAGATACCTCGGGAAGACAGTGTGATACTGTGTTAGGCCTTTGGGCTCGAGTTAACCCCGGGAAGACAGCGTGATGCTGTATGAGGCCTAGGTACGATTGTTTGAGATGGCCATCTAGATATTATGATAAGCCCCTGAATGGGCTTGATAATTGTTGTGAATTGCTATGTGATGCACATTTTCTACAATGGCATGGTATTGAACATGATGATAAATGATTACCTGATTTTGAAACGTATGTTTTATTACTTAAGGATTTGGAATGGCTTGAAATGTTTTTATGGCATTAGCTAGCTACTGGGAAACTTTGTTTCTTATGTTTTCTGTATTGTGACTAACCATTCCAGGTGATGCTTCCAAAGGCTCTCATGATAAAGGGCAATGATGTTTGAAGTTGTAAATAATGATATAGTTAGTGATATTGTATATGATGGGATGTATATTTTGTAAAGTTGAACTTATGTATAATTATATGACTCTTAATCATGTTGTATGAAATACGCAAGCTTGAGATATTCAGAGTAGTTTGGAGTAAAAGGCAAAGTAGTACGTGTTAATTACCTTAAAAATGAGGGTTAAGGTGTTGATAAGTAAGGGTGTTACAGGATGCGTGAACGTCTATCTATGGTATTAACTCTAAGTTTTATATGATGAGTTTTGATGATAATAAATGGATATTACAATAAAATTATATGTCTTTATGTCAAAGTGTTATAAAATCTTTAATAAATATACTATATTATGGCAGAAATAGTAACGTTTGATAATGTGTTAAAAGAGATATATTTTATACAAGCATTATACATGTTCTTGTGTTAATTTATTATATATTTTATATATGAATCATGTACATTAATATATTAAATTAGACTAATTATATTAAGTTCAAAATGAAGAAGAGTGAACATTGAAGTAAAATAATAAAAGATATTATCATGCTCAACTCAAAAATGAACAAAGAAGAAATGCAAGAAAGAAGATATGATCCAAGTATTAAAGGATGAGAAGATTAAAATTTTTGAAAGCTTAAAAGTATTAAGAAAAGCCTAAAGACTTCATTACTATAGTTTTTCATTTTAGGCTTAGGCTTTCTTAAAAAATAGAGCTTTTCATAATATAGAGCTCAAACATATTTTTAAAATCTTAACTTGATCAAAACATTTAAAAAGATAGCGCACAATTATGTTTTTACAAAATAGTTTATGGGAACATATTAAAAACTAATGAGATACGAAATTGTGATCTTTTCAATTTTGACCTTTGGTTACTCTTTTGATCATATCTCACAAAATACTTGTGATTTTATTGTTAAACTTTTTCCATAAAAAATAAACTTAAAAAGCTTTTCATGGACATATTATTTGCTTAAAATGATTAATATGTGATAGAGTTATTTTTCAAGTTGAGTTTAAAAATTAGTTTTCTGCATTTCGATCTTTTTTTACCTTTACTCATTATTTTGACCATATCTCAAAAACTATAAATGGTATGAGCATAAAATTATTTTTATATGAAAATAGACTCAAAGAACTTTCCATCAATAGGTCACTTTCTTAAAACGATTAAGATATGAAAGAGTTGTGAATTTTAAAATTAGAGTTTCAAAATCAGAATTTGTCAATCCACTCTTTCTGATCTTTGCTTATTATTTTAAATATATATGAAAAACTACATTAGATATGAGCATGAAAGTAACTCCATTGAAAGTAGATTCAAATATATTTCCAACTATAAGTTATTTGCTAAAAACAAACTTAAAATGACGAAGTTATGACTTTTTAAAATTGAGTTTTCAATTTTGTCTTTGAGGATTGATTTAGCAATTGATTTTGGATAGGCAGAGGCAAAAATTTAAATTAGAATCGATTGATCAATCAATTCTAACTATTCTAATGTGCATATAATAGTTATAAACAACTAGTTTTCATCTCTAGCTACCCTAAATGGCTATAATACTGCATAGGTTTTCTATATAAGCGAAGAAACATCAAATATAATATAGAAAAAAGCTCGAACTTCATCCTTTAATATCATTTATCTTCTTCCTTTATAAAAATCATGAATTGAGATCTTTACTTAAGATTTCTCTATTTTAAAAGATTTATTTGTTTCATTTACTCTATAAGACAGTTTGCTTGATTTGATATTCATCTTATATCACTTTCTAATTGTAAAAGGTGAGGTATTCCTTAAAATTTTTTTAAGAGGGTGAGATATTCCTTGTGAAGAGAGATTTTGCTCAAGTAAAAGTAAGGATTTGTAAAGAGGTTTCTTTAAGTACTCGATTGAAATTTAGAAGGATAGTATATTCTAACACATGCTTGGAAAGCTTGAAGAGAAGATGTATACCTTAGAGAGGATATTCAACGAAGGAACCGTTATAAATCCTTGTACTTGATAGCTCTGCCCTTATTCTTGCTATGCATACTCTATTTTTGCTATTGTTGTTTGTTAAATATATTTTATTTCAATGCTTATGTCAATGATTGGATGATTAAGAGCTTAAAAAGGATGCATACCTATGTACGTACTTCTCGATAACTTGTCTATGCTTAGTTGATGACATTGTTGAATATATTGTGCTTGAATATTGATCTTGATGCTTGAATAATTGAATGGTTAAAAAAGAAATCTATCTATGCATTACCTTCTTGATTCTTTATATATGCATAGTTAAATGAGTTACTTTATATAAATACATTGAATTATTATATATTGTGTGTAAACCTCTTGTTTGAATTATCTTAAATTTATTTCTTGATGATTTGTTTATAAATAATTGAATAAGTTAATTTGCACTAATTCTTTAAATTATCAAATCTTAAGTGCAAACATCTTTATAAAGCTCTCTTAAAATTTTTTGAATTAAAATTATCATCAGGGCTTTTCAAAATAAAAACTTTTCAAAAAAAAATTCAAAAATAGTGAGAGTTTTAACAACATCTAATTCACCTCTCTTAGGTGTGAGTTGCTAAGGCCTATAAATGGAAAAAAAACAATCCCCACATACTTACATTCTTGTTGAAGTACTTTAAGTGAAACTTAGACTAAAAATATTATATAAAATGTTTTATTTTTTGGATAGATAAAAAATTAAGTTGATACCATTTGTTGCAATTTATTGCAACAAGGTATCTCAAGCCCACTTTCTTTCATTTAAGTGCACTCATGTATGAAAATTTATTACAATGCTCAAAAGACAAAATGACACACCAATAGCGCATCTTGAAAAGACCAAAAGCACTGAAACAAAAATTGTCAAATCACATTCCATCACTGTGAAGTCCCACTGAATCAATTGAACAAATCGAATGAAAACATTGTAGAAATCATTGAAATTTTGTAGAAAATGAACTCAACTAGCACTTTACCAATAAAAATAAGCATTTTCAACCTTTAACAACTGTTAACCAATTCCAAACAATACCTTCGAACAAATTAACACATCAAAATGGGTTATTAACAAGTAAACCCTACATCCTCTTAAATGGTTTATGTATAAGGATTATCTTGGCCTTAATTTCACGGAAAATATTACTATTTATGTGTGTGTGTGTGTAGTATGTATATTGAAATGAAACCTTGGAAGTTAGAATGATGAACATGTATCTCACTATTTTATTACATATTATTATCACTAATATCATATAGTAACTACTTGCACACTTAATCGACATGTTACTATGTGTAATCTTCATGTTGTTGTTTATATAACAAATAGAAAAATGGAAGCAAATATGTTATTTTGTTTTTTTGCATTTTGTTCACATTGAAGCAAATAAAAACATGCAATCTAACATATTATTTCAGCCATATTACTATTTGTATGACAAAGAGAAACATGAAAGCAGGCATGTTGAAAATATGTAAGTTTTATATTCTTTGGCATCATATTATTGTTTGCATACTTAATAGTAACATGTAAGAAATTGTGCAATTTTGGTGTTACATTGATTTATATGTTATTTCTAGTTAATATTACTATTTCGTGTAAAAAATAATAACATGTAGTTTTCTAGCAATTTTATTGTTGATCATACTTGATTTATCTATTTATTTTATTTTTTTATTAATATTACTATTTCTAGACTAAAAGTAACATATTCAAACTAAAAAATAACATATTGCTATTTGATATGTAAATAGTAACATGTTATTTTCTCACAATCATATTTTTTATCATATTTGATTTATTTATTTATTTATTTTATTTGGTTATATTACTATTTTTAGACTAAGCAATAATATGTCAGTACAAGAAAATAACATATTACTATTTGTTCTGAAAATAATGACATGTTTTTATCGATTTTGTTGTTAATGATGCTTGATTTGTCAATTTATTTTCAATTTTTATTTGATGTTACTATTTTTAGATAAAACAATAACATATTTTTTAAGCTCATTTCATCACAAGAGCGAAAGAGAGTAGCATATCATGTTGTGCTTTAAACCTTTACATGTTACTATTGCATGCAAAATAATATGCACAATCATTGTTTTTTATCATCTTATTTCAATGCATATGTAAGAGTTGATGCCACCTTTGGCATGTTACTGTTTGTGATGCAAACAATAATATTATTTTTTTATTAATGTTACTGTCTTGCATGAAGCAATAACATATATTGTCCTATTTTTAGCCTAATTTATATCCAATATGACCAAGGTATTTTTCTTTATCATTGTGCAAAAAGGTAACAAAATATTCAAACAAATAAAAGAAGATGAAGAAGTAGTTGTAAGATTACAACAATACAAATCCAATCTACTAGCATGTATAAGGTAGACTGATAACCTTTCAATTCAATGAGAGCCACATAAGGGTATTGCAGCAAAATCCTTTCTGGCTGCTCTTCAATGTCATAATGATAAAAGAGCTTGATCATAGTATGTGCTAAAAGAGTGATCAAGAAATACAAACAATAATTGCCACCTTTTCATTGAAGTATAATGAATTCATAATTGGGAGCAAATATCTGAGCATCACACCTACATCAATAAAGCTTATTTTTGGAATAAGAGATGGAGATTGCCCTATTAACACAAAACTAAGAAAAAAGCCATAATCGGATTTAGACACCAGATAATTTTGTGGCTAAGGATGCCTTACAAAACTAACCATATTCAATGCACTTTAATGATCAATAGGAGGAACATAAAAAATTGATGTTTAGGACGTCTCGCACCTTGTAACGTTGATGTTGTTGGTAACCCTATTTGTAATAAATAGAGCTCAAACACTAGCCTGGTCTTACCGAAATACATTGAGAGCATAAATAACATGGTAGAATATGGATGGTCTGCACATATACATAACAATTAATAAGTTCAATTACAAATAACAACCTATCAAATATCACTGGCTGTGTCATACTATTGCTAGTAAGTTACCGTTATCTAACTTGTATTGTTTCATATCATTTTCTTTGATATTATCTTCATTTATTTCTATTGATTTAATTGCATGTTCTTTAGCAATTTTATTATTAATAAGAATTTATTTGTTTAATTATTTTGGCTTTTTTTTATTGATGTTACTAAATAGTAACACGTTACTATTTACTTTACAAAATAACATCACATTGTTCTTTGTAGTTTAGTTGTTAGTGTGACTTAATATGTTAGTTTATTTTGGATTTTTGGTTTGGGATACTATCTGGAAATCAAATAACAATATGTTACTATCGGGTATGCAAATAGTAAGATGTTATTTTTTTGTAGTTTTATTAAAAATTATAATACATTTGTCTCACTATTTTAAGTTTTTGATTGTTAATGAGACTTGATTTATCCATTTATTTTGAATTTTTAATTTAGGTTACTGTCTAGATAACAAACAATAATATCTTACTATTTGATCTTAAAATAGTAAAATGTTATTCTTTGATAGTTAGGCATGTAAAGTGGGGCAGGGCGGGCCCGCGCAAGTTTGCTTGCATAAGTCTGCATAAAAAATGGGCATTTTTTAATAGGATTGTAGAGGCCCGCAGGTAGCCTGCATTTTTTTATAATTAAATTATTAAAAATACACATACAAAAACAAAAAATTAAATTTTAAATATAAAAAAAGACATGTTTAAGGAAATATTAGATTAATATAGATTAAAAAAATCTAATTTTCTTTTATAAATTATAATTATCTAAGTATTTTTTTTTATTTTGTATAATTATGTAATTAAATAAGTCTATAAAAATTATATTAGATTGTTATATATTAAATTAAAAATTGAATTACATTAAAAAACTTTCTAAATACTTAAAAAACTATTAAAAAATAAAAAAAAGCCTACATAGGCCCGCGGAGCCTGCGGTCAAGCCCACACGAGCTTGCTCACATGAGCCAGCAAGAAAAATGAGCTAAGAGGAAAGAGGACTGGACCATCTCGTGCCCGTAGGCTACCCACAAAGCCCACAGGCCAAAGGCCCGTTTTACACCTCTATTAGTAGTTTTGTTATTAAAGACACTTGATTTATTAGTTTATTTTAGATTTTTGATTCATGTTACTCTCTAGAGACCAAATAGTAACATATTACTATTTAGTCTCCAAATAGTAACATGTTGTTCTTTAGCAGTTTTATTATTTATGACACTTGATTCGTCTATTTATTTTAATTTTTTGTTGATGTTACTATCTAAAGACCAAATAGTAACATATTACTATTTGGCCTGGAAACAATAATATATTATTTTTTTAGCAAATTTCTTGTTAATGACATCAAAGGGACCATCTATTTTACTCCATCCTTACATGGAACTTTCATTAAAAATGGATCTAAAAATATGTACATTGTATTGTCCACAATATTGGCTATGTGAGACAATGAACTTGCTTAATTAACCTTAAATTCAAAAAATACCTAGATGCCTTAACTGGGACCTTAAGCTCCTCACATACCAACTCAAGGAGAAAATGGCCATCCAACTTTAGGTAACCTTTCAACAATGTCATTTCATTTAACCATGTTATTATTATGCTACCACTTAATCTACCGTTTAATCTTTCTCTTTATGTTACTATTTCTTACTAAAATAGAAATGTGTCAACTGATTACACTAACGAGCAATCACTCTTACATTTCAAGTCATCAACAAAGAATTGTAACCAACAAATGAAGAAATAAATCTTCTTTACTACCTTCACACATATAACATAGGAAGAACAACAACCTGAATTCCAAGAACAAATAAAAACATAGATCACATCCTCCTAATCGGAGGAATGTAGAACCGATGACGACATAAAAATGGCACAATGCATAATGTAACCTCGAAAATAGCATTGGACCAGTTCACAGATATTACACTATCCCAAAAAGAGCATTGTGAACAAGAAAATAACAAAGTATAACAACTAAAGGATCAACTCCTCAACGCAAACAACATGATAAACCAAATGACCGATGAATTAGAGTTACTGATAAAGAAACTTTGGAGGTCACAGGAATAACTACAACAAAATAAAGAAATAATCACAAATCCTACATAAGAAAACACACAGCTTCAAATGCAACTATCTAACATAACAAAGCAAACATAAAATCTTAACATGATCATTGAGACATTCCAAAAGGAAAATGCCAATCTTGAGAACCAAAATAACTAGCTGATTGCATAGCTCACAAAAATAACTATGCAGCTAGTTGTATAGCAAAAAGAACACACCGCACAAGATAAAGAACAACATCGAATTGAGCATAATCAAAGGTTGATGATTAGAATTATTAAAGTAAGAACAAGAAAGACAAAACATGATAAGGGCGATAAGGCTTCTATATCCATCTTAGAGGAAACAATAATAAAAATGGCTAAAAAGAAACAAACCAAAAAGCCAATCATAAGGCGAATTCTGTGTTACCCCTAGGGGTTTGGAACCCATGGGTATGTGAGCTATTATATGAGTTGACTTAGTCAATGACTTTCCTCATCTAGTGACTTGTATTGTGCCATATACCTATGGGTTCCAAACTCCCATGGGTAACATAGAAAGCACCTAATCATAAATACAAAATGGTCGGTTGGAAAATACTTCCCCCAAGATCGTAGGAACAAACTAGTCCAAGTGAAAAAAATAGGAGACATATCATTAGTTATATGCTATTTTGTTGTTGATTGCTTTAATTAACTCAATATTATTGTCTGGTGACTTAACTAATTTCTACAACTTATTATCATTTGTAGGACTATTATCTAGACGTCTTTTCAGCAAAGCATGTATGTAACATTAAACAAGTTGCTGGATGTGCTCGTAGAAAAGGCAATAGCATTAAATGTATGGTCCTTTGAAATTTTACAACATTACTATTTTGTCTTGATCCTTTTATAGTCATGTTACTATTTTGAGTAGAAACATAGTCATGTTACTATTTTGAGTAGAAACAGCAACATGACATCACTAAATTTTTCAGACTCCAAAACATGATGTTACTATATGGAGTCCAAACAGTAACATGCAACTCCTCGTACTATTTATCATCATTTTATTGATATTTTTCTACTCTTCTTCTTCTTCTTCCTTTTTTTACTCATTTCCAAAGTTTGATTCTTCTAAATCAATTTATCTAACAAAGACTAATCCATCAATTTCAAATTATAGATTCCTATACATTCATGCTCAGCATGGATAGCACATCCAACAACAACAAAATATTTGTATTTGACAGCGTGTGTTAGGTAAGATCTTAAATCCATTCTCGAATGTGACATACGAAAAATACTTTAATACCAACTTATGTTTAAAATATATTGATAGTTTTATGCTGTGAATCTACTTCCATTGTACAAGGAAATGAAGAACTTCAAATTCAATCAAAGAGCAAGCAATGTTTGCAGAAATTGTTTTATTCCTAATAAACTCAATGGGCATCAAGGACTGCATAAATCCCAATCATTACATACTACTCATGCTTAGTAATGCAGAGTACAAATAAACTCATTACAACTCAATAAGGCCTAAAATAGAGGGGATTATAGATCCATACCTTCTTAATGTCAAAATAGTAGTCAGTGATGCTTATATTATGATAAAAAAATAACTATTATTCGTGATTGATATTATTTACTTTGAAAATAGTAACACATTATTTTCTTGTAATTTTTATTATTAATCATAGTTGATTTGTTTATTTATTTTATTTTTTAATTGATGTTGTTGTTTTTAGGCTAAACAGTAACATCTTAAACTAAAAAAATAACATGTTACTCTTTGGTATGTAGACAATAACATGTTGTTTACTACAAGAAAATGAATCAAGTGTGATGATACTGGCTAATTTGTTATTTTTTGTTGATGTTATTATTTTGAATGAAAATAATAACATGTTTTCTTAGTGTTTCATCATTAATCATATTTAATTTATCTATTTATTTTAATTTTTACTTGATGTTACTATTTCTAGACCAAATAATAACATATCAGAATGAGGAAATAACATGTTCCTATTTATTCTGAAAATAATAAGATGTTATTTTTTTATACATTTTGTTGTTAATGATGCTTGATTTTTCAATTTATTTTTAATTTTTGTTTAATGTTATTGCTTTCAAACTAAACAATAACATATTTTTTTTACTTAATATTTTATGTAACTTGTTCATTTAATAACAGAAGGACTACTACTAGGAAAGGAATAATGAAATCCTTCACAAGAATATGATGGATATAAGAGTAGAACTAGCAAATGTAGAGCCATCTTTTGATTTCATATCATATAAAAGGTCATCATAATAGAAATTTTGATAATAAGTAACACCTTCTATACTAATCCACAAGTACCATAATTAGGAGGTACTCAACTAACTTATTCCACAAATTTACAATTTCAGGCAAGACTGTGGCATTTTTATATGTAAACAAATAGAAAATATATACTAAAATAAAGAATTTGAAGAAGACTTTCTCTTGGAATCTGTAAGGAAATATAAGGCAAAATTAATGAATAACCTCTTTAGGAATTTCAATACCTCCAGCTGAAGATGATTCTTATGTATATATGTAATATTTTCCTTGTAGGTCAAATTCAATTATATATAACATTCAATTATATGTAACATGTTAGATTCAAGTATACGTAGCATTCAATTATATGTAATATTCAATCATAAATATTAATAAAAATTCGGCATATTCTTCTTTGCAGTTTCTTTTAACATTTAATATTTATTTACCATATATTTGCAACTTTTGCCTTAATATTACTATTTGAAATCAAAATAATAACATCCAAGTAATTGTGTAATTTTTTCGATAATAGTACTACTAAAACTAACTAAACAAAAACATGTTAACCATTAATTTTAACTAATAACCAATTGCATTACTGTATTAGAATGATGTTACTATTTTTTTTAACAAAGGAAAAAAATCATAAAGAATACAATTATGACACAGAAAAAATTACATTCAAATTGGTTCCTTACAACTTTTCTTATTGTGATGTCCTAGTTTGCCACATCTTCCACACCTAATCTTCTTAGCACACTCACTCCTCAACCTAATCCTTATCTTCTTATGTTTATGTGCTTGTATTTTTAAAATCGAAGGTAAGATAGTTGCTTCCTCACCTACATCAACCTTTTGCCTTAATATTGTAAGAATAGGGTGTATGACTTGTTCATAAATCTTCCTATATGTGCTCACATGGAGATAATTCTCAGCAATCTCATTCAAAGAAATCTCACATCTTCTTATAGCAGTAACTGCATGGACACAAGGAAAGCTATCCAGTTGCCATTGATGACAAGTGCAATTGAATTAAGAAATATCCACACATATAGTTGGATTTGTTAACACTTCAAAAATAGTTTCTAATGACTTCCTAACAACTTAACTTTTACATTTCCTTAAGTGTAATTCTAATTTCAATACCCAAACCAGACAAATAACCCTACTTTAACACAATGATTCAGACCACCATTTAACAAACCATTCCATCAGCTTCAAATGAATATTATTAACCATATTTGTGATCAACAACTTCCTAGCATCACAAATCCAAGAATTGTAAGATTTAACTGTATTTGATGTCATCTCACCATAATAATAGCTACGACTAAAAGCATTCAACCAACATTCAAGTCCAAGCCCCATGAGAAAATTCTAAGCAATCCAAGCTCCTTCGCGTTTGAAAGCTTCCAAGTTCTCACTAAATGCAGTTACTGTTAGGAAATATACACACATTGTAAACAAAAGAATTATATGCTCCCTGAAGGAATTTGAAAATACAACACCATTGAATCTGTCCCTCAAATTTTATTTTAAATGATGCAAGTAAAAAAAATGAGGTGCCCTTGGAAAAACTTGTAGTAGTGCTTTGAGCAATCCTAAATTACGATTGAAAATAAAGTCACCTGTGAGTTTGCATTAAGTATTGTAAACAACTGTGAAAGGAAACAAAACTAATTTTCTTAATTTTCATAATTAACCATAGCAAAAGTTAGAGGAAACAATTTTAAAATGAAATAGTCACATTAAATAAAAACATAAACCATTAAAATAGAAACATGATCCACAGCATAACCCATATTACTGTTTAGATGGAAATAGTAACATTAACCATAAAAACACAATAAATATGCAAATCAATTCTCATTAATAGCAAAACTCATGAAAAATAATGGCACTACTTCCATGTTATTGTTTCGTCTCCTAATAATAACATCAATTCAATAGCTAAATGAATACATCTAATTATCAATCCAACTGATAAAAAACTAAGAATAAATAGCTAAATCAACCCTTATTAATAACAAAATTACCAGAAATCAACACTAATGCTTCTATGTTATTATTTGCTCTTCAAATAGTAATATCGGTAAAACTCACAATAAAACATATAAATAAGGGCACATTCTAAATAAAAATATCAACAAAAGAAAGGAAAAAGCACAAGGCCTTTCACGTTACTATTTCTAGGCTAAATAATAATAAGGGATGCCATGTTACTATTTGGCCTCCAAATAATAATACTAATCAATAAACTCAAACAGAATTGTTCTTGATTGAAAAATCATGGACAATAAACTCAAAATGAAAAAAAAAATCACCTTGATTGTCATCCTTTCTAGTAACTAATAGGATAACTCCCTTAAACTTGGACTTTGAAAAAGTTCCATCAATAAACAAAAAGGTCTGTAAAACATGAATCCTTCAATCCGAGCACAAAGAGCAACAAACATTCTTTTGAATCTCCTGTTACTGATATCCACATCCACAATGCAGCTACTAGGATTCATTTCATTCATAGAAGATATGTACTAATTGATTTATTTGAAAGAGTAATCAAAATCACCAAATATCATACCCCTTACTTTCTCTATTACACGTCATGCCTTGCAATAAGGAATTGTCAATCCATAATTATTTTGAAAATAGTTTACAATTTCATTGGTTTTCAAAGATGAGGATCCCATAACTAAATCCATGACTAATTTAGATATCAATTTGAACCTCATCCTCCTTGAAGTTGAATTGTATAACACAAGACCACTAGTGTGATAATTCACTAATTTTTTAACAAAGAAAAAATTATTCACCTTTGACAATGAAGCAATAACAGCCCACTCACAGCCTTCCTCGCACTTCTTTAAGCATATAACTGCCACCTTCATTTTTGTATTCCTAACATAATCAAATGAGAAACCTTTCTCAATAGAATACTTGCACAATGTATTCCTAAACTCAACAATCACCAAAGAACCTTTGACTAACATGGTTGACTGCACCTAACCATGAGTCGAACAATAAAATCCTTTCACTATTTGAAGAATATAAACTTAGAACCAAAGCACCATCACAATCCATAACATCTAAAATAGTAACATATCTCTCTGAAATAGTAATACCATCATAGGGCAAATGTGATATAGAACTCGAACCAATATTAACTTTTAGATTATTTCAAGTCCAAAACACAAACTAAGTCAATCATATTTTCCACTTCTAGCTTATTCCTTAGTAAACAAACATGATGGCCAAGAAAAGAATATGATAAGGAAAAATCAGTAGCAAATAGATCTTTAAAATTTACATACATCATCCGAACTAAATCATCATAATTTATACCAGTGTTAATCTTCAATACCACAGTTTCAATCCTATACTTACATACGAGCAACACATACTGTTTCATTGATAAAAAATCAACACAATTACTTAATAACAATGCAATAAAAAAAAAGAGCCAATCGATAAATGCAATGATGATCATAAAATGGAGGAGATCAATTACCGATAAACATCAAATAAGGGTTAAGGTCTAAAATAGACATACAAATATTTAAAACTAGATGTGAAAACAAAAGTTCTCGCATAAAAAGGATATGAATGGAACCTAATTAAAAGAAGGGTATTTTGAAAATATAATAGTAATAATTTATAAAATTAGCACTTATTTGAAATAAAGATCAGCATTAGCATCTCTTTAAAAGGAAATTCACGAAGTGGTACTACAATATAATTTATAATTTTTTTTAAAAAAAAACTTTGAATCATTCATTTTTGTAGGAATTTTTTTAAAAAATAAAAAGTTAAGTTAAAAATATTATAAAAAATGCTTCATTTTTAAATTTTTTAAAATTTCAATCAAATATAAAAATATAATATTTTTAAATACATGTTAAAAATATTTCGCCAATCATAATTCTTTAGTTGACAAATTCCGTAAATACTAAGGGAACTTGTCAAACGTGAGATATCTACTTAAAATTCATATTATAATAAATTATAAATTTTTTAAAGCATTTTCATTATCGTATCTTGTTGGCCAAAAGGTGAAATTATAGCAGAAAGTTTGTATAACTTTCACTTTGTAAAGGAAAATAATTGTTAGCTATTAAATATTAAAATAATGTTATAGCAAACAAATTAGAGAATAAATTCACAAAGAATCTCGAAACTCCGATGAATAAATCTAGAATGAAACATAAATGGTAAATATATCGCATATTGATGTTTTTAATAAATTATAGTAAGGATTTAAATTTTACCTATCGTTATTATACTAATATTTACTTATGTATTATTATACTAATAAAAAATTAGTAAAAAAATTTATTATTATTAAAAATTCTTATTACTACTTTTTTAATAATGCATTTTTTATTTACTAGTAGTGCACTTTGTACTAAAACAGATAAAATTTAAATATTTATAATAATATTTTATAAAATTTAATTTAATTATATTCATATTTTTTTATTTTTATAAATATGTATTTACCCCAGTCATTTTCATGAGATGGGAGAGGTCAGTGTACGCTACTATAAGAGAATAATTCAAAATTAACATAACTTGGAGAAATAATCCTGAAATTAGAACAACAACTGTGCAATAATAGAATAAAAAAATTTATCTATGTTTTTGTCTAAAACTCTTCTATTTACAAATTTTTTTAATAAAATAATCTCTAAGGAAATTTATATCAAATATAGGTTAATTTAGTTTCTCATTCAAAGAAGTTAAAATAATTAAAGCATCTAATGCTATGTATGTCACTTTTATATTTTATTACACTAATTTATTATTTTTCTACATTTAATATATTACAATTATTTAATTTTCTATACCTTTTCAGATAAATGAAAAAATTTTGCAATCTACTAATAAGGTATATTTAATATTTATCTTAAAAAATTTATAATTTTTTAAAAATAATTTTAATATTTAACAAAAGATATGGATAGAAAATGAAGTGAGAATGTCATATTTTATTATACTAATTTACTTTCTTTCTAAATTTAACATATTATGATTATTTAATTTTTATCCTCTTTTAAATAAATGAAAAAAATTTGCAATCTACTAATAAGTTATATTTAATATTTATATTAAAAATCTTAAAAAAACTATGGATAGAAAATGAAATGAGGAGGTCATATTTTATTACACTAATATATTTTCTTTCTAAATTTAATATATCACAATTATTTAATTTCTATCCTCTTTTAAATAGATAATTTTTTTGTAATATATTAATAAACTATATTTAATATTTATCTTAACAATTTGAAAACAAAAGATATGCATAGAAAGTGTAATGGGAAAGGAATCAATGATACATTACTTTTTTTTTTCTCCTAAATAATGATTTGATATATCAATTTATACTTGTACAACTTATTTTTATTTCTCTAAAAAGCTAATATGAGGAGTCTTAAAATTTTTTATAAAAAGATATAGATAGAAGAAAAATAATATTTTCAAGAGTATTTAAGAATTTTAAAAATCTTAAAAAGCTAATATCAAGAATCTTAAAAATTTATATTTTTATCTTCCTCTAAAATATTTCTATTTGTAAATTTTTCTTTCAAAATAAAAAAAATTCCTCCCAAAACAAATTTTAAAAAATTCATGTCAAAGAAAATTTAATTTAATATATGCCATTTTCATATTTTTATTAAATTTATTTGCTTTTTCAAATTTAATATATTTTAATTACTTAATTTTTACCCCCTTTTAGATAAATTAAAAATTTTCACAATCTACTAAAAAACTATATTTAATACTTATCATAAAATTTTTACAATTATTTATTTTTATTCAAATATATTTTATATTTTTAATGAATTATTTACATATTTCCATATTGTTATTATAATACTCTTACATATTTATGTAATATTATTATAATTATAATACTTATATGAGCATATATTTAATATTTGATATCACTTTGTTTTACAAAAATTGATTTAATTTACAATAAATATATATTTAAATTTTATATTATAAATATATTTTAAAAATATATACTTGCAATACTACCCTTTCATATTATTAGTTAAACTTAATATTTATTACACTAAATTTCTTGCTATATTTTAAAGTATATTAAATTTTAAATTATTAATTTCATAATTTCACTAATATTTTCATTAGTTGTTATTTCAAACTCTCCAAATTTAAAATTATTTCTAGGTAGAATATTTATGTAATATAAAATAATTGCTTTTTATGTAAATATATTTTATATTCTTAATAAATTATTTGTATATGTCTATATTGTACATCATTATATTGTTCTTATATAATAAGTTATAATATATTTATTGATAAAAATGATTATTATACTTTTAAATTAACTTTAAAATAGGTGGATTTGACAAGATTGAGCTTTTCATCTCTGAAACTTTAATTTTTTTATTTAATTACTGATTGCATTATTTTATATTAAATTTTAAATAAAAATTTTTATGAAAAAATTAGAAGAGAATAATATGTGTATTTAAATATGTGTACATATTTATATTTCTAATTGTAATTTTTTAATTATATAAATTATATTAACCTTATAATAATTTTTAATAATATTCATATATAAAATATTAATATATTTAATTGAAAAAAGGATATCGTACATGGTCCAAAAGTAGAACTAATTAATTACCTAAACCCATTCTCAAAACGGATGAGGTAGTAAGTTTGAGCTAGGGTAAAATAATAGTTTGGGAAATGTTAATATTGAACGTAAAAATGACTTACAACTTTAGCATTTTTACGAAAATGTAAGGATTTTGGCTAATATATAAATTATCAATTTTATCTTCAAAGTTATAAAATATTAATAAAATAATATAAAATTTATAAAAATAGTTAATTTTATACTTAAATAATAATTTATATAAATAAATCCATCTCTATATGTAAATATTCAGAAATAAAATTATTTACATAAAAAAATAAATTTATTTGTATACAAATATAAAATTGATTATTTAAAATAATTTAAAAATCATTTTTTCAATAATTTATAATTCCCATGAAATTGATAATTTTATCATTTTGAACCCATATAACAAAATTAAAATTCCACGTATCTCAGGATGTCACAGAATCATAGATGAATGCATTCTCTAACTGAAGGTGGCGATCGGAAAGGAGAGACTCCATTCTCGGAGGAAGCCGACAGTCTTCGACGGAGCACAAAGAAAGTAAAGTAGACTGGCAATGATTTTACCAGTGAATCGAATAGGATCCAATGTAGGAAGATTGGATGTTGGCAGAAGAGATGTTTCCTTCCTCTGGCTTTCCAGGTGGAAAATCATAGAAGGATACTCTTATTTCTAATGATGGGGAATTCTTCTCAATAGGGAGTTGGTGGGACGTGAAGGATAATATAGATACCGAACTCAATTTAGAGGAAATTGTAGGCATCTCAGTCACAGAAATAGGGGGAATTCCTAATTTGGTGATCTCAAATGCTGAGGATGAAAGGATGTGTAATCCATGGCGCCATACTTTGATTGTGAAATTGATGGGAAAGAAAATTGGTTACAATGCACTCAAGAAGAAGCTTGATCAATTCTGGGCTAAGTTGAGCAAATTGTCCCTCATTGACATCAGGGAGATTTCTTCATTATTAGATTCGGAGCTATGGAGGACTACCAATTTGCTCTGACTGGTGGACCTTGGATTATTTTTTATCATTATCTAACAGTTAGGCATTGGCAACCTTGTTTTGACCTTTTTATAGCAAAGATTGAAAAGGTAATTGCCTGGATCAGATTTCCTAACTCGCAAGCTGAGTTATTTGATCGAAAATGTCTTCAGTGTGTAGGAAGCTCGATATGTAAAACCCTCAAGGTTGACCTCAATAAAACAGAGGACGTTATGCTAGACTATGTGTTGAAATTGACTTAACACATCCTCTCTTGCCACATTTTCTTGTTGAAGGCACCCCTAGGAGAATCGAATATGAGGTTATTTATCTCATCTGTTTTTGTTGCGGTAAATATGGTCATAACCAAGAACAGTGCCCTCTAACAAAATAGCCCTAAATGCTGATGCAACAAAAATGAGTAATCAATGGCAAGCTAGAGACTGAGCAGGGAATGCTTGGATTTAGCCTTTGGATGATAGCCCAATCAAATCGTAAGGGGAGGAAGGGTAAGCATGAAGCAAGAGTCAACAGTAAAACTAACAAGGTTGCCACTAGCAAAGACAATTCCTCCCGATATTCAAATCTATTAAGCAAATCTCGATTTGAGGTGTTGGAAGACTTAAATAAGGGAGAAGAGCTGGTTGCTACGGAAGCACAGGAACAGCAACCATCAGAAGTCAACGTTCCACCTGTGCATAACAAATGGAAGGGAAAATCGAGCTCTAACTATGATCTAGCATGGTCTGATCGGAATAAAAATTACAAGGGGCAAGATAAAGTTTCAATCAAACAATACTGAGGTTTCTTCCACTGTAAAAGGTGAACCTTGGGTGACTCAATCCAGGAGCTCAAGTAGAATCCCCCTTAAAGAAATAAATAACAATTGTATAGAGACCCTCGCTGCAACACCAACAATAGCTTGACCATCCTCTCTCCTTGAAGCAAACCATTAAAATCTTGGCATTAAACCTGCTAAACCACCGAATCCATGTAGGAATACAGGAGAATCTGAAGGTATAAATGTGGGCAGCACAGGTAATGATCCAGGAAGAGGTGCTTGTCCTTGAAATGATACAACTGATACCCTGCTTATTGCATGATGATATGTTTGGTCTTTAATTAATATTATCCCCTTCATGAAGATATTGACTTGGAATGTTAGAGGAGTTACCGGAAATGATTTTGCCAGAGCCTTCAAAGAAATCAGAAAGAATACTAAACCTGATTTGGTGGCCTTACTATAATCCAGAATTAATGGTCAATGTGCTCGGACACATATTAGACATTTTAGCTTCGGGTACTTCAAATTAATGGAAGCTGATGGTTTAAATGGTGGTATATGGCTATTATGGTCTGATCCCAGCATCAACATAGAGGTATTAATCTCTCATAACCTGTTTCTTCATGTCAAAATAACAACAGGGAATATGGAACCTTGGTTATTTACAGCAGTATATACTAGTCCTCAAGAATCCCAGAGGAGCACCGCATGGAATGAAATCAAGATGATTGCAGACTCCATCTCTCTAACTTGGCTTTTAGCGAGGGGACTTTAATGAAATTACCTTCTGTTCAGAACAAAAAGGAAAAGCCCCTATCAACACTTTAAGATGCTCCAATTTCCTTCATTGGATAAACTCTTGCAATCTTATTGACTAGGGGCAGTGTGCGCAAAATTCACCTGGAGAGGCCCAAAATGGAATAACTATGACAGAATTTTCATGACTGAAAAGAGCTTTATGTAATGCTGAGTGGAGAACTAAACTTCACACAGCATTTGTTCAAGTTCTTCCTTGTATCCTATCTCATCATTATCCACTCCTTATCTGTACTGTAGTTGATCCCCCGCAAGCCCTTGACGCACCGTTTAGATTCTTAGCACCATGGATGAGTTATCCTTCCTTCAATCACTTTTTGCAAGAAAATTGGAAAGTGGACATCAATGTTCCAAATTCACTTGCGGACCTCTCTTCTCAACTAATGGTTTGGAATAAGCAGGTATTTGGATGATTATCAAAAGGAAAATAAAAAAAGGATCCTAGCTAGACTAAATGGTATTTAGACCTCCCAGCAATTGAGCTCTAATAGATTCTTTCAGAATCTGGAATATGAACTGCGTAAGGAGCTTGATATCATTCTAAACCAAGAGGAAATGCTCTGGTTTAAAAAATCCCATAGTGATTGGATCAGAAATGGGGATAGAAATATACGCTACCATCATACCAAGATAGCTATTCAAGAAAGAAAGAATAAAATTGTGATGTTAAGAAACTCAGAGGAAGAATGGATTGATGATCAATATATTCTTCAAAACATGGATGCTTCATCCTACGAAGCATTATATACTGAATCGTACTTTCATCATGTTTGGTATTAGACTCATCATCGGTGGCGGGGACTTGATGATAAGACTAAAAAGAATTTAGCAAAAATGGCGAACGACAAGGAGATTAAAAAGGCTCTTAACAAGATGGGTGCTTTTAAAGCATCAGAAGGAGATAGATACCTTCCACTCTTTTATTAAAAGAATTGGAACGTAATTAGAAAAGATATCTGCAAGTTTATCAAACAAGCATGGGCCAATGATACATTGATTAATTAGGTAAACTCTATTCTCCTTTGTCTCATTCCAAAGGTTGATAAGCCTAAGTATATCTCTCAATTTATGCCTATAGCACTATGCAATGTTATATATAAATGTATCGCAAAGATTATTATTAATCATTTGAAGAAAGTCCTATATACACTCATCTCATCTTATCAAGCTAGCTTCATCCTAAGTAGGAATATCCATGATAATATAATAATAGCCCAAGAATTGATTCACAGTATGCACATAATGAAAGGAAAGAGATGCTTTATGACAATCAAAATAGACCTTGAGAAGGCCTATGATAAGATTAATTGGGAATTCATTTAGAATGTTCTAGCAAAGACTAGTATGCCCTTTACCTTCATTGATTTGGTAATGCATTATATTTCATCTTTGCCTTTTAAAGTTATTTAGAAAAATAGTAGATCCAATGTCTTTAAGCCATCAAGAGGAATTCATTAAAGGGACCTTATATTTTTATGGTATGTGTGGAAAAGCTTTCTCATATTATAGTTGATGAAGTGGATAACAAGAATTAGCTTCCTTTAAGGGTAGGATGTGAAGGCCTAATAATTTCCCAACCATTATTTGCTAATAATTTACTCTTGTTTATTGAAGCTAACTCCACTCATATGAGTAATATTCTCTGATGTCTATAAAAATTTGGTGATATGTCTAGCCAATCCATAAATAAACAAAAAACTAGTATACTTTTCTCAAAGACTACTCCACCAAATGTTTGTGAAAACTTAATCTAGCATAATGGATTCTCTCATGCTAAGAAGATTGAATGCTATCTTGGAGCTACCATACATCATGGATAGGTCCTTAGCAAATCATTTTAGCAAATTGTTGAAAGGATTGAGTAGAAATTGATTGGATGGAAAGTATAATGTCTTTCAAATGCAAGTAAAGTAACACTAGTTAAATCTATTATGTCTACCATTCCATTTTTCCAAATGCAACATATAAGAATTCTGAAAAGGATATGTAATTTCATTGAAATAAAATAGTGACAATTCATTTAAGGAGACATTGAAGAAGTTAGGAAAACTCACTAGATCTCTTGGGATACTATATGCCTCTCGAAAGAAAATAGGGGACTTCGCTTTAGATACTTGATGGACATGAATAGCACATTTTTTATGAAGCTTGGTTAGAATATTCTATCAAAACCCTAGAGTCTATGGGTTCAAGTTCCCAAAGGCAGATATTAACCTCTTATCGAATTGAATAAGCCACTTAGAGTCAAGAGTAATGCCTTAAAATTGTAGAAAGAGATTAGTAAAACCTAGCAGTAATTATCTATTTTAGTCAAATGGGAAATTAAAGATGGCCAATGTACCAAATTTTAGACATCTTATTGGATTGAGGGAATGGACCTCTCGTGGAAAAAGCTAACTAGTCAGTTCCAAAGGAAGACTTTGTTAAACCAAATTTTGAATTTTTCAATAACAATGGATATTAGGAAAAAAACAAATTTCAAATGTATGTGCCTCCTAATATTATTGCATGCATATAGGTTGTGCTTCCCTAATGTGTTAGTGGTAGTGAAGATTGCCTTGTATGGACAGGGGATCCTAATGGCCGATTCTTGATCAAATCTGCTTACTCAATGGATATTAGAACAAAAGCAAATTCCAAATGTATGTGCCTACTAATGTTATTAAATACATACAGGTCGTGCTTCCTTAATATGTTATTGATAGTAAAGATTGCCTCATATGGATAGAGGATTCCAACGACTAATTCTTGATCAGATTTGCTTACTTAATGATAGCAAGCCATCACTGTTTGAATTCTTACCCTCTTTGGCAGTTTATTTGGACATTGCTAGGACTAAGCTACATTCGGATCTTCCTTTGGAAGGAACATTGTAAGAGCTAAATGGTATGGAGCTAATCCTTTCTGTCATTATTATGGAATATAAAATGAATCAGTTTTACATGCTTTAAGGGATTGCCCTTCAATATCTTCCCTATGGAGTAAATTGCTTTCCCACAACTTTGAATTCAATTCTTCTCAAGTAACTCAAAGTCTTGGTTTTATCATAATTTGAACCTAAAAGGTGAAAAGTTTTTGGGTAGGAATTGGAACACCATATTTAATGTAACTTGATAGCTAATTTGGAATTGGGTGAATAAGAATTTATTTAAAGATGAATTTCAATTCCTAATTTAATCAATTGTCATGATCTATAGTTGGACATAGGACATAATTTGTGCTTTGATTGCAAAATTTGCAGCACTTCTAGCATTACAATATCATACTATCAATGTTAGGAGGGTAAACTCTAGAAGCAAATTGGATTAAACTCAATTTTAATGGATCTTAGAAAAAGGAACTTCGAAGAGGTAGATGTTGAAGGCTCTTATAAGGGTTAGGTGGCCAATGGTTAGGGGGTTTCATATTCAATATCAATAATTATCACTCTTTCATTGTATAATTATAGGGAATTCATATAGGTTTGGACTTTGCTTGGAGTAAAGGCTACAAGAAAGTTATAGTAAAGTCAGACTCATTATCTATTATCAAAATTCTCACCACAAATGATTATGATCATAAGCATTATTTGCATCTAATCAAGAGAATTCTCATATGGTGTTCACAAGATTAAGAGATATCTTTTCTCCACCAATTCAGAAAAGGCAACTAATATGCAATCTGGTTACCCACTTTTAGTCTCGAATTTGATCGCAAATTTCATGAGATTGCTTTTGTTCATGCAGATCTTAGTGTGCTTCTTCTTGCTAATAACATTGAGTCTTCATTACTCAAAGTTGTTTTGCGCTAGTACAATCTTAGTTTCTTCTCTCTCAAGTTGATACCCTATTTTGTAAAAAAAAAAAAAATCCACCTATCTCATTACCAAAAAGAAAAATCTATCTAATTGTAATTTTTAGTTGGTAACCATGTTATCTTTGAATCATTTCACTTTGTTTTAATATTAAGAATAATAATTTATTTAATACATACACATAAAATTTTAAATTCAAATATTGAATATGATAAAAGTTTTAATAAAATATTAAATATTATTGTATCATTAAAATGCCGTAAAAATAAATATTTCAGTCACTTTCCTTTTTTTGAAAAAAAAAAAACGTTACCTCTATATAAAAAATGCATAATATTCCTAAGAAAACGTATGTTGTGGGGTGGGGTCGCCCTGACTTCCTAACTTTGCCTTTAAATGTGTGTTTAACATACAAAATAAGGAGATAAATATATAAGAATATACGGGCGTGGTGGCAGATATTTTTATTTTTATATTTGAAAAATTATTCTTAAAATTTATTTTTAAAAATTGTTATTTTATTTTCAAAATCTTTTTGTATGGAAGAAAAATAAAGAATAAATGACATTCAGAATTGTAAATAAAGAATTATTTTATTTAATTATAAAATTAATATGAAGAATAAGAAAACATTCAAAAATTATTTCTATTTTAAAAATTTTAAATTATAATTTTCAAAAATAAATTATAAAAATAAATTTTTATTTTTAAAATAAAAATAAAATATTTTAAAAATAATAAGCAAATAGACCTGTACTTCTAAAAATACCAGATTATAGCGCTCGGCACTTCAAATAGTCGATGCTAAACTAAGGTTGTTGGAATTTTGATAAAAATTTAATTTCTTATAACATAAGATTATTTTTTATTTTTATTTAAATTTTGATTAGATAAAAACCTTAATTAAGATAGATGTTTCATAAAATTTAATATCATAATTAAATTAGAATTATTCTTTACTTAAAATTTTGGATTATAGACAAATGTTTTATGCACAATTTGTTTGGAAGAGATAAAAGAGTTGGTATTTATAAAACTCACGAACTTTTTTAATAAAATTATTTATATTAAAAATGAAGAATTTAGACATCATTAATGAGAAAAATGAAAATATATACTTATTAAATAAAAATTATTTTGTGGATGTAATTAAGATATGAATTTAAGAGTAATTAAATGTTTTTTATTATCTTCATTATTCCTTAATAAAATTTACTCTTCATTTTCATTCGTAAAACGAATTAAAAATTGAATTATATTAAATATTTATAATATAATTTATAATTTATTAATTTTAACTTATGCTCACGTGGTTGCGTATTGAAAATTTCTCAGCAAATATTGCGTCTCTAATATTCATTGCGTATTAGTTAATTGGGTCCCGACTGATTTGGAAAGCAATCGCCAGACCGTCATCATTTGTTTCCTTCTTAGTTTACAAACACTGTCAAACATTAATCTCCTTACAGACGGCGGGTCGGGGTGTTGTAATTAAAAACTGCAATAATTTACAGGAACCCAATGCAGGTAACCGTTAGAAAAGAAAATATTGTAAAAATATAATGACTTACCTGAAATCTGTCGAACATATCATGCTTCTTGGATGATGATTGTTACGGTATTCCAGTAAGGTATCAAGTTTAAAAATTATTAAATTAAAATTATTTATTTTTAATAAATATAATTAAATTATTTTAATTTAAATTTTTAAAGTTTTGAGAGTATTATAAAATTTACCTTCTCAATAATTAAAAGACTACTTTAATTTTTTATAGATGCAAAATTTTTAATTTAAGCATTATTTAATTTTCTTTTTTAATTTAATCCTTCACAAATTCAAAGCATAAAATAATTTAGTTTAAATCTGATTTATTATCAATATAAAATATTCCATGCTACTAATGAATAAAAAAAGATATATAATTAAAAAAGTAATAATAATTAAAACTTTGTTAACAATAACAAAGGAGTTTTAATAATTTTTATTAATATGATAATAAATAATTAGATAATAGTATAAAATTAATTTACAAAGTCAAATTTGTATCCTATAATTTAAGTCCTTCTAATTTAAAGTATTTAATTTTAATCATATAAATGGTCAATTATTTTGATTGGTTTTCAGAAAAAAAATGAGAGCAAAAATGACTAACTAACGTTGACTCCATTTTTTCAAGCACTGGAAAATTAGTCTCTTACCATAAAATGTTTAGTTTAATCACTTTAATCTACCCAAAATGAAACTAGAAGGTAACACAACTGAGCTGCTTTCAATGGAAGAGAAGACACTTCCCGTCAAATGTATAGTTCTCTTTTTGCAAGTGAAAAATTATTAAATACTAGAATTATATTATTGCAACCAAAATTAGGTAATAAATTACAAAGAATCTGGAAACTCAAAGAACAATCTACAATCAAACCTACAAAATTTATTTGATTAATTTATGAGAATGAAAAGACATGCTTATTGATATGCTAGGACATATCATTAATATATATATATATATATATATATATAGAGAGAGAGAGAGAGAGAGAGAGAGAGAGAGAGAGAGAGAGAGAGAGAGAGAGAGAGAGAGAGAGAGAGAGAGAGAGGGAGGGAGGGGATCAATTGAGATCAATGCAAGTCTAAAAAACTTACACCAAATCTTAACCATTAATTCCATTTGTACCTAATGGATAATATTATATTTATGTGATTATAGTTGTACTCATTCAACAATAAAACTCCACTCACATGACCTAATGTTAAAAAAATTCTCTCTTTGTCTCTAACATATCTTTTATGATTAATAAACAGAAGGTCTCCTTCTAAACCTCTTATGTCCAGCCCCACCAAATATTATAGCTATCTTTTCTTCTTCCACAATACTCATTGTATATCTTACTTTACTATCCTAGCATAATAGAAATAGAACATTAGTAAAACAACTGGTGATACATTCATCTTTCATTTTTTTCCCTCAAGGTATATCATTTTTTTCACTTTTGCAATTTTTTTTCTTTTAACATTCATGTACTTACTAAATATTAACTCACTGTTATCTTATATTATATCAAAGAATGGATAAACATCAAATTGACTTGTAGGCTTCAACTAAGAAATCCAAAAATGGCTCCATGGTATAAGATTCTAAACTTAATAGTGCTTTCAATAACAAAAACTTGGAAACATGTTATGACAATAAGATGCTACAGTGTCATTTTGTTAATGAGGAAATTGTTGAACCATATATTAGACTAGAATTTGATTTCCTTGAAATGGCTAAGGAATTCTATATGTCTTTTGCTAAAGAAAAATGTTTTGGAATATGAATTCATTCTAGTGAACCAAAATCTTATCTTCTAGTTTGTTATTATGAAGGTCAACACAAAGGGAAGAATAATGGATATATAGAAAGTAGTAGTAACATGGAAAAAGTTAGAAAAAAATACTTAACTTTATGATCTAGTTGCCTAATATTACTCATGGTGAAAGAGAACATGAAAACAAAGAAGTAGGTTGTGAAATATTTCAACAATAATCATAATCATATGATGATTAGTCCTAAAAGTGCTTCTTATCTAAGGTGTCATAAAAAGAAGAGTGTTGTTGCAAGAAAAAAACTTGTGGAAAAGTTTTAGGACAAAGGCTTACCAATTGGAAAGGTTTTTTCCATGTTTAATAATGCTAACTTAACTTTTTCCGGTAAAGATTGTTAGAATCACATAGAAATTTAAGCAAAAAGAATTTGGATGTTGGAGATGCTCAAGTTGTAAATTCAGTTTTTTTGTATGCAATCTAATGTGATGATAAGGATTGAATAGTAAAATTTCTTTAGATTGATGGGAGATCAAGAATAGCATATAAACATTCTAGGGATGTTGTTACTTTTAATACCATATATAAAACCAATAGGTATAGTATGCTATTTGCTCCATTTACTGGATTGAATCATCATTATCGATCAATTTTATTTTGTTGCACTTTGTTACAAGATAAGTCTAAAAGATCTTTTACTTGATTATTTGAAACTTGGCCTGAGGCAATGAATGGAAAAAAGCCTATATCCATCATAATTGATCAAGATTTAGCTATTGGAGTTGTGTTGGCCAAAGTATTTCCAGAAACTCATCACCATCTATGTTTGTGGCACATTAGGAAGAAATTCCTTGAAAAGCTTGCTTATATATATCATAAAAATTCTACTTTCAAGCGTGAGTTGAAGAGTTGCATTTTAGAATCTTTAACTACAAAGGATTTTAAAGAAAAATGGCAATGTGAAATGCTTGATTATAATTTGGAAGAAAATGAATGGCTTTAAAGGTTGTTTGAGATTAGAGAGTCATGAGTACCAATATATAATAGAAGCACATTTTTTACTGGGATGAATACCACTCAAAAGAGTGAAAGTATTAATGCCTTCTTTGATTCCTTTGTAACCTTTTCAACAACTTTATAAGAGTTTGTCTTGAAGTATGAGAAAGCAATCAAGAATTGCTATGAGTCATAAAGAAAAAAGGATTTTGGATCTCGACACAAATCTCATATTTTGAATGTTAGCTTAAAAATTGAGAAGCATGACGCATCAATTTATACCAAAGTTGTCTTTGATAAGTTTCAAGAAGAACTTTTGAAGATTAATAAATTTACTAGGGAAAAGATTGAAAACAATGGCTTTGACTACATGTATCGAGTGATTAATTATTTTGATCCTGGAGATAAATTCATTGTGAATGCAAATTTAGACTTGATTTTTTACTTGTGGTTGTTAGTTATATGAATTTTTAGGAATATTATGTCGGCGCATCTTAGTAATTTTTCAAGCAAAAAATATAGTTCAAATTCCAAGTCATTATGTTATGTATCATTAGACCAAAGAAGTTAATAAAGATGTAAGAGTTAACAATGGTGGTATGAGTTTGGTTGCTAAAGATTGTTCATTAATGATTTCAAGAAGCACACATATACAAAGTTAAGCGAACAAATTATCTGATCTTGCTAGAAAATCAGATAAGATATATAAGTTTTGCTGGAAATCGCGCATCATACATGCACAGCGGAATAAAATTTTTGCACGATTTCCACCAAGGATCCATGCGAATTTAGAACGCCATAGATCAGGGATTAGGGTTTATACCTTTCGGCAAAATTCTTCTGACCGCTGCAGCAAATCTAATCTGCTTCCAAATCACGAACCGGAATGGAAATCAGTAAATTAGATCACCAGTACAACGTTTTGTGGCTGCACCTCTGTGGTATCCACACGAACCCGTGAATCATCGATGAATGTCTGCTACACACACCGGTTGGAATTGATCTCCTTAGACCTCGTAGTGCTAGCTACGCCTCTTCAGAGATTTTAGTCAAGGAGAGTGGCTAGGGTTTTTCTATGCTTTTACTTGGGGTGCGTGAAGAATAATAGTAATCCTATTATTACCCAATAAGCCTATTTAAATAGGTGCATAGAAAAACCTAACCTATTTGGGCCTTATTCCATGTATAATTATAGGCTTACTATTGGGCCTTATAATTATAACATGAATTCCCAAATATTAAGCCCAAACAATTTGGTCCATTAATTCCAAATTCACTAAGCTCTAAGTGTGCGACCCTACAGGCTCTCATTACGTTGGCAAGGACCATTAATCATATTAATGATCATAAACAAAGATTGGTGTCTAGCAACACATCATTGTTACCCAAGTAATGAGAAAGTCGGTGATTTGACTAAACCTTTACACGTGATAATCATTTATGTCCTTTTGTCCTATACATCTAGATTGAGCACGAGACATGGACCGTGTCATTCCCGTATAGCCCAATCTTGAGGTTTCTTGATTCCTAAGTAAGCTGACTGAAACAAATGTAATCGACATCTCATGTCAATTCATCTGAGCATGGCCATGCATTTTCTCAGCTTTACTTAATCAAGGGGCCCATAGATGTTACTCCTGTTATATAGGAGGGACAAATCCCATCTTGATCACACAAACCCCTCCGCATGATATGTGACATATCCAATATCTACCCTTGCATTCACTTAACCATTAGTGACATAGAATAGTATCAAAATATGAAACTCACATGTAGGGAACCTTGGTAATCTCAGGTCAAAGGACCATATTAATAATGATCACTAAGAACCACTTATGACACTCATATAACGATCCATGTAGTGTTCTTAATATGGGTCGGTCCAGTATACAAGTTCTCTAACTTGTACTCATGTGTAAACTTAATATCCCATATAAGTCTTCACACATGCTAGTCTTAACATATCAAAGCAACCTAATCCACAATGATATATGACTAGGGACATTTAAGAATACAATTATTCTAAGGTTATTATTATAATTAAATATATTACGCAGACAATATATATAAATATAATAATTGAAATTGCCATTAAAATAACATGATTCAAAATTACAATCACCAATATAATTGGTTTTAGGGCATATACACTAACAAGTTTACTATGAGAGAATTAAATCAAATTTACAAGAAGAAAGTTGGAATGGAAATTAAAAAGAATGATCTTTTGGAATTATTAAGTGAACATTGTCCAATAAATGAGCAAGTGAATGAACAATCAAAATTAGCCAGTAGGGATCCACATATATCATAAACAAAATAAAGAAAGAAGAATTCTACTAAATTAAAGAGTGGGCTTGAAGTATTAATGAACAAATCAATTAAAAGAGAGGCGTGCCATGTGTATGGAGGATATGGCCACAATAAAAGAAGTTATAAGCAAAATAGTTCATTAGTATGTAACCATTACCAAATAAGTTTTTATTTTTTATTTCTAGTAATTGCATCTTTAAACTAATAATTTATTTGGTTTTACTTCAAGTACATAATGATGGTATAACCAAAGAGTTGCCACAAGTCTGAGATCTTGAAGGTTATGAATTTTTGTTATATTTTGTACTGGTCTGAGTTTATTTTTAGTCTAAATTTGTTACTAGTTTAACTTATCTTAGGAGTTATGAGTTTTTTCATATTTTGTTATATGATATAGCTTTAAGTGAACTTTGAATGTTAATGAATGGGGATTAATGGGTATATCATAAAGGCAAGAGTTGATGTAGAGTTCTCTACATTTTCTATGATGGACTCTTTTTTTTTGTTTAATTCATCTTATGGATTTTTTCCTTTTAGTTTTTACATCATAATTAAAATTTGTTTTAAGTTCATTTTCTTTTCCATTTCATTTGAGTTAAGATACTAGTTGCATTATTTTCACCTTGAAGTTTAATATTCAATCTCTTAAGAAAGTAGAAGTGGTATGTTCTATATTCAGTCTCACATGTAAGATTGTGATAGTTGAAAGTAGCTGGTGAAAGTTGAACCATTGCTCAGGACTCAAAATAAAATCTAACACTAATATAGTTCAAAGGTTACATTTAAAATAATTTTGAGTTTCTTTTCTTTTTTCCATATTTTTTGATATGTCTGAAGCATCAATAAGTAGCTTCAGCCTATATTTATTCTCTACATGATAGCCAAAAGATGCTAGTATGTTAATAGAGCATCCAGACTATTTCTACTAGTCATAAGGATTTAGTTTATAGTTCATGTACAATATAATTGACATGAATAAATCACTACAGGATTGTCTTCCTTTGTATTGTACATGGTCTCCCCATTCTTTACAAAAACTTCATCTTATGTAAAGAAGATATAATCAACCAGCATATAAAATTTATACTTGCTAATTCATAAAGTTCCTTAATGAATTAATAGATTGAAAGAGCAAAAGCAAGAATTTATTTAATTGATTAATTGAATAGGGAAAAAAGTCACTCTAGAGGAAGGAAGAGCCTTTCTAATTTTAATATGGCATGAAATATGCAAGAAATTGGTTTGTTGTTGTGTGAAACATGCAAATCAATGTAATATAAGTTAATGCTAGTTTTGTGTATGAATGGAAATTTGTTTGCAGATATGTAATACTTTCTCAAATCAGAATTGACTTATAATGTTCTTCCTAGTTAAGGATTCACATTGTAAAAGGAAATTTAATCAATTCTTTAACTACTAAATTGCATTACAAAAGTTTTCATCTTAATTGCTAATATTCAATTATTTGCTTTCATTTGTAAAAAAATGGACAAGGTATAAATTATACACAAAAAAACTAGACAAATTGTATCACTTTACCATTAGGCATTTCATCCAACAAGATGAATAAGAAAACAAAGTCCACCTATATCCCATGATTATCAAATTACATAATTATCCTATAATTACATTTAGATACATAAATATTAATTTTCTTGCTATATTCCAACAAGCTCAACTCAATTCTCTAACTATCAAATTAAGCCTTCTTTATGCATTTCAACACCTTATCCCACTTCATCAGTGCTCTTTGCTACAACCTTCATCATTATTCTGCTTGCAATATTTTTTTACACATTAATGCTTTTTGCCATAACCTTTGTCAGTTTTCTATTTTTAAGTTATTCCACACTATAAAATTTTTTAATATAGGTGTCATGGAAGAAAAAGTATAAAATGTTTAAAAGTGAGAAGCATAATTGCTATGTAAGAAATAGAGATGAAAGTGTGCATACCAATTTTTGTACATCAATTATAATAGAAGAATATTTTAATGGTTCATCATTAACTTCAGTTAGTTAAGAATAAAATGCTTATAAAGATGCCATGGTATATATGTTTTACCATTAATGCTTCTAGTCATGAAAATTTTAGTAGGTTGAGACAACAACATGTATGATAGCATTGTGATGCATATAACTATTTTTATAACTGTACATTGGCAAAGAAAACAACAATGATAAAAGAGGGCATAATAATTTCATAACATTATGAAAGTTTACCAAAATTTCTTAGTGGCAAAGAAGTAATCCTAAACTTAAAAATCCAATCACATAACATTGCTTATAGAAGGGGTTATTGCACAATAGCTCACATATTTGTAGATAATAAATCACTCTTGTTAGCATGTTGAATTGAAGTTGTCATTTGGGTCTAGCACAAGGAGCAAGCAAGTCCTGGTTCAAGGATAGGCTTTTCAAGCAAAACCAAATAGAATTTGAAAGAAATTAATATATAAGACAAATGGACATTTAATAGCTGGCATTTACAATTGGTTGATTTTTCCATCATATTGTAATATGAAAATTTAGATGCTAGGATGTGTCTTAATAGGATCTACTAAACATCCTAATTATCCTTTGAATTAATGGTGATCAATGAGTTACTTACTAAGGAATCCACAATACCTTATAGCAAAATATCATATTTGGCCCCTAACACAATCCATAGCCAAAGAAGACATGTAAGTGACATATTTAAAATAACATTGCCATTATTATATAGGGTCAAAGTATTTGCATGGGACCCTAGATAAGCATGATACAATCTTAGTCATTTCTTTTGCATCAAATGTAACAATTAATTATCTTTCCTACATAAATAGCTACAAACTAACAAGATCAAATATTATAGGACCAAAGAGTGGCCATTCAATAGCCTTTGTTTTCAAAATGATATAAGTATTTGAATTTTATGTTATAGAATGTACCCAGTCTAAAGTTTTATTTGAGTTCTTTCAAATAAAAATACAAAGTCCAAACATGTATTAAGTACCTGCAATATAAGGGTCCTGATTTAAGATAACTCTAAAATCTAAAAGCATAGGTCTTAAGATAACTATTTCCAAAATAAGCATCAAAGTGATTTCTGTTCTAGTCAAAAGGTAGTTGCTTACTGTATTAGTCAGTGGTTATGTGGAATGTTTTTCCAAATTTCTAAGCTTTTTGACATTTTTTGTATTATTAATATAAAAAAACTTTAATATTCCATGTGTAAAAGTAAAATGTAAATAGCAAGTGAGAAATCAAAAAGTAAATAAAAACTATTTGGAAAAAGGCTAAAGGCAACTAACTCTTTCAACCACTATGTGAATGTAAGCATTACCAATTACTAATATGAAGTGATTCAACTTATTGTAGGCCAACTTATGTTCCTCTCTATCTCTGCTCCACTTTATATTAGAAACTATCAAAATCTATATCCATCTTAGCTTAAGAAATCACATTCGTTTGTAGATAAAATGTGTGTCTTACAAATACTTACTATATACTATGTCACTACAAAATGCACCTAAGGAAATTAATGCTAGCTTTTTTTGAATATGTGCAAACTATAAACAAGAATCTATAATTATATACTAAACTTGAAGATATGAATAGAAATGCACAATGATAATGTAATGATAAATTAACTTTTTAATTGACTAAAGACACAAGTCAATAATATATGTGTTATAGATACATGTTTAAGGCTTAATCATTTCACCAAGCTTCACCATGAACAATAAAATTGGATACAAAAACTAGTGCTTCAGAAAAGCACGTTTACACTACATCTGTACGATCCATGAAAACTCCCATGATTTCGAGTGGCAAAAATGAACATAAAAATAGCTAGAATTTTTTAAATGAATTAACTTTAATTTCTTTTCTTTCTCAATTCATCAAACATTAAACTTCTATTTCATACCAGATAGATTATGTATGATGAATCAACTATAGAATAGTATATCATAGTACCTCATGTAATTTGTAAGAGCTAAAGAAAGAAGATGGCAAATGATGTAGAGAAGGGATCTCATGGAGTTAATTTTAGGAGAAAACAGAACCAAATTGAAGGACCACACATATATTTTTTATTGAATTTATAGTTCCATAGGACTTGGGAAAATGGGGAGGAAAGCAGCAAAAAATAGGCACGAAGGCATCAAATGATAGTTGAATGGAAGGAACTTTGATGTTGTGATGGACATTGCACACCAATTTTAATTATAAATAAAAGACAGAGAATGTTTTAGAGAGAGAGAGAGAAATTTTTTTAACATTAGTTCATGTGAGTGGTATTTTATTATTGAGTGGGTACAACTATAATTATATTAATGTAATATTAGCCACTAGATGCAGATAGAATTAATGGCTAGGATTTTTAGACTTACACAAGTATCAATTGATCTCCTCCCATATGTGTGTGTGTGTGTGTGTGTGTATTTCATTCCCACAAGAGAATTTTACATATAAAAATAATGTGATGATTCATAATTGGTTATTTTTGCTAGACATATTATTTCAAAGTTTAAAAGACTTGACATTTTCATAAAAAAGATACAATTTATTCACATATAATTTTATCATTTTTCACTTAATTCATTAGTAATTTTTATTAGTAATTTTAAATATTATAACTTTACAAGTTATCTACTTATACTTTCAATTGTTAATGCTTTACCCTACCTATATTATTTTCTATTCAAAAATACATATGCATTGTATTTGAGTTATACTTTCCCAAATTTTAACTCAATTTAATACTTATCTAAATTAACTTACTCAAAAATCTTATTTCTATTAAAGATTTATCTTTTAAAATTTAGTTTACAATTCTTAAATAGAAAGTGTCAAATCAAGTTTTTTAAGGGAAAATTAATTTCAATTAAGTGTCAAATTGAGTTAAAATTAAGAGAAGTAAATATTATATGCAATATAAATGAAGTTTTAATTAATTTGAATAAAAATAATTTAAATAAATAAAATATGAATGATTAAAAATATAAATAGGTAAATTATAACACTTGAATGGATTAAATAAAAAAAGGTAAAATTACGTATCAATAAAGCAAAATTTTCACAAAAAGAAAATTGTTAAAAAAAAAGTGACCCTGATGGACTCAAATTGAAGATTATGCAAGAAAGAGAAATTCTTACTATTCTCTCTCCACCAAAAAATAAAATTTATAAAAGAAATATATTTTCAAGAAAATAAAAGTTTAAAAAGGGAATTGATTTTTTTATTGCTAGGACAAATAAAAGATACTTTTTATTATTTGATATTTAAATATAAATTATTTTTATTAAAAAATACCGTTACACATACAAAAGAAATACAATTAATAAATAGCATGGACTTAGGCTCAAAAGAGATCAGCAAGCTAAGTATGAGCAACATAATATGTACATGAAAACTACAGTTAATATTAAACATAAAAAATGACTTAAGATTCTTTTTTAAAATTTTTATTATTATTTTTTTGGATAGGAGTTTGAGGGTGAATAAAAAATTGTAAGACAACCTATAACAAAATTAAACTGAATTTACCTATAAAATAAGTAATATACATAAGAATACGTATATTATGTACTTTTAATAATAATAATAATAATAATAATAATAATAATAATAATAATAATAGACCCAAAATTAAACTACAATTAATAAATTTTTTTTCTAAATGAGCTCAAAGGCAAAGAAAAATTAAGTTCAACTCTTCATGTGTAAGTAATATAATAGCTAATAAAATCCACAATATTAAAAGAAATAATTTATAACTAATATTTTTTGTATATATAATAGTCTGATCTGTCTTTACCATATGTTTAGAATATACGACCAAAAAAAAATCTATTTTTGAAAATATAAAAAGACCCTCAGCATCTCAAACCGTCGGGGCAGGCAAAACATGTATTCAAGGACGCATCTCTTATATATAGAGCCTCAATTTTTTTCCCTCTTTCTTGGGTCCCAGTTGATTTTGAAAGCATCTACAGTTTCGTTGTTAGTTGGCAGCTTCCTTAAGCACTTGGTGAACTTCTTAATTAACACGAGATATCTAATTAAATATTATAATAAATTATATAAATATTTTAAAAGCCTTTTATTTATCAGTACTAGTTGGTAAAAAGTGAAATTATAAAAACATGCAGAAAGTTTGTATAATTTTCATTTTGTAAATGAAAATAATTATATTAAACATTAAAACAATATTATCGCAAACAAATTAGAGAATAAATTTATAAAGAATCTCGAAACTCCGATGAATAAATAAAAAATGAAACCTTAAATGTGAATATGGCGCACATTTATATTTTTAACAAATTATATTAATATCTTATGACATTTAATTTAATTATTTTCACACTTTTTATTTTTAAAGATATATATTAACTTCCAGTTATTTTCATGGGATGAAAGAGGGGACCGTATGCTGCCAATCTGCAACAAATCCAAAACACAAGGGGGATAAAAATAAAAAATATATAAATAATTAAACATATTTTTAAAAAAATTAATTAATTTGTTTTTGATGAATTCATTTCTCTTAAGTGTACTTGCAAGATAGAACATATCATCGTCAAAAGGCACAAATAGAGGTTCGTTGATGGCCCTCCCATGTTTAAGTCAATATTGAATAGTAAAAAAATAATAAATTGAATAACAATAATGTAGTATATACCTTATATAAGAGCATCCTGAATAAGGAATACTAAAAAATTATAGTTAATTACCTTTATAACCTCAAAAGTATCATAAATACAAATATTTCTTGAGTCATAATTAATTAATAACTATCTAATTATTTGACAATCAATTTCCAACCATCCTATTTAAGAAATTCATATATAAACTATATCTTATTTTTACTATTACTTAGTTTATTATCTCTTTACTATTTAGTACTGGCTTAAATATTAGAGAAGTGTCAGTGGAACCCCTTACCATCCTTAAATGGTGCATTCTATTTTGTAAATACATTGAAGAGAAATGAATTCACTGATTTTTATGGGACATGATTTATAGGTGGTTAAAAATATGGATAATATAAGAGAATAATTCAAAACTAACATAACATAGAAAAATGTGCCTAAAATTAGTACAATAACTAAACAATAATAGAATAAAAAATAAATTACATATGCTCGTGCTCAAAACAAATGAGTAAGTTTAAGTAACATAATAATTTGCAAAATGTACACTATTGTGTTAGAAAATTTAAGAAAATATACATGGATCTCAAGTATGTTATAATTCATAATTACAATAAGGAAAATGCTGTGAAAAGCTCTATCTCTTAAGAAGTTTAATATTTTTGCTATTAGATTGTCTTTAATGTATTGAGATTTGTATTTTTTTTTATTTTAATTCACTTGCTTTGAAATTTAAGAAAAAGCAATCAAATAGTAAAAATATTCAACATCTTAGAAGGTAAAACTCTTCATAGCATTACCCTTATAATTAATAGTTATGCAAAAGTAGATTAAAAAAATACAATATATTTTCATTTTTATCAACTATATAAAGTGACTATATAAGCTCAAAATATATATCTTTAGCCATAAGAATTTTTTCCTTACTACAGTTTGTAAGGAATATAAAGAAGAACAAGGTTAGAACAAAATTGGCACTTTGACTTTCTTTTTTCTTGTTGTCTTTATTATTGTAATGCAAGTATTAAGTGATTGGAACCTTTCAAATGTAGCTTATCTTTAATTTGTAATACTAATGAGTTGGTGAGTGGAGAGAGGGACCTAAAGTCCCTTATATAGATCTTTAATTACTCAATCCTTCAAAAAGTCACAGTTCTTCAACTTTCTCCATTAAATTAAAAAAATTCATTTCTTTATTTCAAAGGATTTTTTAAGTGGTAAAATTACCTATTTTTCCTATGAGAAAAGTATGTAGACTACCAACAAACCTTAATTAATGAATATTAATCCACTTTAATATAGAAGTTATATAACTATGGTTTATGATTATTTAATAAATGAATAAGTAATTTAATATACTTAATAAGATTTAAGTGCAACTTTAATATGTAGTGGTTTCAATTATTAACAAGATTTAACCATAATGTTGACAATCTTTGATGCGGTCATAAAGGCCACTAATTTTAATATTCTTTCACTTAGTTACATGAAAACTTTTATAGATGTCAAAAGTAATGGTTACACTATTAATTTTAATGATCAACTATACTCTTTTAAATTTTTTAGTAATATGGGTCATGACAATTTTATATCTATCAAAGATATAATTTCTTCCATACATCATAACATGGTCTTCTATCTAGAAAAGTCATAATGAGGAATGATATGATATGAATCTATCTATATGTTATGTTCAAATGAACCATTTTTTTTTATATTCAACTTGGACATTTCTGTAATGATCATATCATGGTCTAATTTTAATATCAAAACAAAAAACATTAACTTTTATTCCACATAAAGTGCACTTAGATACAATGGAATAAAACTAAACTAAACTTTTCACAAAATTATACATTATTGGTTAATCCCATGGAAAATTCATGTTCAATATAAATCGTAAGCACTAATGCTTTAATCATGAGATCTATCACCATTAATTTGATACTGATATGCTCAATAGATACTTTCTTCTCTCCAACCATTCATAAACAACAAGATATTTTAAACTCTATGTGCTATGATTTACATGAGCACTTATTGTTCTCAGATGAGGAAACAATGAAAGGATTATCACAAAACACAATAATGGATTGCTTCTATCAAGGTGAATCCTTTATCAATAAGTTTGGCCTTATATTAGTTAATATTTCCTTTAAAATTTACTCTCATTTTAAATACTTGTCTACAATAAATTAGGATGATTCCATGAAGTAATATGATGTGTCCATGGAAGTCATTTTATCTTTCATAACTACATCCAATTAATAAACTCTCTACCTTTTATGGCATGTGAAAATGTCATTGAATCTACTGAGATTGAAAGTATTACTTAATTTCCCCTATCATAGAAACTTAATCTAGTTGGGAATGAGCAATATTGATTTATACATTTAATCTAGAAACTTGGGATTGTTTTGTTGATTGAGAATAGTATATTCTTATATTAGTTTAACAACTCTAGAATTCGATGATGAATTCTTTCAAGGGGAAAGAACTGTAACACCTTGAAACAATCATTAATATTATAATATTATGCTTTAAAATATTTATTTTAATTAATGAAAATAATTAAATTATACTTCCTTGGCTAATATTTTATTTTAAAAATGTATTTAAATAATTTTATAGTGATATTCTTCCAAGTTAGTAAGATTTTTAATAAAATTGGCTATGAGCATTAGATAAATATATATGTATATGTTGATAATTTAAAATATTATGTTTTCAAAGTCTATAAAATCTTGAAGTATTTATTTTAAAAGAAGATAATATTTAATTTTTATTTTTATCTATAAATTTATCCTTTAAGAATGGTTGTTAGGAAATTAAGAATGGTGAAATAATGATATTATGTGGCTAGGATTAATTTTATTTTATGGTCATTCAATTTCCTAACATATTATAATCTGTTCCCATTTATCTTTCTTTTACAAATTCAAACAAGTGAAGGTCTATGAGTTAAAGGACACTAAGCTTATCGTACATTCATAACATCCAATACCATCCTTTATTTTTCTTTCTTTCTCAAGTTAGTTTATTGGTTTCTGTTCAATAAAGGTATCAAAATGGATTAATTTTGATAGATTGACCTAATACTAGTATAATTTTATTTGACTTAGGACTAAAACTAAGATTGGTATGAAAAATGATAATATCTAATAAAGGATCGAAATTGGTTAGCTCAATCTAGTAAAAGATTAGGACTGGTAAATATTAACCTGTCGGGTTATTGGGTTAGCCCATTAACTTAATAATAGTAGTAAGTAATAAATAATTAATTTATTATTATATATTTAATTTTTATATATATTAAAATAATAATTTTGATATATTAAAATTATGATTTAATATATAATATTAAAATTACATATATGAGCAATATTAAATAATACTTAATATTAAAATTAATAAATTTATATATTTAATATTGTCAATATATATTATATAATTTTATCAAAATAAATAATTATATTAAAATTTGAATTAGTACTTTTATATTAAAAGTTTACATTATTTAAAAAATTTAAATAAATAATTTTGTTATTAATTTTAAATATATTATATGCATGTATACAATATAATATATTATTATTTACCTTTTATTATTATATATAAATTATTATAATCATTTTTATTAATATATTATTTATTAAATTATTTATGTTTCTATATATTTAATAATATGCAAAATTATTTTGATAATCAAATTTTTTTAGAAAATTTAACTATTAATTTTTTCAAATAATAATTTTACACGTACCCTTTTAAGCCCACCTAAATATACATCATCTCCTCTTGCTTTTCAATATTCATCTTCTTTATAATGTACTCGTAGTTATAAGAATGTAAACTCTCCTACAACCTCATCCAATTTAGTAAAAAGATAAAAAAAATTCAAAATATAGAATTATTTTGATCTAAAAAATGTAGATGGTGTAGTTAAAGTATTTTACAAATATTATCCAAAAAATTATAATTATAATAATTATAGTGGTACTAATACAATGAAATGTTATTATTTTTCTAAATGTGTGGATATTGTAAATGTTTCTAGTGAAAATTTTAACATGACTAGTCAAGATAATTACGAGTATGAATTGCATAAATAGATTTATCATGTTGAAATACCTTTTATTGTAATTAGTTCTCCAAAGTTAAATGCCTTTCTTCAATACATTAATCCTCAATGGCATGATATGAGTAGGAATATTAGTGTAAATAAATTGAATAAAATTTTTGAAGAGCAAAAGATAATTTTAGCTAAACTTTTTTTTTAAAAATTTAAAGGTAGAGTTGTACTTACATCTGATATTTGGATATCACCATCTCAAATAGGCTATGTTTGTTTAACTATCTTATATTGATGATAATTTTATTTTACATAAAAGAATTATTTATTTTAAACCAATTCCACCACCACATGTTGCATTTACTATTTCTTTTAATATAATAAATACTTGTAGTAATATTTATAGTAAGTACATGATATCAAATAAAATATTTTCAATTACCTTTGATAATATATCTACTAATACTAATGCTATTAGAATTTTGATTCTAGCTTTAAATCCTATTCTTGAAGCTTAATTTTTTTCATCTTAGATGTGCATGTCATATTTTAAATTTAGTTGTTCAAGATCCATTAAAAGTTATTTTTATACTTATACAAAATCTTAGAAGTATAGTTTTATATATCAAATCATCACTAACTAAAAAATATAATTGGAGACAATTATATGTCCAAATGTCTAAGAAACTTAAGGTACCTCCACAAGATGTTTATACACGATAGAATTCTATTTTTAAACTATTAAAATTTTGCTTAGAGTATAAAGATGTCATGTATACTTTTTATTCAACAAAAATTCAAGTTAATTATCACCTTGAGAATGTTAAATAGGAAAAGGTACAAATTTGCTTACAATTTTTACAAATATTTTATAGAGTAATTAATCTTTTATCCAATTCTTATTATCCAACATCTACCTTAGTATTTTGTTTAACTACAATTCTGCATTTATAAAAATTGGAAATATTAATGGGTTTGAAATTATTATTAATAAATGCTCACCAAAATGGAATAAATACTTTAGAAATATTCCTTATTTATATGTTATATTTGCAATTATGGATCTTTGAGTTAAACAAGAAAAAGTAAAAAAAAAAAGAAAGCTAAAAGATTACCACGAAAATATGCTATATTAATTTGACTTAGATTTTTACATAAATGATATAAATAATTAACTGTTAGAAATGTTTCATCTATATAGTCGTAAATTTCGTTCTTCGCATGCATGAGTTCTTCATCTTATTCAAAAATAAGTATCCTATTTCGTGAAGAATATGATGACTTCTTATATTTAACTGATGATACTCCCTTAATCAATAATGAATTAAATTTTTACTTATTTACACCTATTGTAGCTGATATGCCAAAATTTATCATTTTAGAATAGTAGAAAGCACAAAGAACACTATATCATATACCTTTTCTTATGGCACATATTGTCCAATGTTTTCAGTAGTATCGAAAAGTGCATTTTCTTTTAGTAAGCAAATTTTAGATGATAAGTGTTTAACTATGAATGATCAAAACTTAGATATGACTATTTATTTAAAAAATTAGTTTAATGCAAAAGATAAATAACAAAATAATTTATAAAAAAATGAATCATCATTGAGTGAAGGAAATAATTAAAAATAGTAACATATTCGTATATTGTAAATTTAGTTAGCAAAATATTTGTATTCAATTTATTTAATAGTAAAAATTTTCTAGACTAGGTCCCATAGTTTTTACCCATCTTAATAAGGGCTTTCCACATTAAAAATGGTTATGTCTTAATTTATCTCTTTATTATTTTTGTTCTATTAAATAACAATAATAATTATTATCATTTTTTAGTGATAATAACAAAATATAATTATATTTTATAATAATAAGAGTAATTATAATAATAATATATAATAATCATAGGAAGAAATTTTAATCTAAAATTTAAAGTTTCTCAACACTAATTGATCACATAAAATTTTCAATATATAATTTTGGTAACAAATCTTATTATACCTCAAATTTAAACTTATTTAAATTAAGTATATTTTTATGAATAATTTTTTACAAGTGGTCAAATTATTTTTTATTAATATTTTCTTTCACATATTAAAGATGATGAGATTTTAATTTAAAATTTAAAAAATTTAAAAATTTTCTTACTTTTTTTTGAAAGAATTCGCATTTAATCTCTTTAAAATTTTAAAAATATATAATTTCTATTTCAATTATCTTAATAAATTTATCCTAAGCGCATCCTTTTAATAAAATATAATTATATTTAATAATAATAAATTTTAATTAATTAATGATATAAAATTAATAATAAATAAGTAACTAATATGATAATAATCACGAAATGTAATAGGTTATCAAACTCATCTAAACCCACTTGAAAAATATTGACTTGAGATTGGTACTGTAATAATTCGATTTGGACCTAACCTATTAAAAAAGTAACCCAACTTGGTACCTAACATATAGTTTTTGCCTATTGAATTAGCTTGTTAGGGTTAGGCTAGCTCATTTTGATAGGTCTACTATTCAATTTTACTTTTTTTTTTAACCATTGTTCTGTCTCTCTCTCTTTCTCTCTCAACATCTTTCTGCTCTTTTTGGCCATTATGCTTAATAGTTGAGATGTCGTTGTTGCCACTACATCTCCTCTAGTCTCTGCTTCATCGACCAATAGCACGTTGCCATTCCAGGGAAGCTACGACATTGCAATTGTAATAACAGATGCAAGGCAGTTTAGCTCTCCTTTCCAACTTGCATCCTAACATGATTTCATAGTTAGTGAGCTCTAACTATACACTTCAAAGGTAGGTCAACTTATTTATAGTAGCAAACTTTAATATCTTTGGCATTTGATCTTGATTCAAGAAAATCCCTATTAAGTATATTTTGAAATATTAAATGATAACTTTAAAAATATAAATTTTTATGGTAAAGAGTGTTAAAACAAGAAGAATAGAGTCATTATAGAACATTATATTTTAATATTTTCAATTGTGAATATACAATTGATGTGCACATTGCAATGCACTAAAATTAATCAAAACTATTGTGTTGAAAGTATAATGTTATATAGTAGTATAATCAGGTCGTATCCCTAGTGAGCCTTTAATTTTATCTTTCCTAAATGAATTCCTAACTATATATACACAAATGTTAGATTATTGATGCAATGAAAATGAAAGAAACTAATGCAAACAATATGTAAATACAATAAAATAGAATGTTGTGTAGAAACGGGACCAATATGCTATATACTGTATATATAATTATGTAATAATAGAATGTACAATTGGGGGATTTGTTGTACAAAATTAAAATGAGAACAATGAAATAAATAAGCACAAAATAAAAGCAAAGCAATAAGTAAACAGAAAGAATTCAATATTTGAAAATAACCAATTCAAGATATGATAGCTCTTAATGTGGATTAATCATTGATCACTAAACATTTGATTATTCCAATTAAGTTTTCAACATTAGATTGCCTAGAACCCTTGCAATAATCCATGAATTCTAGACTGGACAATTGCCTAGAGTTTGGTCAATTAAGATTAGTAGATGAATTAAACAACCACCATAACCCGAAACTAGAATGAAATTGACTTAAAGATAGAATTTAGTTGATTTAAGAAATTAAATTAGATACCACTAAATTAATCCTCTAACCTTCTATCCTAACATGTAAAACCATGATTAACCAACCATAATTTCACATTCAAATAGAAAAAGAATAGAAATCATAAGATTAAGTACCAATTATACCAAATGAGCACTTAACACAAGCAATTTCAATGATTTAGCATAGACAATTGGAGAAAGAGGAAAATCAATAGGAGGAAATCAATATTACTAATTAAGATTTCATAATCCTTGAAGAGAAGAGCTTCAAAATCCTTAAATCAACCAAGAGTCTTTAGCCTTCTAAGGCTTGAAAATAAGAAAACAAGAAAAGAAAGAAAATTGGTGCTGCTAAACTTCTATGTAAAAGTCTGAAGTCTAATGAGTCTCTTCCCTATTTATTTAACCTAATTAAACTAAAACCCTATTGGACTAGGATTGTATGACTCTTAAGATTACAACAATGAGGCCTTTCTAATTTTTAGAAACTTAGACCTATTTGTTACAAGTCAATTAAATTTAACAAATTAATTAATAAATTCTCGTAAGTTTGACTTCCAACTAGATTTTAACCATAAAATTAATGTAATTTGAAAAACTCATAAACATAAAAATTGTAGGCCTATGTCTTGTAAGAATTTAGGCACTGGTTTGAGATTAATCAAACCATTATAACTCCAGATATGACTCAAATACAAAAATGGGTTTAGCTAGGACAAAGACAGAGTTTCAGTTTCTTGGCTAAATAAAGGCTTGTAGTGCTCTCTTTTAGTTTTCCAAAAATATAAAGTTTGTCTCAATCCAACATCTGGAGCCCAAGATATGACCGAAAAATAAAAATAGTGTCAAAATCTAACATTTACCAAATCAATTCACAATATTGTAAAATTAACCTAAAATTATGAAATAAGGCCTAATCAGTGAACTTAAGCAAATATAACACCTAAGAGATGTAAAATAGGTGGAAATAAAATAGTAAATATTTTTCTCATCAACAATCTTAAAAACCTATTTTGTAAGCAATTTAAATAGACGATGATAACTTATGAAAAATAAGATTTTTATGCTATGAGATAATATAATCATATGATTAGAACATTTGTAGAGAGTTGTATTTCAATATTTTAGTTGATTCAAGCTGAATTTAGGAAAACTCCTAAAGTATGGAAATTATTTTCATTAAGATAAATTAGAAATATTAAAGATTAAGTATAAAGATTCACAAGGTAAGGTAAATGGAACCTAAAATGATAATCTTTGGGAGAATATATATGTGTGTGTATATGTGTGTGTGTGTGTGTGTGTGTGTGTGCGTGTGCATATTTAACTTATTCATATATTAACATGATAAACTGCTAAGTAGGAAAAAGGAAAAGATAAGTGTAGATATCATAGGACTTATAAAAGTAAGCTAGTAGCTCCATGTGAATGTATAACTATCCTTAAATGTTATTTTTCATCCCTTTCTTAAATGTTGTGTTTATTGATATTTTATATAGGAGACTTATATTTAAATAGTTGTAAATTATTAACTATAGCTAGACTTCTCTATTTGTACAAACATGCAAAGAGTAATTTAAATTAATTCTTGTTATGCTAAGTGTGTAATGTTTAATGGTGCTTTCGATATAACTTTTGTTTCTTGTTAATGTTTATTATTTGTTTCTTTGGGAACGATGCAGCCTTAGTATAATGTTTATACTTATAAGTGATAAGATGACTGCACTTGTATTAATGTATGAGTTCTTAAAAACTTGGATACAATAAATGAAAATGCTTATTTAAATTTGTTAATCATTATTGGTTGTTTGTGTTGTTGATATTGTATTAGAAATAATGTGATGAAATATTGATATGTGATATCAAATCTAGATTATGTAATTATAATTGATATACTAAGGGGATTAGGAGGAATAAGGTTAGGATTATGACTGATAAATACTAGGAAGGATAAGTTTATGATTATAACTGATAAATATCGAAAGGTAAGAGGTAGGCTAACTCCTTCTAACTATCTAATAATTGTTATTATTACTCTCATCTATTTGAAATTATGGCAATTGTACCTTTATGTGCTAATGAATAAAAGTTAATTATGAATGTGAATGTAAAACTTGAATTATAGTTTATTAGGTGATAGATAAGAGTTTAGGTGCTAATTTCATTATAATATTCCAATTAATTCATTGATTTACATTATACTATGTTTGAATGATTTTAACAATTAGTTTTAGGTAGTTATACATCCATTGAGTTTATAAGATTCATTCCTTTCATTTTAAACATTTTAGGTTTCAACTTGAGATTATCAAGCTGCGTAATTCATATAGGAGTCCAATTTGACAATTGAGAATTATAAATAGGGAATGTGATATGTTAAATTATTTATTTGTTATGTGCTTTTATACTATTGTTAAGTTATATGCAAAATAAGTTTAGAATATAGGGTGTATGACCCTTATATAGTAGCCAAAAATAGGGAAAAATTTGTCTATTTTTCTATAAAGTTTATAATAAATTTGGGTCACCTCAAAAATAGAAATATTTCTAATAATTAGAAATAGTATAGCAAATATCATAATTGATGGAAACTTAGTTGTGGGTTCTATGCTAATTATGATCAACTCAGGTTATAACATCTATTCTACTGGTTGGTAATGAAAGGCTTTTATAAATGACTTTTTTTTAGAAATTGATGAGAGGTGATACAAAAGCCTCATTAAAACATTGGAAGTCTGCTCTACCTTATAGTGACAAGGTCAAACCTAATATTTATTAGAAGTTTGATATTGAGATTCATGCAAGCACCTAGTCAAGCTTACTTTGGAGCTACAAAAAGAATTATAAGATACTTGAAAGGTATATTTCATTATAGTGTTTTCTTTATGGCAAAATTAGAGATAAGTTATTTATCTTCTTTGATAGTGATTAAGCATGATCTATTGAAAATATAAAAAGTATCATGGGATATGCCTTCTCCCCTTGATTATGTACTTTTTTCATGGAACTCTAAAAAATAAGAAATAATTGTTCAACCAATAGTTGAGGTAGAATATATTGTTGCTATTAGTGCTAAAAACTAAACCATTTGTCTTAGAAAAATTCTTGAAGATTTAAGGATGAAAGAAAATGAAGTTATAAGGGCATATTATTAAACTAGTTTGTCATTGATATTTTAAAGAATTTTATTAGTCATGGAAAAAATTTAGCACTTCAAAATGAAATTTCATGACATTAGACAAGTCAAGAAAGAAGGTGAAATAAAGCTTCTGCATTGCTCAACAAAAGATCAACTTTTAGCTATTTTCACAGAAGCCTTTACCAAGAATATGTTTGAAATATTAAGATGTAAGCTTAAAGTATTAAACAAAAAGTTTAAAGAGAATAATGTTAGTTTTTAAAACTTTTCCATTATTACTTTGTTTTTACTAATATGGGTATTTTTTATATTTGGGTGTTCTCTGTATCAAGTAGACATTATTGTGCCACTGCGAGTGTTTTGCATACAAAAGTCTATGATCGCTCCTTATGTAGCTGTGGGTGCATTATACATAAGCACCAATGGTTGTTTCAGTTATTGATGTGAGTATTTTGCATCATAAATTAGATGTTTTGTATTGCACATGTTAGAACATGTGTGTATGAGATATAAATTATGTAATCCCCAATTTCATGAATCAGAAACTATATTGAAAATTTTTATAGACAAACCTAGAAGTTTCATTCTTATTCTTCTCCCTTATTACTCTAGATTCATCAAAACTTACAAAACGAATTGGTCAATCACCGATAATCACATAAACCAGACACTATACTAGAATTTACAACTTTTTTTATTTAATAATAATAGAAGTGATTACGTCATTAAATGCATGTACCCAAGGATTATGATTCAAACCTTAAATGAAGTTTTTAATTTGAATGTTCAAGTGTATGTATCTAGATTTAAGTGATTTATGTAAAGTTAGGTTCATGTAATTGACATCATTTATAATGGTCATAGATTTACTTAAGGTAATTATATATTATATATTCCCTATTATATTTGAACTAGCATAGGCCAAGTTAGTGAATAAAATAATAAACCTTATAACATATTTGAAGTGTGTTATCCCTATTTTAATTTATCTTTTTTTTCCTAACAAAAATCTTTAATTGAGGCATGCATCGTTCTAATAGTAGTTGCAGTGGCAATTATGTTGCAATTGCAAAAATTAAGGATGAATAAGAAAAAATTAAAATCATTGTAGCATAAATTATAAACCTAGGATGTATATTGTAGGCAAAATGTTCTATAAACATGTCATAAGCAATATTGTTTTTATCTCTTTTCTTAGCTAGGCTCTAATCTTGGATAGGTTATTGTTAAACTAGAATCAAATTTAAGTTCACTTTCTTTTTAGATTTTCATTAGGGGAATGTCTTTTATGCATAGCGTTAGTGTTATATATAACTAGAAAGACAATGTTCATTAATATGTTGAATGTATTCTGAAGCAATGTTATTTCTTTTTATTTTTAGCATAAATGCAAATATTATTTCCAAATCACTGAATCAAACCAATTGATTGCTATTTTTTTCCCTTTAAGAAAATCAAAATAATAAATAATTTAATAATGATAATCCATTTGATGGAGTTTTCAATGAAGACTAAAACACCATTGTAATTTACACTAATTGAGATGCATGAACTAAATAAACATGAAAATAAATATAAACTACTCATTTTACATTTATAATTTTTAATTTTTAGAATCAACTATGGCTTCCCTTTCCTTTTATCTTTTCAAATTCAATATTTTTCTCTAATTTTGTTCATAATGTAAAGTACATTTAATATTTACCAATAAAAATCTTCTAATAAAAAAATTCTAATAATAAGATAATTATTATATAACTTGAATTTAAAAGAAGAAATTAGTTTATATGTATAAAGATATTTTTCAATGAAAAGAAATAATTTTCTTTTATACATTAAACAAGATAAATACTTTTTCTTTTGTGGTCTAAATAGAGAATAAAATATCTATTCATTTCTAAAATTATATTCTCATGGAAGCATAAAGCTTTCTTAAATTTTTTTAAAGGAATAAACCAATCCTAAAACTTTATCATATTTGAATTAATATTAACTCCTTTTCCCCTTATTTGGCAAAGTCAAAGTAAGATTTTATTTTAGTTATAAATGATTTCCTTTTAAAATGATATTTAACTTTAAGTGAAAAAAGAATTTTATTTAATTTCATTTGCAATTTGCATTTTATTTACATTTATATTATTATGAAATTTATTAAATTGAGCAAGAATTTCAATAAAATTTATTTCATTTAGTCTACAATATGTATTATAAAAAAGTTTACTTTCTTTTTAATATTGTATTTACTATGATACCATCAAAATCTATTTTTTAATTGAATTTTATGTATTTTTCAATACTTTCCAAACAAAAGAATTGAAATCATTATTTTTAATGTGATTTTCAATCAATAGAATTTATTTATAAATTAATTAAAATTATTTCTATTAAAAGGATATAAAATCAATTCAAGAAATTTTTAATGGCAAACAAACCCTAAGCTCCAATTCTAGATGTAGTTGTGGTTTTATCATCCTTAGTTTTTTGTACATTTTTTTCCATCATTGTTGTTGTATTTTTCAATATGATCTTTTTTCTATTATTTTGGAAAAAACAAGAAAGCAACTATAGTTATGATCAATTACAATCATGCTTATAATTCCATTTCAAGATTCAAAATTACAAGTATTATAAGAAAATGGGAATAAATGCAAATATTTCTACCTAAAATTGTAAAAAATTATGATTATCTAAAACAAAACAATAATAATATTATAAATGCACACCTTAATCGTAAATTATGATTTTTTTAGGAGAGTTCTAAAGTTGGGTGATAAAAATAGAAAATATTATATCTTAAAAGAAATATGAAACTTTGGATTCATTTGAGGTGGCTAGAAATTCCATATCTATGGATAGTTAAGTTATAAATAAGGAGTGATAAAAAAATATGTTGGCTCAATTTTAGATCTTAAATTTGGTTGGGATGAAACCTAAAAGAAAATTACCTCCAAAAATGTTTTTACGAGGTCAATCCATTATTTTCCTTTATGCATTATATGATGATACTAATTAATGCCTAACCTTTTACTAAAAAGTTGATGGTAAAATAAAGTAATTGAATGTAACTTTGCTCAAAATGAAATAATACAAACAATATTAATAGTAGATAGCATAGTTTATAAATGTGCAAGATGCAATTATTTTCTTAAAAATAAAAAATATGAACAACTTGAATTGTTGCATACAAAATTATGTAAATTAATAGAATTACAATATTACAATTTTAAATCCTTAATTTAAAATTATGACTAATGATCATCTTCAATTTGGTCTAGTTAACTTTTTGAAAGGAATCAATTAGATAACTAGTCCACATAAGGAAATAAATGTCAAATGTACATGGCAGCAGGGTGGTCCACCATGTGCACTATAATACTTAAGAAGTAACTTGGAGAAGAAGGGTGCATACCTTGGCCTTATATAAGCCCTATGGGATCTAAGGATGATAATGAGAAGTGTATACATGGACTAGATTATACATGGACTAGATTGTTTGAAGGGATCTTTATGCTAAGAGAATTACTAAAAAATGTGATCATTCACCTTTTGGATGTGATATAAGCATGATCTATGTGTATGAAGAGTTAATGTTAACTAGATTGGCACCATGATTGATTTGAATCTCTAGAAAGCCTTTTAACCTGGTTGATTTTGGGTTAACCATTTGGGCCAATCAAATTAGGCGTTGTCATTTAACCTTTCTAACAGAGTGAATGGTTTGGCTTTGAACCATCTAACCAAATTTGGCATTTGGTTAACCTATATGGGGCCAATCCTACTAGATTGGATCGTTCAACACTTTTAGTGTATCAAGTTAGGTTAAGGGTGGTTCTTTATTGTTAAGGTTTATGTGTGTGGATTATTTAACTGAATTTGGTATTATCACTTGCCTCCCTTTTTCTTTCCTTAGATGGAATGCAATTAACTAGTAGGTGGATTATTTCTTTGCTCTCTATGTTATCTTAGAGATAAAACACTACTAGCCTTTTATTTCTCCTAGTAGCTTATGTTCTATAATAATAATGGCATGAGTGTCTAAGTGACTATTGATTGATAATTGATTAGGATTCTTATCTTGGTCATGGATTTGTTATTTATTATAAGGATTCTATTTCAATCCTAATTGTTGGTTTCATGCCTCTTGAGTTGTTCCCCTTAAACTGAATTATATATAAATTATTTTTCTTACTTTCTTTTTCATTTTTTTGTCATTTTCTCACATTTTCCTTAAGTTTTCTTTCTCAACAGCAAGTGCTTTTGGCGGGAACCTTCTTGATGATCTATAATTATTTTTGCTAAGTAACTTTCAATGATTATTTTTTGCTATTTTTTAGTTGTTGCTTTTTATTAATGATCTTATGAATTTTTGCCTACTACTGTCTACATGATCATTCAATATTGTTCTTGACTATTCGTGGGTGTTCTTCACATTTTTTCTAGAAAGTTATGATTTTGCATTCATAGATTTGTGTGATTAGTTTATTTTAAGGTTTTTGTATGTTCTTAGAATGTTAGGCTTTTATCTTTTCCTTCCTTCCTAATCTATTCAGATTTTATTAGGTTACTTCCTTTGTTCAAATATTTTAGCTTTGCTAATTTGCTTTTCTATTATTATTCGACTACTATAAAATAGTTGATTAATGTCGGTGGATAAACACTGGTTATCACTATCACTAACATTTATATTAATGTGGTGATATTTTTAAAATTATATGAAACTTCAAGATGACAAACATAAATTACAACCCTTGTCTATGTTGATGTGGTAGTATTTTTTATTTTAATATGAAACATACTATGTCAAATTTAAAATAATTTATTTCTAAATGTTAACATGAAAGCTTAAGACATTAGTGTTGTTAATAATTGTCATTTAAAAGGCATTTGAAGTGTCCTATTGGGAAATGTGAAACATTCCTACATTAGTTTTTGTGTTTACTAACACAAAAAATGTGGCAATTGGCAGTAACATTAAAAAGGTAAATAGGTAAGACATTGAGCTTATGTTAGTAACTGACATCCATTTTATCCTCACTCTTTTTATGTTTTTATGTTTAGGTAATTCTTAGAAATACTTTGAATTTTGTAGAAGCACCTTATATGAGTCTAATGTCTCTTATTGTAAATATTTGAGATTGAGAAAGATATATTAGATCCCATAATGGGATGATTTTATATTACTTTAACACTTTCTAATATTTCGATGATCTTTCACTTTCATTGCCAAAGTCTATGTGGAAGAATTAAAATTCCTTTAGTTTTTTTCATGCATACTCTCATGACTAAAATGGACAAAATTAAGCAACAATTAGGAATTTCCATTCAAGATGATGATTTTGATACATAGTAATTATTTGCTTTGATATAAATATTTATTTTTTTATATTAATGTTTAAGCTTAGTTTTTTTCTTATTTAATTGTACCAAATAAAAGATATTAAACCACAAACAACCTTCTATATAAATTTGTAATTTGATATTAGAAAGAGTAACAAATAAAAAAAGCTTCAAAACTATAAGACTTTGGTTATTAACAAAACCTACATTTAAAAGTAGCCTAAATATCTCTATTTAGAAGATGCAAACTTTAACATGTTGATTTAAAAATTAAATGATGTTTAACTTTATAGCATTTATGACATTTCGGTAAATAGCAAAACAATTATAAAGTCACTTACTAATAAAACTATCATTGAAAAGGCATTTCATAACTCACCACTAGAAATGTAACATGTTTATATATCAGTTTTAGACTTACTAACATTTAAAGATATGACAAACATCACTCCTTTGGATAATGAGAAAATGTAAGATGTGAAGTTTTGTGTAATAACCAACGTTTATAGTTTTTTTACCTTGCTTATATTTTTTATTTTTATTATTTGTTTTAAACATCTTGATGATGCTTTAATCTCTATTATCTAACTCTAGAGTATTTGATAATAAGGCAAATAGCTCTCTCACTATTTCATCTAACACATTTTATTTGAGAATCTTATTTGCTTTACTTTCACACATTAGCAAGTGTGTAGATATTTTAGAGATATGGTAGGGGAGATATTTTTCCCTTCCTTATATGCTTTATAATTTTTAATGGAAGCAAATGCATTGCCCAAATCCAAGATTTATTGAGAAAAATTAATTTTTTTTAATTGTGGTGAAGAGAATTAATAATGAGGATGAAGTAAGGCATAATATTCTATTTTTTTTCTTTGTTCATGTAATATTTGTATAAATTACATTTGTTGATGTAAAAATACATGGAAGTGAATAAAATTGCAAAATAAATTTGTATATCTAGATCACTCCTTCCTTATATTTTTTTTATATTTATGTTTAATGTGTTGATATTGATATTTATAAAAAAAAAGCAATGAAAGAAGATGTTGTGGTTATTATCAAATAATCAATGTTATATTTAAAAGTAAATTGAGTTGATCTTGAAAAAAAATTATCAATATAAAAAATGATATCAAATTTTATATCTTGGAAAATAGTATCTATTATTATCGAATTTGATATGAATTTGTAGGATTATCAGTTTAGTTTTCTATTAGTTGATATAGTATTCTAAAATTTAATGTGATATTTAAGTTGTGGTAAAATGATTTCTGAAGCTAAAGGACTTCGATTGTATACAAATAATTAATGTATAAAATGTATAACAATAGTTTCTTATAATTAACTGATATGAAATTATATTTGTTAAAATGATGCCACTTTTTTATAGATGACAAATATTATAAACAAAATCGATGTCAAATAATAGATGTAGTTCATTTAGTATCCATTTATAAGTTGGTGGTTATTATTAACCAATAGGAAAAGTAAAGAAATTTAAAAGTTCTAGCAAGAGAATAAAATACAAGACTAAAACATTATGACACGATTTGCAAAATGAAGATCCCTTTAACATAATGCTCTATTTTATGAACTCCTATGTGATTGCAAAGCATAAGTTAATTTTCTACTTTTTTGTGAAAATAAGGTACATTCACTAAATATCCTAAGGTTTTTATTCTATATGTGCCTTGATATTTTAGTGTTAACTTATGGTTCTATTTGTTTAGACTTTGTCTTAATATATTCAACATAGGATGATTAGGGTTGAGGTTATGATACCACACCAAAAATGTTTAAATTTCTATTTTGGTTCATGAATATACACCATAACCTTAGGCATAAAATAGAGTACTCATTAAAGATTGCCTTTATAAATGTATGAAATTGTTTTCGTTTTTTAGCATGTGCTTAGAAAATGTTATGATTTGGATTATTTGAGTTGCATTTTTAATGTATGTAAATGGATCAATGTTTTTAGGTTTTAGGTACATAGTTAAAAATATGCACAATTCTGATGGTATATAGTTCACTTAATGTTCTTATGTATGTGGTTTTCACTAGATTAACTAATGATAGATCAAAGAAGGTTGCGTGTTAATTAGTGTAACACTAAACATGAAAATATAGTTCACAAATTCATTAAATAGTACAATAGAATAACTAATTGACATTAAATGTTTAAGATTACATGTTGGAAAGTGACCAATGTATAATTAACCATTGTAGTATATGTGATTTTAACATCAGTTTGTAAACTATCATAAAATAAAATAATAATGTCAATTTTTATTCCGTAAAGCTAGTATCATTTATGTTTTTATAATCTTGGAAAATAATATTAAATATTAAAATACCATATTATTCATTTAAATAACCAATGTTGTATGTCCACCTAAATGCCACCCTCTAGTTCCTCACTCTTATGTCCCTAAACCCTAACCTCATTCCCATAGTTCCTCACACCCTTATGCTTCCCATTTCCCTTATATTCCTAATCAGATGTAGAAAGCTAACATCTCTTATTACTCTAAGCAATCCAAATTTAAATAATTTCAAAGAATAAATTGAATCACAAGAAATTGAAAATAGTGAAAGGTTGTATATAATATGATAATTAAATATGAGTATTTTACTAAATCTATCTTGATATCTGTAACTTAATATGTGAGATTTACACTCCTTAAAATAGGCTTTTGGATATAATACTTATAGATGCAATGAGCATTCATGAAAAATTAGGTATATTATACATTTTCATATCAAAATATAGTAGATAATATGATAAAATGCTAAAGATGATGAATGAGATTAAATTTCTTACCTATAAAAACTTGTAAAAGTTGCATCAAAATGATAGGCAACAAAATAAAATTAAACAAAAAACTAGAAACTAAATTAGAGAAACAAATAAAAAAGAAAAAGATCCTCACAATTATATATTGTGCTTTTTTAATGAGTTTAAATATTATATATTTAGCCATAAGCTAATTGACCTTCAATCCTGCAATATAATTAGTGAGCAAAAATATAAAATCAAAGAGAATCATCTTAAGTTTGGAAAAAGAAAATACTTTATTAGATAGAGAATCATTTTAGGGTTAGAAAATTTTTAGTATAAAATGTACAAATAACATCATGCGTCACTTTTTTTATTTCAACTCCTTCCATACTTTAATCTTTTAATTTGCAATTTTGCTCTTGTGGACTAAGTTTCCATATTAGTTTTTTCAATGAATTGATGTCTAAATATATTGGACATTAGTTTTAAGAAAGCACTGTGATCTTTTCCAATAACATCATTGTGTTAAGTAATATTTATAATCAATTACAATAGAAAATTAATATCTTAGTATATGAATGTTTTTTTTAATAAAGAGACTCCTCTACTTCTTATTATAGAATTAAACAAGATAACAACAAAAATGAAGTAACATTGAGAATAGGAGATATTTTATTACGATGATATATTCTTCCATTTTGTATATTTTCATATTAGTACATGAACATATACAATGAAAAAACTATTACTTATAACTGAATGATAGATTTTATATTAATAATAAACATACATAACATTCCTACAAAAATTAAAAGGAAAAAATGATTATCATATGCTCATAATTCTTCCACATTGCTTGATGTTTCTAAGGTGTTTCGATTCAATCAATTTTGTACTTACTAACCTTGAAATGCTTGATTGCTTTACTTGTTATGAACCTCTCAAGATTCTTATATTTCAGTATGAAAATAGGCATGCTTCTTGATTGATGTGTATTAAAGTTTGACATAGCACATAGAGGAAGCAACATATTGATTTTCACATGGAAACATAGGAAAGATTAAAGGCTCATAGAAAATGAAGAAATCAAGCATTTGAACATCAATAGAAGGATAACACATGCTATCAATGCCATATAATTAGAAATGCTTTGAATCTTTTGATTATGGCAATCGCATTAAATGATAAATATGCTTATAACCTTTTATTGAAATGTAAAAGATAATTATGATTTGACATAATGCCTATGACTATAAGAGATGATTTCTAAGATTGAGATAAAGGTGTAATTGTAGTATTTAACATTAAGAAGGAACTAAAATCCTCTAAGTTCCTTAAATTGAAGGACTTATCTCCATACTTTACCAATGAACACAAACATTATACAAAGAATTTGAAATGACTTTTGTTTAAAGCCCTTAAAAATGCTTTGTAAAATTCCTATATTTATGATTAAAGTGTAGATACAAGTTCTTAATAGGAACTTAGACCTATTGCAGAACCTTTTAAAAGGACTAGTTTTCAGAATCCATTAACAAAGAAGGCTTTTGAGATAAAGGGTATAAACTATAGTATAAATATTACTTGTGCTATTGAGAAAATCTAATAATCTTTTAGGATTCCTTCAAAAGTGTGAATACAAGTTCTTGTAAGAAACATTAAAAGTTCCCTAGATGTAATATGCCCAGATGATATTTCTAAAATTTATTTTTAGAATACAAAAAAGAGAGAGAGAGAGAAAAAGAGGTGTACCCAATTGAAAAAGAATTTTTAATTTAGTCCCTGGAAAGCCTTGAAAGAAATTAGGTAAAATAAGTGAATTATTTAAAATTCCCTTTGGACCCATTTAGTATGTTTTTCAAGGTCCAATAAGTATTATTAAAATCCTAAAAAGTAAGCCCGAGGATTAAATTGAAAATTGGCCAAAGAAAGTCAGGAAAAATGGAATTATGAAAAATTATGGGGCCAAATTATAATTTTTCCTAAAAAGACTTAGTTTTGCCCAATTTTTCCCAACTTTTGGATGGAAAGCTAAGCTGGGATCAGCCCTAAGTTGCTGCTAACTTTCTTAAGAAAAATCAAAGGAAGAATCACAAGAAATCTAGAAATTTCTTCACTTTTTCCAAAAAGACCCTTTTCAAAATATTCAAAGATTATCTCTTGAAAATTCAAGAAACCACTAGTGCCATCTTCTCCCTTTGAGCTAGCTGAAACCTTTGTTGCCATAAAAGGAAGAAGTCAAGCTTCCAAGCCAATCTAGACACACAAATAACAAGATCTAATAATAAAATTTCAAGGTAAATCACTTCCTTACCTTCTTTTTCTTGATTTTTTTTGCAAGAATCTTTCCAAATTTCAAGAACTCACCTCCTTCCTCCTAAAACTAGAAACCTATCTTTGTAGAAAAGAGTTTGAAGCTTAGAAGATCACAAGTTGAAGGTAAGTGGCAATTTTACTTTTACCTTCATGCAATTTCTACAAATTTAGTTAGTAAAATATCACTTAGAATGACCTATGATGGATTGGATGATTGTGGCTATGGATGGAAAGCATGGTTCTGAAATCTTTGTTCTTAAAGCCTCTTTGGTAATAATAGGATGATACCAAGAGGTATAAGTGATTGAAACTTTTATTATACAGCCTTATGTGGTGATTGATGGCAAAAACTAGCAAGAACAAACTCGCTAACAATGTTTGTGAAGTTGTTGGATTTACAGCACAAGTGATGAAATTTTTAGGTAAAGCTATGATTCCTTAAAAATTACAAACCACTCATTTCCAAGCCTCCAATAATTTTAGGATGTATATAGAATTTATTTAGAATTTTTAGAAATGGTTAGGAATTCAAAATAGGGGCCTTTATGTGCATAGGTCCAGACTAGCTGAGAAGAGAAAGCCGAAAAAATTTTACTTCCGTTGAATTAGTTAAGCCCTTAAAAGGTGTTGAAAAATTATGCAAAAATTTATGGAAACCCTTCAATATGTTGGAAAAATTTTGAAAAAATTTCATGGCAATTGAAGTTATTTTTATTGGCCAAATAAATCCTTAGAATTCAGAACTCCAATACTATCTAGTACTAGAACAGATTTGGAAGGGCCTAATTTATGAATTTTCCTAGGTAATTTTTCTAGATTTTTCATGAAACCTAAAGCCTTAATTTTGTTAATAAACATGTTAGGGAAATCCTATAATAATTTGGTGATTTTTAAAGTTGATTTGAATACCATAAAGGGTTCCCCATTACAACATGTCCCTTGTTACCTTGTTCTATAACACAATATGTGAAAAGTGAATTAGAGTGAGGAAATATAAGAGAAACTTGATATTTAACATTTTGATGAAGCATTGTTGTGTTATTAGAATATTATTAGATAGTGGAATGTTTAAATGAAATTAATTGGATATTATAGAAAATTTAGAACATGATATTAAAGTAAGACTTCTATGTATTGGAATAGGACAAATGTAGAATTCCTTAATACTTAATTCTTGTATTTTTTTGAATGAATATTTTATATGTATGATTGTTATTGTGTCTAATAATTAGAAATGGATATTATCTAAATGGCTAGTGGGTGCATTGGACCATACCTACATGATATGATTGTGTATACACCTTGAAAGGTTAGTGGACCTTAAAGCATTGTTATGCTTCTGAGTCTTGTTTCCAATGACTTGTGGGGGAAGTACTACATCCTTCTAAATGAAAGAGAGGCATGGTAAGGGTTAGAAGAATAAAGTTAGGGGCTTCGACCTTAGTAGCGGGGAATAAAGTTACACTGAAGATATAAAGAGAAATCTCATACCTAATTAGCTATTTGTTAATATCTAGTTTAATCATGCTTATTTGTATATTTTAGATGAGATTCTTAGTGAATGATATTGAGTAAAAGTACATTAAATCTTTAGTTATAAATGATAATCCTATAATATAAGAATAATAGGATAAAATGATAATTATTACTCACTAAGTGTCATAAATACTCATTCCTTTCTATGATTTCTTATTTCTTTTATAGAGGATGAACTTGGACCAGAACAAATAGTTTGACACTTGCTTGAACTCCTAGTTGTTACTATGAGTCAGTAGTCAAAATGCATAAAGAATTTTTGCATAGTGTACATACGTCCTGATATGCACATGTATACATGTTTTGTGACATTATGTGTAATATTAATTGTATGTGTATTACTATAATTTATTATATATGTAAGAAAAATTTTAATTACATTAGGTGTTATGAGTTGATGTAATAAAATAAGGCTTGTAAAGATATTTAATTGATAATCTTTTATTAGATAGATGCCTTTATGCTGGTCATGATGGCTGTAAGAATAGCTCATAATACTAGAGCTCCCAAATAACCATGATAATACCAAATACCAAGATCTACACCCATAACTCTAAAAACCATTTTTTTAATGGATGGAAATCTATCTTAAAATATCATAAATTTATTCTCAAAAAGTTTTATTTATAGGTTGAGAGTAAAAATAATTAGATATCAATTATTAATTAAAAATTGACATTATAAGTTTGGCTATATGTATAGTTGCAATGACTTAAGATGTTAGTTAAGTACTAAAATAATGTGTAAACTAATGATGAATAATCACAATAATTGAAATGGACTTACATGAGAATTAGCAGATAACCTAATGTTGTAAGTTTTTTATTAAATATAGTTGTTGAACTTATCTTCAATTTCATTCATTTAGACTTTTTTAGTTTCATTCATTTAAAATTTTTCATAAATTTATTATTTAGACTTCTTTGATTTCTCTTATTTAAACTTCTTTATAAATTCATTCATTTAGAGGTGTTTAGTTTCATTTGTTTAAACTTCTTCATAAATAGCATTCATTTATATGTCTTCATATATTTTAAGAAAATGTCATCATACTAGACATTGATTAAATCTAACATCGACATTTTTATGTTTGCCTTTTCCTTAGCATTATTACAGGTTTCTATTATTGAAATAATTAAATATGAAAATAAAATTATTTTTTAATTAATTTAATACAGAATGTTATATTTATTTTAATATTTCTTCTCTTTGTTAATCTATGTGATCTAAATGGTGATTACAAAATTTTAAGTAAAAACAACAAACAAATGAGTAAATAAAAATAATTCTACAAATTTAAAAAATTTTAATTATTGTTGCTCTATTTATAATAAAAGTGCAAACAGATAAGTAAAGAGAAATAAGATCTCTACAAATTTATACAAAATATCTTTACTAAATTATCAATAAACAAAAATTATACATCTACACATGAATACACAAAAACAATAGAAAAACCACTATGTATAAAAAAATTTCATCCTTGATGCAAACTCTAGCATTATTGGTTAAATTTCTTTAGTTTTTATACTCTAATGGGAAATAAGAGAGTACACAATGAGAGATAACCCAATATTAAGGTTCTCCTATTATATACTTTACTAATGAAAGAGGAGTGAGAGTTTAGCAACTCTTCCATTTACTTGCTCTTCCATTCCATTTTTAATCCATGAGAAATGAGAAAGTATGTAGGGTAGATAAATGAAGGTTAATATTTTTCCATTTTACACTTTCTTAATGAAAGTGGAATAAGAGAACAATAGTAACATTATGTATTAAACTTATCATATTTGAGAGCATATTATAGAAATATTAGAAAGTTCATATGTAGAGTGAAGACTTATAAAAAAAATGGATGTCAGTTATTAAACAAAATCAACATTATATGACCTCCTAAAATGGCTTTTAAATGATGGCTATTAATTAGGATCGACGGCCTATGCTTTTGTGATTTCCAACATAACTTTTAATATAATCATTTAGACAATGACTATTGACTAAAATTAACGTCTTATAATTTTACGATTTTCAATAAGGCCTTTGAAATATATTTTAGATGATAACTAAGTATAAAATTGACATTGTAAGTTTTTCCACAATGTTTAGACGTCAATTGTATTCTTATTAGTTGTTTTAAATTTTCATATAATATGGAAAATGCCACTATGTTAAAATAAATGTTAATTTTATTGTAAATTGATGTCTATTGATTGACATAAATTATCCATCTTGTACTAGAGAAGTTTGCAATTGCTCAGCGAAAGGAAGAACTTATTGATGGCTTTATATTTTACTTTTTCCTTAATTATTGTAATGTGAAAAAGGTGACGATCTTGCAAGTACAAGATCATCTATTTGAATATGGCATTGATATTGAGAATACACAATGGATATGGCATAACAAAAGTAATGACAAGGATTAAATGCATGTTTTCTAGTACAAAGATGCCAAGAACCGAACATGCCATGCAAAACAACTGATTTTTGATAACAAGCTTTATTATTTAGCAGATTCTTCTTAATGGAGAACAATTGATACATTGTATTCCATGTTTGGTATCGAAGTAAGAAAACTTAGACTTGCACAATGCATTAATGAAACAAATCCTCATAGTAACATAAGTAACAAAAATAGCATATAGCTCATGATAATAATGATTTACAATCTCTCTCATTTGTTATATATAAAGAAAAAGTATATAATGTTGACATTGTTGCTACAGATACCCAAGTAATTGTGGAATGACTTAGATTTCTACTTGAAACTACTCATAAAGACTTGAAACTTCTATGGGATGAATGTGTTTTAGTGTCCAATGCATATGAGCAAAAACCTTTCAAGTTACATGATATGTTTTTTTGCATAATCAATGATTTATTAACTTATAGAAACTTATCGAGGTATAGTGTTAAAAGGCATAAAGTATGTCTTGTTTGCAAAAATAGCATATACTTTTATCAACTTAAGCAGCAAAAAAGAATAGTGTATCTCAACCATAGGAGATTTCTACCTCAAAGCTATAATTATCATAAGTTAATAAGGACTTTCAATGGTTTATTAGAGAAAGTAATGGCTCCAAAGCCTTATATAGGGAAAAGGTTTATGAAAAGGTGGAAAATATTGACATCACTTTCAGTAAACCTAATGCAATGGCAAGTGGTAACACTCTATGGAAGAAAAGGCTTATATTCTTCGATCTTCAATATTGAAAAGATTTCTTTGTTAAGCAAAACATTGATGTCATGCATGTAGAGAAAAATGCATAGGATAGTGCATTTGGAACAATCTTGAACATGCTAGGCAAGATAAATAATGGAATCAAGGCTTAATTAAATTTACAAGAGATAGCCATATGGGAGGCACTAGCATTGAAAAAAATAGGTTAACATATGTACATATTTACCTCCAATGTGTTATACCTTGTTTAAAAAGGAGAAAATAAATTTTTTGCAAGTTTTAAAATGGGATTAAGGTGCAGTAAGGCTATTTTTCCAACTTAAGAAGTCTTATTTTTATAAAAGATTTGAAATTAGTTAACTTGAAGTCTTAGGATTGTCATGCTTTGATGCAATAACTTCTATCAGTCGTTATCCATGGAATGTTGCTAAAATATGTGAGATAAGCTCTTACAAAACTTTATTTTTTTAATGCAATTTGTACCATAGACATTGACCTAAAGGAATTAGATCACTTTTAGAGGAATGTTATTATCATACTATGCCAACTTGAGATGTATTTTCCATTATTATTCTTTAACATCATGGTGCATTTAGTTATACTTTGGATAAGAGAGATAAAACTTTATGGACTAGTTTACTGGAGGTGGATATACCCTATGGATTACTAAGTGAAGATCCTAAAAATGTATGTGCATAATAGAAATATGCTAAGAGGATATATTACTGAGGGGTACCTTGTTAATAAGGTTGTCAAATTTTACATTGAATACTTATTAGATATAAACACTATTAAGCTTCCCAAGATTTGCCATGAATGAAGAATTTTAGGGAAAGACATATTAAGGACTTGAGTGAGGAGCATTACAGTTAAGAGGCTACGCCTTACATGGATGAGCACATTGCTTTTATAAAAAAGCTCAATCATGGTAGGAATGAGTAATGGGTTCATGCTAACAATAATCATTTATTCATCATGTGGTTTCATAACTATATAGGTAGCATTATAGAGGAGACATTGGATGTTATTTCAAACACTATAAGATGGTTAGCTAATAGATTTTATATAGAGGTTACATCTTATCAATGATATAAAATTAATATATATTCTTTTTAAACAAAGATATAAGATGAGAAGAGTACTATGCAAAATAATAGGATCACTTTAATGGTTTAGACCATGCATATTTCTAATGCTAAAGACAATAATCTCATTTGTGTGATAATGTTATATTACAAGCTCACAAAGACATATGGTTACTCAACTACATCCAATTCAGGCGGCATGTCTTTTGATGTAAGTGGGTAAAGAATAATAATAACATCCAAGTGGATGAATTAAAATTCACATTAGTGAATATTAGTGAGGAGAGTCATAATAGGGAACCTTTTATAATGATATCCTAAGCAAAATAAGTTTTATTTTTAGTCTTGGACCTGATTGATAACAAGTACTCAATAGTTTTTGAAAGGAAGAGACAAATTATTGGTAATGGGAATAAACAAGACCTAGCCACTAATATGGAAAAGATACCTCCTTTCTCATTAAGACTATCTTTTGTTAATGTTAATCATAAAGGTAATTTAGAGGAGTTCTATATGTAAAAAGATCATGGTGAAAGCATGCAAGTTGACAATCTTGCTAAATAAATTTCCTACCATGAGTTCAAGGTAATAATATGCTTTGTTTTATAGTTTTGCTCCTAATAATTCTTATTATTTTGTATTTCATTAATAAAATTGCCTTTGGTTAATGCAAGTCTTATGTAAGAGATGTACAATAATGATGACTTAAATATAGTTAAGTAAAAAATTATTTAAGATAAATTAAAAGGTAATTTTGCTTTCTCGAATAAATCATTTCTATATAATTATGATAACTATCAAATTATGATGTATTTATTTTTTTCCATTACAATTTTAAATAGTATCCCTACATGTAATGGGAAATGTGTTTTCTTTCTCAATTGAGCTATTATGTATTATGTTTGATGAATATGAGATTATGTATTATAATATGAAATGTATATTATTATCTATTTCATTTAGAAGGTTCTACATGTATTTTGAAGTTAGAGTACTATTAAGTTTCATGTATAAGGATCCTAAACTTATTTTATATAAGGAGTAGTATAGAAGGAAGCCCTTTGAGATGCTATATAGAATAGAGAGGGTGCGAAATGAGGTAGGTGGACAAAAGGGAACATTTTTTCAGGATAAGTAATAGAATATTGGCTATTTAATAAAATTGATATAGTATATACAACATTCCACATTGATTTAGAAAATAAATTAATATGGAAATTTAGTTTTTAATGATGGTTGTTTAGTACCAACTTACTTTTTTAACTTTTTACCAATGACTAGGTTGCATGTTCATGATGAAATGAAAATGGTTTTTTTTTTATAAGAACTGACATGAATTTTCTTTTGCCCATCAATTAGTGAACCAACATCATAAATTCTTTACAATATTACTTAATAAGATGTCAATTAAGTTTTAATGTGTAATATACTAAGCAACCAACATTAATTAATTATTCTATAATATTTTCCCCTTCTTCTTTTAAAGTATTCCATTTTGATGTCCTCTCACCTATCATGAATTTTTTGTTTTTGCCTTAGATTCCAGTTTATCTAGGTCTTCTAGATCCTTCACTATTTTTGAATAAAAAGAGACTTGGAACTATCTTTGCTTTTCATAAAATTGTAATGATGGCTGATTAATCTTATGATGTTTTTAGGATTAAGCTAGCCTTCCATTTAGAAGGTGGGATAAAAAATCCTGATTGAATTAGCTTATATGTTAAGTTCATATCAATTTCACCTTAGTGGATAAAGCATAAAGTGATCAAACTTCTATAGATGAATTATCTTTTAACTACAAAAGAGGATGGTATTGAGTTTACCTTAGTTTTGCTAGATGAAAGGATCTATTGCTATGATGTTGATTCATTATACATGTTTTATAGAGATGTGGTGCAGCAAATCATCATTGTACATTCATTATTATAGAAAAATTGATTAACATCGAATATTTAAAGGATTTTACATTGGAATATGATTGACATTTTATTAATGATCATAGTAAATATTTTATGATATAGGTTATAAAATCATCATGAAAAAGAAAAATAACATTGATTTCTAAAACAAAAAACCCATGGTCATTTATTATAAGACAAACTACTCGTAACCTATGTAAAGTTTAAGATATCAGTATCAAATAAGTTATTAATGTGTAATGTCTTCCAAATATTTTTAATCGATTTTTGGTATCCTTACTAGAATATTTACAATCAAAATTGAATAAAATCAACATCTCATATAAAAATATATATTTTAAGTTAAGAATCTTTAAAGGTCATAACTTTGCACCCTATTGTCCGTTTAGGAAAAATTTTATATTAATTTCATGTAATTTTTTAATATCTATCCACCTATAAAAAGCTTAAGAGGTTTTACTTATTAGGATTGGGAGCCATACAAGCGCAGTGGAATAAACCGATCCCAACGAACAGATCCATGCAAAACATTAAATTAGAATAAGGATTCGTTCAATACCTTAATGATGACTCTAGAACTCGGTCGTTGATCACCTCTTCAACTTCCTTTTTGGCCGAAGATTTTGAGGTATCCATACGAACCCATGAATCACCGATGAACATCCACACGAACACTGGTTGGAATTATTCTCCTTTGCCTCACAGTGCTAGCTACGCCTCTTCAAGGGTTTTGGTCAAGGATAGGTGCTAGGGTTTTTCTATGCATGGGATGCGTGAATAATCATCTCTATTATTAGCCAACAAGTCTATTTAAATAGGTACATAGAAAACTCTAATTATTTGGACTTTGTTCCATGTATAATTATGGGCTTATTATTGGGCTTTATAATTATAACATGGAATTCCCAAATATTAGGCCCAAATAATTTGGTCAATTAATTCCAAATCCACTAAGCTCTAAGTGTGCAACCTTACAAGCTCTCATCATGTTGGCAATAATCATTAATCATATTGACGATCATAAATAATGAGCAGTGTCTAGCAACACATCATTGTTACCTAAGTAAAGTGAAAGTCAATGATTTGACTAAACATTTACACGTGATCGTCATCTATGTCCTTTTGTCCTAAACATCTAGATTGAGCACGAGATATGGACTGTGTCATTCCTGTATAGCCCAATCTTGAGGTTTCTTGATCCTTACATAAGCTGACTGAAGCAAATATTATTGACATCCCATATCAATTCATGTAAGCATGGCCATACATTTCCTCAGCTTTACTTAATCAAGGGGCTCATAGATGTTGCTCCTGTTATATAGGAGGGACAAATTCCATCTTGTTCATACAAATCCCTCTGCATGATATGTGACATATCCAATAAATACCCTTGCATTCATTCAACCATGAGTAACATAGAAGAGTATCAAAATATGAAATTCACATGTAGGGAACTTTAGTGATCTCAGGTCAAAGGACCATATTAATAATGATCACTAAGAATTACTCATGACACTTATATAACGATCCATGTAGTATTCTTAAGATGGGTCGGTCCAATATACAAGTTCTCTAACTTGTACTTATGTGTAAATTTAATATTATATAAGTCATCACACATGCTAGTCTTAACATATCAAAACAACTTAATCCACAATGATATATGACTAGAAACATTTAAGAATACAATTATTCTAAGGTTATTATTAATGTGATCCCGCAAGTGCACGGGTTTAGTCGAGTTATAGTATAAAAGATATCATCTCTATAGGGATTGAATGTTGAATACTAACTGAATTTCGAGGTAAATTATCTAGGTATGCCGATTGATATTGAGAATTAAAGATAAAATGTAAAACAGAGCTTAATTATCAAAAAGGTTTAATTCAAATGAGATGGAAGCGTACTCAGCTTTAGGGTTCCCTTGTACATTTCATTATGGAATGAAGATAATCTTCTAACTTGGTTTACTATTAATTTAGATTGTTGGATTACCAAAAATAAGCTATACCTCATTGCAAGGCTACTAGCTACTAACCAAAAGATTAAGTGCCTAGAATTTCTCTAGTAATCACTCATCTAGGTTGCATTAATATTGCTTTAGAATCCATTCTTAGACATTTCATCTTATGCAAAAGAATCCAATTAGCTTAATTCCTAAGTCTAATTGATATTCCCAATGATCATGCAAGGTCCGATTAATTAATTGGTCATTCCAACCTAGAATTAACTAATCTATCACACAAATTCAATATTCCAGAAGTATTGAACTGTTGAATTACAAAATAGAATAATCAAATCATAAATCAACAGTAAATCAAGCTAGATTATATAAGAATCAATTCCATAAATCTATGAACAAGTTTACCCCAACTGAGCACAAGGGTTTAGTGTGAAACCATTACAAAACTAGCAGAAAACCAGAAAAAAGAGAGGGAAATCAAACAAATCATGAAGCTCTACAAATTCCTTGCTTGAATCTTCAATCCTTTGCTTGAATCCAATGCTAGCAGGTGCCCTTGGTAACTTTGGGTCTCTCCTAGGGTTTCTACTCATAGCTCCTCTTTTTAATTTTCGGTTCTCCTCCTCCTTTCTGATTTTTCGCACAAAACTTATATGGGTAATGTACACGGGGTATGATGTAATGTCCCAAATTTTCAATTCTATTATTTGAATCTCTAAATTCTAAGGTCGTAGAAGCAAAGAGCACGTTTGAATTGGCTTGGTGGGTGAATCTTAAGATGAAAGGATTAAGTGTAAAGGTAAACGAAATCTTGAAGGAAAAGGGGATAGTAGGAAAAGAATTGATTTCCATAAGCAGTATAAATGATTAGAGGAGGTTAGAAAACCCTAAAAAGGGAAGTTGTTTAAGGCTGACAGTGTAAGGAATTTTAAATAGACAGAAACCCTATGGACTAAATTGTAAAAGTGCAAAATCGGGTGTGGTTAAAGTGAAATAACCAAGAATTTAGGAACTAATATGAATAACCAATATTTTTAGGGTGCAATATGTGATTTTATTTAGTGTGGCCAATAGACATATGACAAGTGTCATTATTAGAAAAATAATGGCAAGAATAGCCTTACTAATTGGTGAAAAAGGACTAAAATACCCTTGAAAATTTTAAAAAGGACCAAAATACCCTTAGAAGCTTCATGAAAACTCTACCTTCTTCTCCATTTCTCCAAAAGCTGCAGAAATCCCCATGAGAGCAAGCTTAGACGTGTGAGAGAGAGAAGGAAGAGAGAGAAAGTTTCTCTTAGCTTTTTCACCCAAAAATACCAAGATTTAAGCTAAGGTGTAGAAGGGAAAGTTGCTCTTCTCATCAAGCTCTATCCATTGGTGTGCTTAGATTGAAGAAAAGCTCAAGTTTGATTAAGTTTGGGGAGCTCCAAGTGAGGATTTTCAAGTTGCACCAAGAGGTAAAAATGTTCTCCTCTAAGAGCTCTTTAATGTACTCTTTGTAGTTTCTTGAAATCTTGAGGTTGGTGTGGTCAAGGGTGATTGAACATGGAGTTTAGGATGATTTAAATATATTTAATGGTGTTTTGGATGTTGTTATGTTAAGTTATAGCTTTGGTTTGGTGTAAAAATAGTAAGAAACCATGATGTACACACTTGGGTTTTAGAGGCATAATGGTGCATGTGCAGAATTGGTATGATATGTTTGGAACTTGGCTAAATTGATGAAGTTAGAATAATTTCTATGAATTATAAAGCCTATGGAAGATGAAATTTTGAATTATGAAAGTGTTTGTGTGTATGTTCCCTTTTGAGAAGCCAAAACCATGAATATGGAAAAGAAGGAAGGAAGGAGTTTTAGCTGTTTAATGTGTTTTTGGAGGATCAGTAATGTACACGGGGTAGAACACGGCCCGTGTTGTACCCCGTGTACTTCGTCGAAGGCTGATCAGTGTGCTACACAGGGTGCAACACTCCCCGTGTTTACTTCAGAACTGAAGGGCAGTAAGGTACACGGGGTAGAACACGGCCCGTGTTCACCCCCGTGTTCTTCTCTGAATAAACCAATGAAGCCTCGAAGCCATCCAATAAGAAACACGGCCCTGAACATGGAGTATGGGACCCCCGTGTTCTTTGCCAAGTGAACATTTTGGCTTTTATTCTTCAGGATTTGCATGGTTTTGCCTTTGGACCCTTTTCTAATGCTCATATATGTCATTTCAAAGTTTGAAAACAAAGTATAGAGCATCTAAGTATGCATGTGTGCATCTATCAATGTGGAGGAAGTAAAGCATATATGAGATTTAAGGAAAATGATGATGTTCTAATAAGAACTATGATATGTATTTATGTAGACTAAGGAGTGACAATTGGAAAGGCAAGGGGAGTTATAAAGGAGTTTTAGTGAGGGCAAAGGAAACATCACCTTGGAAGCTTGTAAAAGGTAGCTAGCTTTATCCTTAAACTGTTTTCTATTTACATGATTTTCTGTATTATATGCCATTGTATGGAATGTGTATGCAATTGTTGTGGCACAACCCGGGAAGACAGTAAAATACTGTGTTTGGCCTATAGCTCGAGATTCTCGGGGATAATAGTGCAATTGTTGTGTGCGGTACCTATGGCCAGAAACCTCGGGAAGACAGTGTGATACTGTGTTAGGCCTTTGGCTTGAGAACCCCGAGAAGACAGTGAATTGCTGTATGAGGCCTAGGTACAATTATCTGTGATGGCCATCTAGATATTGATATAAGTCCTTGAATGGGCTTGATGATTGCTGTGTGCAGTGCATATTTCTTACAATGGTATGGTATTGAATATGATGATAAATGATTAATTGATTTCGAAACGTATGTTTTATTTGCTTAAAGATCTGGAATGGCTTGATGTATTTTTATGGCAATAGCTAGCTACTGAGAAACTTTGTTTCTTATGCTTTTCTGTATTGTTACTAACCATTCCAGGTGATGCTTCCAAAGGCTCTCATGATAAAGTTCAATGATGTTTTGAAGTTGTAAATGTAAAAAGAAAAAAAAATGGTTACATAGTTGGTGATAATGTACATGATGGATGTACGAATTGTAAGTTGAACTCTTTTTGTATAATCATATGACTCTTGCTCATGTTGTATGAGGTCCAGATATTTGAGATATTGGGAGCTAGCTTAGAGTAGAAGGTAAATTAGTATGCGTTAATTACCTACTTAATGAGGATTAAGGCGTTAATAAGTAAGGGAGTTATATATGACATGGCCCATGTTGTACCCCGTGTTCTTCTGCGAAGGCTGGTTAGTATGATACACGGGGTATGGCAAGGCCCATGTTGTACCCCATGTTCTTTTGCGAAGGCTGGTCAGAATGATACACGGGGTATGACACGGCCCATGTTGTACCCCGTGTTCTTCTGCGAGCAGCTCTGTGAAGCTTCGAAACAGTCCAGAAAGATACACGGCCTTCAATACGGGGTTCCCATGCCCCGTGTTCTTTGTGAGGTGAGCAACTTTGCTTCGATTCTCCACAATTTGCATGGTTTTGATGCCGGATCCTTTTCTAATGCTTAAATGTGTCACTTCAAAACCTGAAAACAAAATATCGAGCATCTAAGTACCCTTTTTTTTAATTAATTTGCACAAGATACTAAGTAAATGAGTGACAAAACATATAAAATTTAAGTGCAATTGTGCATTTTCAATTCCCCTACACTTGAATCTTGCTCGTCCTCGAGTAAGGAAGTAAGAGAACAAAAAATCTACTCTAATTTTTATTCTTTTCTCCCTCTTATTTTATATATATATATATATATATATATATATATATATATATATATATATATATATATATATATATATATATATCAGGCAATCATTCAACGAAGCAGAGATTAGGATCAAGTCATGCCAAGCAACTAAATGAAAATAAAGCAACTAAATAAGTCAATCCTCAGCATAAAAGCAAAAGAGAATAGCCTCACAGGTAAAGTGTTTACTCAAACTCTCAGAATAAGGCTTGTGTATACTTTCAAATCAATCAGCTCAGGACTTAATACTACCATATGCTTGCAAAAACTCTAATCTCCACTACTATATTATAAAATGCATGCAAATATGAGGACTTTATTAGGGAAAATGGTGAGGATAGAGGAAAAGAAAATCAAGGGATGAAGAATGATAGAATCAAAGGAGGGAAAAGACACAGTGGTCAAGTTTGACCATTATCGAGTTCTATTATTCAGCTTAGTATATTACCTTACTTCAACCCCTATTCTCTTCTCTTTTTCTTTTCTTCTTTTTTTTTAATCATATATATATTTATATCAGCAATCACAACATTTTCTTCTTTCCCTTTTTTTATTATTATTATTTCCCAACAAGCTTTTCTTCCTTTTCTTCTTCCCAAATTATTTATTTGACACCATTTTTTTATTTGTTTGTTTGTTTGTTTGTTTTTATATAAAACAATCAAAGCTATAAATCAACTTATCCAACTAACAGCACTAAGTAAGGACCTCTAAGTGATAGCCAAACTCATATAATGTGTCTAAGTTCCCTTAAACTCTAAGGTTCAAGTTCACTTGGGCAGTGGCTTTAGATGCATATGGGATAGGTTGGGCTAGGCTAGAAATAAAGGTCCAAGGCTCAAAGTGGCTAACTAGGGGTAAAATTGAAAATGGTGTAGGGTATATCAAAGAAAAGGATTCAAATAAGCAAAACAAATAAAAAGGGACAAGAAACATGGCTTCATCATTTTTTACATGCAAAATACATAAAATGTAGCCTCAAAAAGAGCAAATGCAAGTTCTAGAGTAAAAAGTAAAGAGTGATGACATAATCCCTCAAGAAGATAAAAATGAGCTTCAAATTCTAATGTGAAAATTGCTCAAAAGGCTCAAATCTCACGAGGATCAATTATGCTCATTGCTCTTAGCTTTAAGCTTTAGATTTTCCTTATTAAGTTATCAGATAATCATTAAAGGAGCAAGGCATGAACCAATCACTGTATTCAAAAGATTGCCCTAAATTTTTTTTTTTTGAATTTGGAGTAAATTTCAGTACTTTAAATCAATTCAAGCATATTCAAGTGCAAAACATTGCAAAACAATCTAAACGCTGCTCCCCCATACTTAAAATTGGACATTATCCTCAATGTACAAATAAGGTAAATGGAAAAGAGATAGAGAATAGATGGGGGACTGAAACTTCCCTGACAAGTGGAACATTGTTGTCCAGTATAGATCATGACTTCAGGGAGATCCAGAAGTAGAGACAGAGTAGGAGAGAAGGAGGAGACTGCTAATCTAAAAAGAAAGAAGATGTAATACTGGAAAAATATGCTGTTAGTTATTACAGACATTAATATTAAGAGTGCAAGAAAATAAAAGAGAAATAGTTAAAATAATAAAGAGTAAATGAAAGTGCATAGTCAATATAAGTACAGATCAAGAGAAATGGAAATAAAGAGGAGAAATAAGTAAAAAGTAGAATATATAAGTAAAAAGGAAAAAGAAATGATCCAAGCTACTGAGCAGGAGGATCTGAATCAACTGGGGAAGCTATATCAGGAGCTGCATCACCATCGCCATCATCTCCCAGAGAGTCATGCTGTTCCTAATGGGGTGGTTGCTGCATAGGAAAATGGAGGGGTTTTGACCATTAAAAGCTCATCCGCCCAGGAACACGGTGTACGACACGTCCCGTGTTGTACCCCATGTTTCTCTCTGGAAAGCTCATGTTCAAAACTCCTATTCATTGGTTCAGTCAGTGAGGTACACGGAGTAAGACACGCCCCGTGTTTAATACTGTGTATCTCACTGGAAGGCTCATGAAAATCATAAATCTTTTATTCTAACCAGACAGTGAGGTACACGAGGTATGACACGGCCCGTGTTGTACACCGTGTATCTCACTGGACTGCGTTTTGAGCCTTCTGTGCAAGAAAATGAACAACAGACATGCATATATGCCTAATTTACCCTAGAGACAGAGACCAAGTGGAAAAAGGAACATCTTAAATCAACAACTAATGACTTATATGCCTCAAACTACTCAGAAACCCAAAATGAAAATGGGAAAACTAAGATTTAAAAGCAAGAAAAATAGAAAAATAAGCTTGGGTTGCCTCCCAAGAAGCGTTTGTTTAAGGTTATAAGCTCGACCCCTGTTTCAATCAATCTGGAGCTGCGGTTATCGATGGCTTGGCAATATAATGTTTCAATCTCTGGCCATTAAGTAGTAGGCTTGCCTCGAAAAATTCTGCATATGCAGCAATCTCCTCATTTTCAACAACTCCATCTATTACTAGACATGCTTCAAGTGGATCTTGAAGGCAGCCCATGAGAAGGTTTTCTCTAACAACTTTGTCTAGCACATCAATCCTGCATATTGAATCTTTACAAACAGGTAATTTAATTGATTCATTCAAATTAAACTTAACTTTTTCATCCCCAATAGATAATGAAAGCCTTCCATTTTTTACATCAATCAAAGCACCCGCAGTGGCTAAAAAGGGTCTACCCAAAATGATAGGGATTTGTGAATCCTCTTCCATTTCAAGCACAACAAAATCAACAAGAATGAAAAACTTACCAACCTTGATAGGTATATCCTCAAGTATACCTATTGGGTATTTCACTGAACGGTCTGCTAATTGAAGTGCAACTGTGGTGGGCTTTATTTCTTCTATATTCAGTCTCTTTGCAACCGAAAGTGGCATGAGGCTCACACTTGCTCCCAAGTCACACAATGCCCGGTCAATAGGAACATTTCCAATCACACAAGGAATGGAGAAGCCACCTGGGTCCTTTAGCTTAGAAGGTAGTTTATTCTGGATGATGGCACTACACTCCTCCGTTGAAGCTACAGTCTCATGCTCCTCTAGCTTCCTTTTGTTCGAGAGAATGTCCTTCAAGAACTTTGCATACGACGGCATTTGTGAAAGAGCATCAGTGAAGGGGATATTGATATATAACTTTTTCAATACTTCCAAGAACTTTCCAAACTGCTTATCAAGTTTAGCCTTTGGTGGTCTTTGAGGATAAGGGATAGGCAATTTGTATGGTTCTGGAGGGACATATTTTGGCTTTTCAGGTAATTCCCCTTCTTTCACTTTAGCATCATTAGGAATTGAAGTCTTTTGGCTTTCTTTCTGCCCTTCCCCCACACTTATCTCTTCTTCTCCTTCTTGAGTAGCATTTGGATCCTTCAATAGCCTCCCACTCCTAAGAGTGATTGCTTTACAATGCTCCCTAGGATTTGATTCAGGTTGAGCAGGGAGTTGACCAAAAGCTCTAGAGGAAGAAGCAAAAGCTTGTTGAGCTATTTGGGTTTCCAGCATTTTTCCATGTGTAGCCAATGAATCCACTTTGGAGGACAGTTGCCTAATGGAATCCTCCATGACTCTACCATGCTGCTTAAACTCTTCATTAGTTTTCTCTTGGGAAATGAGAAATTTCTCCAAGAGGCCTTCTAACTTAGCAGTGGAAGAGGGTTGAGCTGGTGGGTTATAGGGTCTTTGGTTTTGAAAACCAGGTGGTGTGGGTGGTGGCCTATTGTGAGTGTTTTGAGTGTTATATGGCTGGTTGGGCTTGTAGGATAGGTTTGGGTGGTTCCTCCATGATGGATTGTAGGTGTTTCCAAATGGTTCATTCGGATTCTTCTGTCCATACCCACTGTTATGCACATAATTCACTTGCTCAGTGAAATCCTGCCCCAATGTACACTCAGTTGCCATATGTCCTGTCATGCCACAAATCTCACAAGAAAGGTCAGTAGCACCTGTTGCATTTGCACTATTAACTTGAAATTTATCAAACTTAGCCATAAGTGCATCTACTTTGCTACCTAGACTTCCTAGTACATCTACCTTAGCTGACAAATGATTAAAAGCATCCAATTCATACTTACCTGGAGTTTTCTTTGAAGATCCCCTCTCATTTGACCATTGGTAATAGTTCAAAGTCATATCCTCAATCAATTCATATGCTTCATCTAACCTTTTGTTCATCAAGGCACCTTCAGCAGCAGCATCCACAGTAAGCTTAGTATTGTAGTTCAAACCATTGTAGAAAGTATGAAGAACTAGCCATTTCTCTAACCCATGATGTGGACACAACCTCAACAGTTCCTTATATCTGTCCCAAGCATCAAATAGAGATTCTCCTTCTCTCTGAGAAAATGTGGTGATTTCATTCCTTAATTAAGCAGTCTTGCTTGGAGGAAAATATCGTGATAGAAAAGCCCTCAGTAGCTCTTCCCATGTAGTGATAGACCCTGCTGGTAAAGAGTGCAACCACGCCCTTGCTCTGTCCCTTAAAGAGAATGAGAAGAGTTTAAGCTTGATAGCATCTGCTGCTACACCATTGATCTTGATTGTATCACAGTACTCTAAGAAAATCTAAATATGGAGGTTGGGATCCTCCATTGGTAGTCCACCAAATTGGTTTTGCTGCACCATAGACAAAAGAGCTAGCTTCAATTCGAAGTTGTTAGCCTCAACAGCAGGCCTTCTTATACTGGATTGAAGTCCAGTGGCGTCAGGTGCTGCAAATTTTTTAAGAGGTCTATTATCCATGTCTTCAATCACTGGTTCAATGTCAATTACTTCTTGGATATCTACTAATTTTTTCTCTCTCCTTCTCCTAAGCAGAGTTCTTTCAATCTCAGGGTCTAAGTTAAGAATTCCTTCAAGACTTCTCCTTCGCATATACAAAGATTTTCTGCAAAAAAAAGAGTAGGTAATACTCGAACAGAACAAAATAAGAAAGAAATACTATATATAAAGAAGAAAAATCCAAACAAGATGAATTAAAAACTAAAAAGAAAATGAATTGCCTAGCCTAATTCACTCAAAACTTTCTGTTAATATCAACCAATTGCAATCCCCGGCAACGGCGCCAAAAACTTGACGTGATCCCGCAAGTGCACGGGTTTAGTCGAGTTATAGTATAAAAGATATCGTCTCCACAGGGATTGAATGTTGAATACTAACTGAATATCGAGGTAAATTATCTAGGTATGCCGATTGATATTGAGAATTAAAGATAAAATGTAAAACAGAGCTTAATTATAAAAAAGGTTTAATTCAAATGAGATGGAAGCGTACTCAGCTTTAGGGTTCCCTTGTACATTTTATTATGGAATGAAGATAATCCTCTAACTTGGTTTACTATTAATTTAGATTGTTGGATTACCAAAAATAAGCTATACTTCATTGCAAGGCTACTAGCTACTAACCAAAAGATTAAGTGCCCAGAATTTCTCTAGTAATCACTCATCTAGGTTGCATTAACATTGCTTTAGAATCCATTCTTAGACATTTCATCCTATGCAAAAGAATCCAATTAGCTTAATTTCTAAGTCTAATTGACATTCCCAATGATCATGTAAGATCCGATTAATTAATTGGTCATTCCAACCTAGAATTAACTAATCTATCACACAAATTCAATATTCCGGAAGTATTGAACTGTTGAATTACAAAATAGCATAATCAAATCATAAATCAACAGTAAATCAAGCTAAATTATATAAGAATCAATTCCATAAATCCATGAACAAGTTTACCCCAACTGAGCACAAGGGTTTAGTGTGAAGCCATTACAAAACTAGCAGAAAACCAGAAAACAGATAGGGAAATCAAACAAATCATGAAGCTCTACAAATTCCTTGCTTGAATCTTCAATCCTTTGCTTGAATCCAATGCTAGCAGGTGCCCTTGGTGACTTTGGGTCTCTCCTAGGGTTTCTACTCACAGCTCCTCTTTTTAATTTTTGGTTCTCCTCTTCCTTTCTAATTTTTTGCATAAAACTTATATGGGTAATGTACACGGGGTATGACATGGCCCATGTTGTACCCCGTGTTCTTCTACGAAGGTTGGTCAGCATGATACACGGGGTATGACATGGCCTATGTTGTACCTCGTGTTCTTTTGTGAAGGCTGGTTAGAATGATACACGGGGTATGACACGGCCCATGTTGTACCCCGTGTTCTTTTGCGAGCAGCTCTGTGAAGCTTCGAAACAGTCCAGAAAGATACACGGCCTTCAACACGGGGTTCTCATACCCCATGTTCTTTGTGAGGTGAGCAACTTTGCTTCGATTCTCTATAATTTGCACGGTTTTGATGCCGGATCCTTTTCTAATGCTCAAATGTGTCACTTCAAAACCTGAAAATAAAATATCGAGCATCTAAGTACCCCTTTTTTTCAATTAATTTGCACAAGATACTAAGTAAATGAGTGACAAAACATATAAAATTTAAGTGCAATTGTGCATTTATCAATTATCATAATTAAATATATTACGCAGATAATATATATAAATATAATAATTAGAATTGTCCTTAAAATAACATGATTCAAAATTACAATCACTAATATAATTGGTTTTAGGGCATATACACTAACAATCTCCCACTTGCACTAAAGCTAATCATCCATGTATCTAATACCTGTGGATCTCATATGACTATCATACTTTTGCTACGTCAGAGCTTTGTTAGTAGATCGGCGACGTTGGCGTCGATCGGTATTTTGCATATCCTAACATCATTTCTGATAACAATATCTCTTATGAGATTATAGCACCGGAGTATATGTTTGGATTTTTTGTGAGATCTAGGTTCCTTAACTTGTGCAATGTCTCCATTATTGTCACAATAGAGCTCTACCGGGTCAACAATGCTAGGAATAACTCTAAGTTCAATGATGAACTTCTTAATCCAAATAGCCTCCTTTGTGGCATCTGATGTTGTAATGTATTCAGCTTCTATTGTAGAATTAGCCACTGTCCCTTACTTTGAACTCTTCCAAGTCACAGTGCCACCATTAAGGCAAAATACATAACCTAACTTCAACCTGAAATCATCTTTGTTGGTTTGAAAGCTAGCATCAGTGTAACCACTTACAATGAGGTCTTCCTTACCTCCATAAATCAAGAACATATCTTTAGTTCTTCTTAAGTACTTAAGAATATTCTTGATAGCTGTCCAGTGACTTTCACTAAGATCTGATTGGTATCTGCTCGTCATACTTAAAACATATGAGACATTAGAACAAGTACATAACATGGCATACATGATAGACCTAATCACAGATGAATAAGGGATCTCACTCATGTGCTATCTCTCATACTCTGTGGAAGGACATTGAGTTCTTGATAGACTTATACCATGTGACATCAGCAAGAATCCTCTTTTAGAATCTTGCATGCTAAACCTCTTTAGCATCTTATCAATGTATGTACTTTGACTTAGGCTAAGCAATTTTCTCGATCTATCTCTATAGATCTTGATACCTAATACATAGGAGGCCTCACCTAAGTCTTTTATAGAAAAATAATTTCCTAACCAAGTTTTTACAGACTATAGTATAGTAATGTCATTTCCAATGAGTAATATGTCATCTATATACAACACCAGAAAGACTATTGCGCTCCCACTAACCTTCTTGTACACACAAGGTTCATCTTCATTCTTGATGAAACCAAATTCTTTGATTGCATTATCAAAATGAAGATTCCAACTCCGAGAAGCTTATTTTAACCCATAAATGGATCGTTGCAATTTACAAACTTTTCCAGCATTTTTAGGATTTACAAAACCTTCAGGTTGTGTCGTGTACATATCCTTAAGAAGATTTTCATTAAGAAAAGCAATTTTGACATCCATTTGCTAGATTTCATAATTATAATATGCTACTATAGCTAGAAGAATCTTGATGGATTTAAGCATGATAACTGGAGAAAAAGTCTTATCATAGTCAATACTATGGATTTGTTTGAAACCTTTTACAACCAATCGTGCCTTAAAGGTACACACATTACCATCCATGTTAGTTTTCTTTTTGAAAATCCATTTGCACCTAATGGGTTTTACCCTTCAGGTGGATCAACCAAAGTCCAAACTTAGTTTGAATACATGGAGTCCATCTCTGATTTCATAGCTTCTAGCCATTTCTTAGAATTTGGGCCCATCATAGCCTCTTGGTAGGTTGTGGGCTCATCTTGGTCTATGAGCAACACATCATCGTGATGAGTCACGAGAAATTCATATCTCTAGAGCTCACAACGTATCCTACTAGACCTACGTGGGTTGTGTGTTACATGAGTAGGTTCTTCCACAACTGGTTGTGGAACTGGCTCAGGTTCCATCTCAAATTCAATGTTTTCTCGTTGATCTTGAATTTCTTCAAGTTCTATTCTTCTCCCACTGATTCTTCTAAAGATAAATTCTCTCTCTAGAAAAATACCAGTTTGAGCAATAAACACTTTTTGCTCAGTTGGATTATAGAAATAATATCCTTTTATTTCCTTAGGATATCTAATGAAAAAATATTTATTAAATTTAGGTCTAAGTTTATCAGAAGCCTGACGTCTTATGTAAGCTTCACAGCCCTAAATTTTCATAAAAGACAAACTTGGACGTTTCCCAGTCCATATCTCATATGGTATCTTTTGAACTAATTTTGACGGAACACAGTTTAGTGTGAAAGCTGGAGTCTCTAGAGCATGTCCCTAGAAAAAATTTAGAAGGTCAGCCTAACTCATCATTTATCGAACCATGTTTAATAAAGTTTGATTCCTTCTTTCAGAAATACCATTCCATTGAGGTGTTCCTGGTGGAGTGAGTGATGATACAATGCCACACTCCTTTAGATGATTAAGAAACTCTCAGTCTAAGTATTCACCACCTTGATCTGTGCTTTAATACTTTTATCAAGTTGATTTTGTACTTCATTCTTAAACTCTTTGAACTTATCAAAAAATTCAGACTAGTGTTTCATAAGAAACACATAACCATATCTATTGAAATCATCAGTAAAAATAATGAAGTACTGATAACCTCATCTAGCTTGTGTGTTTAAAGGTCCACATACATCACTATGTATAAGACCTAATAAATCACTAGCCCTTTGACCTTTCCCAATAAAAGGGGCTTTAGTCATCTTACTTAATAAACATGACTCACATACCTCATATGATTCAAAATCAAATGAGTCCAAAAATCCATCCTTATGGAGTTTGGAGATGCGTGTCTCATTTATATGGCCTAAACGACAATGCCAAAGATAGGGTGGATTTAAATCATTAGTTTTGACCTTCTTTGTGTTTATGTTATAGATTGGGTTTTCAAGGTCCAGAACATAAAGACCATTCATTAATTGTGCATTGCCATAAAATATTTCATTTAAATAAATAGAGTAACATTTGTCCTTTATCATAAATGAAAAACTTTTATTGTCTAAACAAGAAACAGAAATCAAAATTCTACTAACAGTAGGCAGAAAATAACAATTGACTAATTCTAAAACTAATCCACTAGGTAAAGATAAATAATAAGTCCCTACAGCTAATGCAGCAACTCTTGCTCCATTTCCAACACGCAGGTCCACTTTACCTTTGGCTAACGATCTACTTTCTTTAAGATCCTGCACATTTACATAAATGTGAGTACCACATCCAGTATCTAATATCTGAGATGTAGAAGTAGATAAATTAACCTCTATAACATAAATACCTAAGTTGGAAGTCCCACTTCCCTTTTGCTTCTTAAGCTCTTCCACGTAAATCTTGCAATTTTGCTTCCAATGTATTGGCTCTTTGTAATGGAAGCATTGCCCTTCCTTGGCCATGCCACCTTTGGGCTTCAGTGCAAAGGAACTTGAATTGAACTTTTCATCAATCTTGTCCTTTTTCTTTTTATTCTTGGCCTTAGACTTGCCCTTTCCTTTGCCCTTTTGGACCATCATAATGGAATTGGGCTTGGACTTTTTCAAGTTTTGCTCAGCAATTCTTAACATGTTAAGTAGTTCAGGCAAAGTCTTATCAATTTCGTTCATGTTGTAATTCATAACAAATTGACTATAGCTTTCAGGCAACGATTGCAAAACTATGTCAGTAGCCAATTCTTGTTGTAAAAGAAAACCCAATCTTTCAAGGCTATTGATGTACCCAATCATTTTAAGCACATGTGTAGCAACGGGTGTTCCTTCATCCATCTTGCACTGAAACAATGCTTTAGATACATCATATCTCTCATGTCTTACTTACTCTTGGTAGAGCTGTTTAAGGTGATCAATCATATTGAATGCCTCCATGTTCTCATGTTGCTTCTGAAGCTCAGAGTTCATGGTAGCAAGCATGAGACAACTGACATCCAGAGCATCTTCTAGATGTTTCTTATAAGTATCCTTTTCTGCTCGAGGAGCATTGGTAGCAGGCTAATCTGGAGTAGGTTGCTCTAAGACATACTGCTTTTTCTCATGCTTAAGGACAATCCTTAAGTTTCGATACCAATCGAGAAAATTCATCCTATTCAGTTTATCCTTCTTAAGGATAGATCGCAGTGATAAGTTTGATGCATTTGATGCCATGGTTATCTATAATAGAAAAAATAGCAGAATGAGAATCATGTATTTTATTTATTTAATAAGGTCTTTTATTAAATAATACTCCCACTATTTTTCTCAAAATAATAGCCTTCAGTATTATTTCGAAAAACCTTATCATCAAAGTTTTCTAGTGAGCCAAGATATATATTTTACTAAATCTTTAGTTAGCTTTGGCTAATCACCCAAGATGTGGCTGTTTAGGTAGACAACTCCTTATCAATTACATCTTATGCAACTCTTGGATAGTTAGGTGAATAACACTTATTCAAATTCATATCATGAATTCATAACTAACTCTATGCCTCTAGGCCCCAATCCTATTAGTATAACCCAGTAAAGTCAAGACCCAATAATTAACAATTTGAATATCACTATTATCCCATCGTGTCTTACCAAGATAGACTTTAGGTACTTTCCTTTAGCAAACACACTTATAGTCATTCAAGATCTTGACGAGTGCTATTATTGGAAGGCATCTCTTTTGACTTAATATTGTGTTTGAGCGATTTTAATTTATTTGATCTCACCATTATGTACTTGGTTTTATTAAGCATACATCACATACATCTGGCATAGGTATCTCATACATTCATCATATGCATCTCACACATAAAATATAAATTAAACGTGACATGATTATGGCCTAACCTAAGTGATATTTTAGAGCTCAAGAATATCAAATAAAACTAAGAAAGAAAAACTTCTTCCTAAGAATCTTCTTCTTTCTTTATGGTTTGATCTCTACTTCCATGGTTTCCTCTTTAGGTGCTCTAATAAAATTATTACATAATAATAAAGAAACCAGAGGTTACATTCGAGGGGAGTAAGATGAGAAGAGAATATACAACTAGAAGTAATAGAGAGGCACGACATGCAGGCCGTATTTTAAAATTACAACAAAACTAAAGGCTATAATCATGCACCATACATCAAGCAACAAAATAACATGATAAGTGAAACATATATCCAAATATATTTTCAATATCAAAATCTGAATTAATTAATTCTGAATTAATCAACTAATTACTTAATGTCATGTTATGCAGAGAATTTATAGTGGTCCCGCTAGCCGGTTAATGGGCGGGGTCAAGGGGCAGAGCCCCCTGCTCCAAAAAATTAATTGCATCTGACATTCAGATTGCAACTCAATTTATTAACAATTGACATGCCCCATTAGTCAATCAATTCAACAATTATTGACACTCAAATCACAGGTTTTCAAATCTGATTTATGAAAGAATCATAATGGATAAATTTTAATCATATTAAAATGGATCCAATTAATTCATAGATTTTATATGAAACAGATTCAACAATTAATTTTGTGAAAAATCAAATTCAGCCATTAAGTGCAAGGTATATCACATATATGAAAAAGATTCAATAAGTTAATTTGATTAATTCTGATTTATAACAGAATCTGCATTTTAACCAGAAAACATTTTTCTTCATACATAAAATCAAATTCATGTAATTAATTCCTTTTTGATTTTGTTCAAAATAAAATCCAAAAAATTATTTCAAATTCAAATTAAAAACTCAGAACTATTGTAACATATTTAAACTTAAAACAGAACCCAAAAATTTATTTTAAATTCAAATAAAAAACCCAGAATTATTGTAACAGATTTAGACTTAAAACAGAACCTAAAAATTCATTTAAATTTCAAATCAAAATTCGAATTCAAACTAGAATAGGAATTAATCATGAAATACTTTTTGAATTTAAATCAGCATTCGAAATTAGATTTAAATTCAAAATAGAATCAAAATTAATCATATTAATTTTCTTGAACCAACATGCACAAAATCAAATTCACCCTAATCCTAATTAGAAATCATTGAAGCATGATAAAATAATTCATCAATTACAGTCACGCAATCAGCAAATAAAAGAATTCTAATTTAACATTTCACAAGTAGCTCTGATATCACTGTTGGGATTGGGAGCCATACAAGCACAATGGAATAAACCGATCATAGCCAACGGATTTATGCAAAACGTTAAATCAGAATAAGGATTCATTCAATACCTTAATGATGACTCAAGAACTCGGTCATTGATCATCTCTTCAACTTCCTTTTTGGTTGAAGACTCTGAAGTATCCACACGAACCTACGAATCATCGATGAACGTCCACACGAATACCAATTGGAATTGTTCTCCTTTGCCTCATAGTGCTAGTCATGCCTCTTCAAGGGTTTTGGTCAAGGAGAGGTGCTAGGATTTTTCTATGCATGGGATGCATGAATAATCATCTCTATTATTTGCCAACAAGTCTATTTAAATAGGTATATAGAAAACTCTAACTATTTGGGCTTTGTTCCATGTATAATTATGGGCTTATTATTGGGCCTTATAATTATAACATAGAATTCTTAAATATTAGGTCCAAACAATTTAGTCCATTAATTCCAAATCCACTAGGCTTTAAGTATGTGACCCTATAGGCTCTCATCACGTTGATAATAATCATTAATCATATTAATGATCATAAACAATGAGCAGTGTCTAGTAACACATTATTCTTACCCAAGTAATGTGAAAGTCAGTGATTTGACTAAACTTTTACACGTGATCATTATTTATGTCCTTTTATCCTAAACATCTAGATTAAATACAAGACATGGACCGTGTCATTCCCGTATAGCCTAATTTTGAGGTTTCTTAATCCCTAAGTAAGCTGACTGAAGCTAATATAATTGACATCCCATGTCAATTCATCTGAGTATGGCCATGCATTTCCTCAGCTTTACTTAATCAAGGGGCCCATAGATGTTGCTCCTGTTATATAGGAGGGACAAATTTCATCTTGATCATATAAATTCTTCTGCATGATATGTGACATATCCAATAACTACCTTTGTATTCACTCAACCATGACTGACATGGAATAGTATCAAAATATGAAACTCACATGTAGGGAACCTTGGTGATCTCAGGTCAAAAGACTATATTAATAATGATCACTAAGAATCACTCATGACACTCATATAATGATCCATGTAGTGTTCTTAGGATGGGTCAATCTAGTATACAAGTTCTCTAACTTGTACTCATGTGTAAACTTAATATCCCATATAAGTCATCACACATGCTAGTTTTAACATATTAAAGTAACATAATCCACAATGATATATGACTAGGGACATTTAAGAATACAATTATTCTAAGGTTATTATCATAATTAAATATATTATGCAGATAATATATATAAATATAATAATTAGAATTGCCATTAAAATAACATAATTCAAAATTATAATCACTAATATGATTGATTTTAGGGTATATACACTAACATTACTCATCCTAAAATCACAAAAATGACAATTTTCATGTTTTTTTTTCATTTTCTCTATCTTTTATCATTGTTTTGACTACTTCAATTTCAACTATAACATTTTATCAAATATATAATAAGTATCTAATATCCAAATATAACCTCAAAAGTTAAATAAAGGGAAACACAAATAAAAATATTTTAAAAAAACTTATGTAAAAAATCATTGAAATGGAAAAAATGAAGATTTGAGAGAAATAGAACTAAGAAAATACATCTTTTATGTTTTGAAATAGTGTGATACCTGCTTTGTGCTTGATGTCAATTGAAGGAATATTGGTAGCTCACTAATATATGGTAGAGGATGGAAGAATATCTAAAATTCTGTAGAAAGAGTTAAGGACAGAGGTTGAACTTGAAAATAAATAAGAATGAGAGTGAGAGTGATAATTAGAAAAAGAATAAGATGTATTTATTTATAGAGCAAAAATATCACCATGTCAAGCTAGATTACAATACCTTTTAGATGTTGCTTATTTTTAAAATTGATGTTTTTAGTTTTTCTATTTTCTCAATAATTTTTAAATGTTATAAATTTTAACATTGGTTACATAAAAAATGACATTTTATGTTTTCTAATATTTTCAAAAATGCTATTGCATTTAAACAAATGTCAGTTAATTCTAAAATAGGCTTTTTAAATTTTCTCATTTTTCTAACAACCTTTCAATACTGTACATTATGACATTAGTAAGCAAAATATTGGCATTTTAATTTTGTTCATGATTTCAAAAATGTTACTACATCCAAATAAATGTTAGTTAATTCTAAAACTAATATCTTAAGTTTCCTTATTCTCTTAACAACCTTTAAATAATATACATTACGATGTTAGTTGAGTAAAAAAATTTTCATCTTAAGTTCTTAATAATTGCAAAGATGCCATAACATTTAAATAGATGTTAGTTAATTCTAAAACTAATGTCTAAAATTTCCTTGTTTTCTTGATATCTTTCATTTGACATACCTTATGATCTCAGTTAAATAAAAAACTCACTTTAAAATTCTCAAGAATTTCAAAAATGTTATTGTGTTAAAATAAACATCAATTGTATTTACTAACCATCATTTTAATAGTCTTAATAATTTTAAAATATTATCACATCAATATAGACTTTAGTTTTATCTTCTATAGATGTTTATCTATCAATGTAGAATCACAATTCTATAGTAGTGCTCCCTTTACAGACGTTTAGCAGGTGATTATGTGAAAACTAAATGTCTATCCTAAATAGCTAACTTAGAACACTTGATATTTCTTGGCATGCTTTAAGGTGCTAAGTAATAAAGCTAAAAAGGGCTTTGCTATAGCTAAGTATCTACCCTACATAGCTAACTTAGAATGCCTAGTACTTCTAAGCATGCTTTAAGGTGCTGACCAACAAAGTTAAGAAGTGCTCTATAAGTGTCAATGTATTTTCTTATTTTTTTTTTCAAATTTGCTCAATATTGAAATAGAGGATGGACTTGTCTATCCTAATAGCTTGGTTGGATTTTCTTTGGAAATATGCATAGTAGTGTTAAAGAATGGAAAGAAAACTTTTTCAAAGTCTGCACAGTAGAAAGACAAAACCTTAGTTGGTTGACAATGTGTGCTAATTGTACTTTATAAATTAGGTGCAAAGTATAGAGCCACCACTAGTTCCTATGTTAACCAATCTTAACAAGAATGACCAAGACTTAGTCATTCAACTTTATTCCATTACCTTAGACTATCTCTTTAGCATCTATAAGTGTATTATGCATTTCTTTTTATTCCTTTGATTTTTTGTCTCTAGACAATGCATTGTCTTCTTTTGTACAGCTTTGGATAAAAAAAAAAGGAAGATTTTGATATTCCTTGGATTGCCATGGACCTAGTTCATTTTACATTGGCTTGTTTGATTGCTTTTCAATGCAAGAAAGGTAAAAAAACAAAAAAAAGGTAAGATGAGTGACTTTTCAACACCTTTCCAGTTAACTAACCCAATGCAAAAGCTCTTTACTTTTCTTACCCCAACTTTGATAAAGAATGTTTCCAATGTTTCTTTTTTGAAAGAAAATCCCATGAATAAGAATTTGGTTACTTTAGAGATTTCATATGATGTTTAAGTGACTTCTTCCTAACTAAAAATAGTTAGTAAGAAAGAGGAAACAAAATGCTTAACTATTAACCTTACCGAGGGAGATTCTAATTTAGGTTGTTTAGCATGAGAAAAGTAAAGGAAAAAAGAAATAACAAATATGATAGAGCCAAATTTCAAATTTAGAAGATATGTCATACTTTGAAATGGTATCAATCCTTGTATTATAAGCATTGATATAAGTACAATATTTGGTACAGGATATAAACTATTTTCCTCTCCTTTGAGTGAAACTTTTATGCTTGGTTGATGAAGTAGGACTAAATAGTATCTTGTTTAGAACATTGTTAGTCAAATGTTGTGGTTCACATCTATTTTACTAGGGAGAGCTTTAAGGAATATTCTTTCTAGTAGTTCTAAAGCATAGAAAAATCCATTAATATGCTTTTAAGCCACCATTGAACAATTAAAGAAGGAGTTAGTGGAATAGAAGAAGAATAACCATAGTATTTGTTTACAGCTTGGGATACATAAGAAATAGTCTTAGGATATAAAGAAGTAGTTAAAAGCCAAGTCTTTGGAGTTAGTGAAATGAGTTATAGTGGAGTAAAGCTAAAGAGTGAACAATGTGCTTATCTAGAGATTTATAGCAAAAGAGAAAGGAGTGGGAGAAAGAGTTAACTGAAAAGGATGAAATGATCTATTCATTAAAATCCTAGGTTGAAGATCTTGATAAAAAATTTTTGGAGGCTTAGATAAATTCATTTCTTATGTATAGGTTTAGGTTTGTTGAAACAATTAGGTAGATTAAGCATTTTAATCTCAAGGTAAAGCTTAACATTTCCATGGTAGATAGAAAGAAGAACTTAAATAAGCTATTTCAACTAAGAGGATCTTTATAGGCTAAATATGTCTAGGATATTTTGTTAATCAATATTTGTGATGACTATGTTATAAGTTTATGTTCTTATGAATGATGATTTGGTTTTAACTTTTAATATCATTAAGCGACATGGTTTCAAATGAGCCTTGTTCTCTAAATTTGAATTTTAAGATAACTTTAAAGAGATTTTTAGAATTACCAATCAGCATAGCTTACAATGAGCTTTGTCTTTGAATTTTAAGATAACCTCAAAGATTTTTAGAATTATTGAGCGGCATGGCTTCTTTGTAACTTTGAATTTTAAGATAGCTTGAGATAGATTTTTAGAATTACTAAGCGGGTTAGTTTCTAGCAAGCCTCTTTTTTACATCAAATTTTAGGATAAGTTCAATGAGGTTTTCAAGAATGCTAAGTGACATGGCTTCCAACAAGCTTTTTTCTTTAGATTTTGAATTTTAAAATAGCCTTAGAGATTTTTAGAATTACCAAGTAACTTAGCTTTCAACAAGCTTTATCTTCTAAATTTATATTTTAAGATAACCAGAAAGAGATTTTTAGAATTATCAAAACACTTATTTTGTAATGCCAATGGTTACTTGATTGCTTGAGCTTTATAGTCGAAGGTTGCATGAGTATTATAGTGTCAAGGGTTAGTTAGGCTTTAAAGTGTCTAAGGTTGTTTGGGCTACATCATGTTAAGGATTGCTTGAGCCTTATAGCATAGAGGTTGCTTGGGCTTTATAGTATTGAAGCCAAAAGTTGTTCAAGCTATCTAAGTGTAAGGTACTCAAAATATAACTTTGTTAATGAGATGTCTATGCATAATACTTTTTGAGATAAGTGATGTTCCAAGTTCACTTACCTAGTTTTCCCTTAAAGGTTTTTAGTCTATATGCTTTGTTTATCAATTTTCTTAAGATTTTACGAGGGCCTTCCTGTTAGGGGCTATTTTTCCTACCTCTACATGCTTCATGGATCTATTTATATTTTTTTAAGTTAAGTGTCATTAGGGGAATTCTATCTTCTTCACCTTTTTATTATAATATGCTAAAACCTTCCCCTTGTACATTTTATATTTAGTCAAGCTACTTCTTGAATTTCAATAAGCAGATTAATCTTTTCCTTTTGTTATTATTCATTTTTTGTTCATTTATACTTTTCATAATAGTCTTTTAGTTGACCCAATTTGACTAGTCACATGGCCTTATATCCATAAGTGAGTATGAATGGTGTTTTTTTAGAGGTAAAATAAGTTATCATTTAGTATGGCCATAAGATGTTTAGTAATTCCTCTACCTATTTGCCTTTTGCTTTATCTAGTCATTTCTTCATGTCTTCTAGGATGATTTTGTTTGCTAATTTAGCTTAACCATTAGCTAATAGGTGTTTTACTGATGTGAATTCTTGCTTAATACCTAGCTAACAAAGAAGCATAGGTTATTTCATCGTAAATGTATGTATATACAAATACATTTTAGAAATTACAACCTTTAAAAAAATTCCATAGTATTATTGCTAGCAAATTGACTACCATTATCAAAGATAATTTCTTTAGATAGGCTAGATTTAGGGGAAAAAAACTATTAGTTCTAGTAAAGATATAAGATTAAGGATTAACTAAGGTGTTATGATACATGCATATTATAAATTTCCATAAAAATTTTTGAATAATTTTTACAATGATGTAAGAGAAAGGTCTAACCTTGACTCACTTAGTAACATAATCAACCACTACCACTAGACACTTCATTGGCCAAAGATGACTAGCAAAAGGATTGAGCAAATCAATCTCCATTTTGCAAATTGCTAGGGAGATGTGATCACTTATATACAAGAAGTAAATTGATGTGGTATCTTAGAGAAATGTTAGCATTTGTCATAGTTTTTTATTAAGTCATGAGCTTCTTTTTTCATTTGAGGTTAAAAATATCCTCACCAAGCAATTCCTACCATTTGACTTTTGCAGATTCTTTCATGTAGTTTTTAGTATGTGGTTTGCTTTGTTTGGTAAAATGCATTTTAATGGTGGAAAAGAGAAGCCTTTTTAATATATTTGTCCATTTTCCATGAAGAAATAAATAGTTTGCCTTAACATTTTCCCTACTCTATTCCATTTGTCAAGTGGTTTTCCCATTCATAAGTAATTCCTAATAAGTGTCATCCAAGATTCTTCTACAATTGTTGTCATAAATTTTTCCACCTCTATGCATGGAATATGGATGGATTTTTGGATTGTGGTTCTATTGTTAACTTTTACATTGGCTGCAAATGTAGCCAATGCATCATCTAGTTTACTTTTTAATCGAGCTATTCTAAGTAGCTAATGTTCAAAGTTTAATAGAAGTTATTTTATTTTTCTCTATACTTGAGTAAAGTTAGTACTTATAGCTTATAATCACTATTCAACTATGCCACTTCCAATTATGAGTCACAACAAACTTTTGTCTTTTTTGCCTTATTCTTTTTTGCTAATTTTAAAATAATTATCATTGCTTTATATTTATCATGGTTGTTGATAATTTTGAACTCAAATTTGAGTGAATATTCTAGATGGATTCCATTTAAACTTTCTAGCATTATGTCTGCACAATTGCCTTTTTCATTTGATGAGACATCATCGTGGAAAGTCCATTTTATATCTTATTTTTCTTCTTCATAGATCACTTTTACTAAAAAGTCTACTAAGACCTGATGAAGCTCGTATTTGATCCTATATTCCAAGAGTTTGATTGACCAAGCAATAAGTTAACTAGCTAAGTTTGACTTGTGCAAAACTTGTTTGATGGGAACATTTGTTTTAATAACAATCGGGTGGGATAGAAATGAGGCTTTAGGATACCACCAAAAGTGCAAAGGCTACATTTTTGATTTTATGATATCTAGTTTTTGGTCTATAAAGTGCTATACTAGTGATGTATATTGGCTTTCATTCTTCAACCTTTATATTCATTATTTTTAAAGGGTTTTGAAAAAAATATAAAATGCTATTAATGATGATGTTTGAAATATATCTATTTTTATGATAATTATTGATTTGAGAATTGATTAAAGTAATTTTACAAGAAGATTTCTCATAAGATGAGAAATAATTTCTAGTGCACTGGAGCACATGAATTTATAAAATAACTTGTGTATATTTGATACATGATCGTGAAAGTTTCAAATAATTATTGTTAGAACTTTAAAATTTACTAGATGGTATAAATATTCTTATTCTTATGTTGAAGGAAGATTAAAAACGAATGAGTTTGTACATGAAATTAGTTTATGAAAAATGTGTGGATGAGATTTATGTAGAACATGGATTATAATGCACTACAATGCACGGAATCACACCCTAAAGCTATTTTTTAAAAATATATATATAAACAAATTATTCCTGGCTGCATTTGCCGATATTCCCCCTTATTTCTCGAATTTTTTTAATAGCAACATTCCACTCTTTCTCTCACCAGACTACAGTTTTTTTCCTCTTTTCTCCCACTCTCCCGTGCACACTCATTTTTTTGAATTCTTCACCCACCGACCTCCCTCTTTGTCCCGCAACTTCTCCTTCCTTTGCCTAACAGCTGCTGAATCCGGCACCGACAATGCATCACCGCTGCTGTCTTCCCTTTTCTGTCATCGGATGCTTTCGTCTTGCCAAATAACAGCTCTAAGCAATGCAGGAAAACTAACTCAGTAGCTGCGGTTGAGGGCAGAAATCACGCAAGCTTATGCCTCCGACACCGTCAGTGTCTTCCACAGTTGATCTCCGCCACGAGCTCCTCCCTCCATCAAGTAGCTAGTTATTGGTTGGACTTGGGAATAGCTGGTCCGTGGGACAACAGTACTATAGTACGCCAGAGCTGTTGTTTTCCTTTTGTTTTGCTGGCGCTCCGGCATGGTTTTGCTGCTGGCAAGCTTCGGTCGGGCGCTTCATGTGAAGGTGGATATTTTCATATCATAAAATGTTAAAATTTATTAAAATATGCTACTTAATCCAAGAAATCCTCTTTTTATACATATTTGAAATCTATGATGAAGCATGAAAAATAAATAAATTAGAATTTTTATGATATAAAATGTGAAAATAGGATGATTCAAGTATAGGTAAAAATTTTATTCCACCTTTATGGTGGATTTATGTAAGAATCATAAAACTGATTTTTGTGGATGTTTAATATAAGTGATGATAACTTAAGAAAAATTGTTTCTGCAACATTTAAAGATATTATGTAAGTTTGAGAAATTCATATTTTATGATATGAAATGATAAGTTATTTAACGATTAGTGTTGTTGAAATAATGGTTTCATGATTTTTTATGATACGAAGAGATTTAGAAGACTTTATTCTTGTACAATTTGAAATGAGACAAGGCGTGTGAAAAATATAATCTCCATAATATAGATTGCTAAAATATTATATTTAAAATAATTACAAAATAATATATTTTTATATTTTAAAATTTTGATCTTAATCTAAAAAAAAATTATTTTATCGTATTATTTGGATATTTAGTATAATATTGATAAAATAATGAATTTGTGATCAAGATTATTAGACTAATATATTCATAACATTGAAATCCAATACTTTAAATGTTTTATACCGTGATTTGGAAAAGTTGCCATTTATGCGAATTTTTTATTTTCAATAATGAATATGAAAATAAAGAACATGATGGTTCAGAATGAACTAGTAGTATCAAGCAAGTTTCTAGAATTGGAACTTTAGTATTTTTGCATATGTAAACTTGATTTCAAATTATCATATAATAATGTATGTTAACTTCATGAAATAATGTTAGAAAAGTTGAAGAGTTAATGGTCTTAATAGCTAGTATACTATAGATATGAAATTGGAATTGCAATGATTTTAAGGAATGCTCATTTGTTCCCAATCACTTTTGTAAATTACAAATATGAAGAAGAGAGCAAAGTGGAATTTGGATGCTTCAAGGTGAACGAAATAGGCGGATTCCATTAGATGAGTATATATCTCACCATTAATTTTATCTTAATATAAGACAATTTAATTGTCTTATTCTTATTAGTAATATAGATTTCATGCTTATTATATGAAATTAGTTTTGTGATATAAGAGCAAATACCTATTGATGAATGATAATTAATTTGAGTACGCAGTGAAAGCATGGTTATATTATTATTAGCTATTGATTGATTGATTATGATAGGATTGCAATGATTGTGGCATATACTTTGATTGTTCATAATCACTGAATAGTTGTCTATATGGGTTGAATTGGATTTGGTAATGTGAATAAAATGAAACTCTAGCGAATTGATTATATTATAAAATGAGCCTTATGATACATGGAAAATTGAAAACTGTGCTAGAGTAATGACATCAAATATTATGATTTGCAATGAAGGATATATAATTGATATGAGAGCCAGATGGGAAATTCCAGACTAACAATTAAAAAGAATGTATGATGGATTTGATAGCCGGATAAGAAATTTCTGACTAATAGTTGAGAGAAGTGCAAAATTGATCTTAATAGCATAAGGTAGCTATATGTATGTTTATTGTATTTGAATATGTGACATAATATGATTGTTTGTGATTGACTTCTACAGAGGATGTAATTATGATGATCTGTATGCAATTAAGCCTTAATGGCTATTTGTGAGTGTGATGCCTACGTGAAATGAGTAGTATACAATATATAGTTCTAACAGCAAGTTGAGACTCCTATGATTATGTTATGAGAAATTGAGTTTAAGTCATGTATAGGTGAACTTCTATGTCAGAGCATGGTTACACATACTGCAGAAATTCAAAAAATGGGTTTGGTTATACAATTAATATGTGATTATTATATATAAAATTAATCACTTGCATAATAGTAGTAGATATATGTTCACTGAGTTCTCCTAACTCACCCCGTTATATTTTCAATGTTTTTAGGTTATGGTAAGCATATTTAGGCTTGATGCATCCATGAAGAATTAAAGACCGCCTAGAAGATTTGACAATTAGAAGTTGTTTTGAATTATGATTAGAAATGAGCTGATGATTATGGTGGTGATTCCACCTATGATACATTGAGGCATTTATCTATATATATGTTGTAATTATGTAGTATGATATATGTTTAAGAATTATCTAGATTAATACAAGTTTTGTATTTTAGGACGTGTGGCTCTCAAGAAGTGTATAAAATTTTAAAGAAAAATTCCAAGTCCTCTTAAAATTTTAAAACTCCTGATAGATAAAAAGAGTAAAAAAATAGTTAAGATTTATGGAAACTGATAACAAAATCCGCATTAGTTACAATCAAGATGGGTTATGATAGGTTAGGATTAAGTTGAATTCTCTATCGATTTTGACTAGATAAAGGCAAGGTGTTTCCCTTAGCTTTGCTGATCAAAGCATTGGTGGGGTAGCCGAATATTCTAGGAAAGCCTTCTCACATACATTTGTATATACAAAATTTTTATATATTTATGTAATTGATAAAAAGGGGAGTGTTTATTGCCTGATCTAGACAAGAATTGGAGAAGCAATACCAATTTGCTGCTCAAGACTTAGACTTCTTTTACAATTAATAGGCTTTTTATTTGGATAATACCTTGACATTTGGTTGGGTTAGGCATTATACTACGTTTAGTTAGCATGAAACCTAAGAATTCACCAATGCTAACTCCAAATGCATTCTTTTTTAGGTTCAATCACATTTGATGCTTCTGTAGACTGGTGAATGTCTTCTTTAGATCTTTCTAATGTTAATTAGTTTCCTTAGACTTGATAATCATGTTATCCACTTATTCTTCCATATTTTTTTCAATTTATTCTGTAAATATCTTTTTCATTATCCTTTAATAGGATGCTTTGTCACTTTTAAGTTTAAACAACATCACTTTGCCATCACAGTTCATTTTTCTTCTAGTTATAACATAAAAAATTGTTATGAAACTTAATCTTTTAAAATTAAAGGAATTATTTATCAGTTAATTAATATTTAGCAGAAAGTAAAAGTCTTTTAGGCAAGTCTTATTAAGATCTTTGTAGTCAACACGCATTTGCTAACTTTCATTTAACTTCTTAAGCATGACTACATTGGCTAGTGATGTTATATCCTGAACTTTTCCTAGAAATCCTACTTTGAGCAATTTTTAAACTTCCTCTTTAGCAGCCTACCTCCTTTTAGCTTCCAAATTTCTTTTCTTTTGGACTCGATGAACTAAAAGATCAATTAATGATTTATGTTAAACGACTGCCAAATTAATCCTTGGCATGTTTATGGCAACTAGGTGAAGATGACACTATTTTCTTTTAAAATTTGGATTAGGATCTACTCGTTAACTTCCAATAAATCAACCTCAATTTTAATTAATTATTCATCTTCCTTTCCAAAAAGCTTGATCTTTTGCAACTTTGATCCTAGCTCGAGCCATCTATTGTTATCTATTTGAATGCTAACAAGGTGGAATCTGTAACTCCCTTACTTATCAACACCTTAACCCTCATTAAGTAAGTAATTAACGCATACTACTTTGCCTTCTATTCCAAACTACTCGGGATATCTCAAGCTTGCGTATTTCATACAACATGATTAAAAGTCATATAATTATACATAAGTTCAACTTTACAAAATATACATCCCATCATATACAATATCACTAACTATATAAATGTTTACAACTTCAAAAATATCATTGTCCTCTATCATGAGAGCCTTTGGAAGCATCACCTGGAATGGTTAATAACAACACAGAAAACATAAGAAACAAAGTTTCCTAGTAGCTAGCATTGCCATAAAAACATTTCAAGCCATTCCAGATCCTTAAGCAAATAAAACATACGTTTCGAAATCAATTAATCGATTATCATCATATTCAATGCCATACCATTGTAGGAAATATGCATTTCACACAGCAATCATCAAGTTAATTCAAGGATTATCTCAATATCTAGATGGCCATCACAGATAATCGTACCTAGGCCTATATACAGCATCACGCTGTCTTCCCGGGGTACTCGGGCCAAAGGCCTAACATACAGCATCACGCTGTCTTCCCGAGGTATCGGGCCATAGGTACCGCACACTTGTCATCCCCGGGGAACTCGAGCCATAGGCCTAACACAGTATCACACTGTCTTCCCGGGTTGTGCACACAGCAATTTCATACACATTCCATACAATGGCATAAAATTCATAAAATCATGTAAATAGAAAACAAAGTTTAAGGATAAAGCTAGCTACCTTTCACAAGCTTCCAACGTGATGTTCCCTTTGCTCTCACTTAAAAACTCCTTTATACTTCCTCTTGCCTTTGCAAGTTGTCACTCTTTAGTCTATACAAATACACATCATAGCTTATATTAGAACATTATCACTTTCCCTATTCCTCATGTATTCTTTACTTTCTTCCACCTTAATAAATGCATACTTAGATACTCTACACCTTGCTTTCAAGCTTTAAAATGACACTTATGAACATTAGAAAAGAATCCAAAGGTAAAACCATGCAAATCTTGAAGAAACCAAGCCAAAAAGTTCACTTAACAAAGAACACGGGGGTCACATACCCCGTGTTCAGGGCCGTGTTCCTTACTGGTTCACTTCTGGGCTACTCGATAAAGAACACGGGGGTGAACACGGGCCGTGTTCTACCCCGTGTACATTACTGCCCTTCGGTCCTGAGATAAACACGGGGAGTGTTGCACCCCGTGTAGCACACTGATCAGCTTCGACGAGGAACACGGGGTACAACACGGGCCGTGTTCTACCCCATGTACCTTGCTGATCCTTCGAAAACCCATTAAACACTAAAACTCCTTCCTTCCTTCTTTTGCATTTCATGATTTTGGCTTCTCAAAATGAAAAATACACACAAACACTTTCATAACTTCAAAGTTTCATCTTCCATGGGCTTCATCATTCATAAAACTTATTCTAACTTCACCAACTTAGCCAAGTTCTAAACATATCATGTCCATACTACACATGCATCATTATACCTCAAAAACCCAAATGTGTAATCATGGTTTCTTGTTGTTTTTACACCAAACCAAAGCCATAAATCAACACTACAACATCTAAGACACCACCAAACATGTTCCAATCATCCTAAACTTCCATGTTCAATAACCCTTGACCTTACCAACTTCAAGATTTCAAGAACTAAGAAGAGTACATTAAAGAGCTCTTAGGGGAGATCATTTTTACCTCTTGGTGCAACTTGAGAATCCTCACTTGGAGCTCCCCAAACTTAATCAAACTTGGGCTTTTCTTCAATCTAGGGACATCAATAGATAGAGCTTGAGGAGAGGAGCAATTTTCCCTTCTACACCTTAGCTTGAATCTTGGTATTTTGGGGTGAAAAACACAAAAGAAACTTTCTCTCTCTTCCTTCTCTCTCTCACACGTCCAGCTTGCTTTCATGGAGGATTTTCTGCAGCTTTTTGGTGAATGGAGAAGGTAGTAGAGTTTTCATGAAGCTCTAGGGGTATTTTGGTTATTTTTGAAATTCTCAAGGGTATTTTAGTCCTTTTTTCACCAAAAGTAAGGCTATTCTTGCCATTATTTTTCTAACAATGACACTTGTCATAAATCTATTGGTCACACTATTTAAAATCACATGTTGCACCCCAAACTCTTAGTTATTCATATTAGATCCCAAATCTTTAATTATTTTTACTTTAACCACACCCGATTCTATACTTTTGCAAATTAGTCCATAGGGTTCCTGTCTATTTAAAATTCCTTACACTATCAGACTTAGACAACCTCCCCTTTTAGGGTTTTCCAACCTCCTCTGATCATTCATACTATTTAGGGAAATTAATTCTTTCCCTACTATCCTTTTCCTTCAAAATTTCATTTACCCTTACACTTAATTCCTTTCAACTTGAGATTCACCCACCAGGCTAATTCAAGCATGCTCTTCGTTTCTACAGCCTCAGAAATTAAAGATTCAAATAATAGAATTGAAAATTCGGGACATTACAGAATCTATAACAAGACTTTTTTTATGGGTTAATGATAACTAATTTAATGCCATTAGAGCTTGCGGATTTGCTTTTCAAACTAGTTATATAATAATTTCAAGTGACCTATTGGTTTCTTTATACATGTCTAACTCCATTCCAAGTGTTGAACTTCATTAACAATTGAGGAGTAGAAACTATTATGCCTACTACTAAAGATTGCACTATAGGCTATAATGATTAGAAAATCAACATCAATGATTTTTGTTTATGATTTTGTGCTAAGCATCACTTGTAAGATAATTGTTTTGTTTATATGGACCTGGCTTCTTGCAAAACCAATTAAAACACCATTATAAGGCTTGTACATTTCCCTAGTAATGTCCATTAGATTTATTATGTGAGAGTAGAAAATGTTGACCAAGATTTCTTGGTCAATAAGGATTATCTTCACTAGGTAGTTGTGAATTAATGCATTAACAATCATGGGATTGTCATGGTTCTAATTGATGTCCTTGAAATCTTCTTTCATGAAGCAAATGGATTGGAAACTACCTTTTGACTTTTTACTTACAATGTAGACCTCCCTCAAATGCCTTTTTCTAGCATTCTTTGATGGTCTTTTAATTGTAAAACCTATTGCAATTGTGTCCATAACTCTTGTGAAATTTAGATCATCGTACATCTAGTTTGCTCCGACTTCTTAAAGAGATTGATCTCTATCCTAATTTTCAAGCGATTTTTCTCTATTATTATCATTGTATTTTTTATATCTAAAGAGATACCCTTTCTTGATTAGTTATTTTATCTTATCATTAAGTATGACAAAGTTATCAATATTGTGACCATAGTCACATTGGAACTTTCAAAACATTGTTCGATTGGATGGTGGGTATCTTTTTAATCTTAGGGTTAAAAATTTCAATAATTCAATTGCTTAGACATCATGAATAATAAAATTAACAGAAGCATTTAGGGATTTATAATTGCCTTAATGTCCTATTAATAGAGGTTTTTCTTATGGTTTCAATCTAAAGGTGGTGGATTAGCATTACTATGGTTAAATTCATTCTTATTATACTTAGATTTCTTAACATTCCCTTTTATTTAAAAGGAATGATATTTAGCCCTTTAGAATGAGTGAGACTATAAAATACATGGTCGTACTCAAATTGATTGATATATAATATTAATTCATTTACCTTAGTTAATTCACTCAAGAATCAAGAAATATATAGATTAAATTATGAAGAGCGTACACATTCTATACTTCGAGTTCAATCTGGATATTTTAGATAAAAAGGACTCAATTATATACGATATTGGTCATAGAAATGTTATGTTAAGTTATTAACATTCTCACTACTTAGGTGTTAGTAATGTATTGCTGAACATTATTCACTATAAATAGGATTTAGGATCACTACCTATGTAATGAGAATTTATAAGGTTACACATAGAGCATGCCAAATCTTAAAGTTATGGTATAATTAGGAACTCTTGGTTAGGTTAAAGCTCCAAATTGTGATAAGCCTAATATGAATAGGTTCATTAAGTAATAGCACAATATAATTAGACTATACTTAGAGGACACTAAATGTAGGCTAATTATTAACCAAAGTCACATTTGGGCTTGGTTAATAATTAAAATCCAATTATCTTTTTCCTTAAGGTAGTTTTGGCTAGAAATCAAAAACGAATTTTTTATCTATAAGATAAAAAAAATCCTTTTGAAAGGAAGTATCTAGTTGAGATATTGATCACTTGATTTGATAAATATATGGCTAAGATTAGAAAAGCCTATAATTATCATCTATGAGATAGAGATAGTGTCGTGAAGTGATTGCGAGAGTGATCTAAAACCAAAAAAGTCTCTTAGCATTGCATCTAAAGATGGAAAAAGAGTGATCCAATCTAATTCGATTGAAGTATTCAATTGCTCGTTTGGATACCATAGAGACATTGCCTTTTAGAATGATGTTCGTCATTTGTAATAATCCTATTCATGTATTCATAATCATCTCGTTGACACATTTATGATGAGATCTAATCATGATTAGACATTGTTCAAGTGCTTGAGTGCAAACCATTTGTGTATTTATGATTGGATCATCTGATGCTAATGATAAGATTATTCATCAAGCAGAAAAGGATTTTTCTATATCAATGGAGTTTTGCACAATAAAAAAGGTATAAACACTAATAATGGTTTATGTGTCTTTCATTTAGATCTTTGATGGGTTTTAAAGTAAAAGTTTCAAATTTCCATTATGTTATTTGCTTTGAAACCTAATAAAAATTTTGCTTTATTATTCGCTTTGAAACCCAATAAAAAATTGTTAAAAGTGGTGGAGTTTTATTTTAGTGCTTGGCTTGTAGCACAATTAGTGAGAAAAGCATCAACTAGTTATTGAAAGGTACCAATGGGGCTAATTCGTAAAGATATGAATCATTGAAACTCCATTTTATGAAGGATGGTGGAAAAGGCATAACACATGATGGTATTAAGGGCTTCAAACAACATCATAAAAGCTTAAAATGCTTCATGGTGGTTTTAAGGGTTAGATGAATCATCATATCGTACTTATGATAATTTAAAGTGGATTGGAAAAGGGTGACCATAATAATAGGGATCAATAGATGGCTATTAAAGTGTAAAGGTGTTAGAGGCAATAATAATGAATATCGGTGACAGGCACCAAAGAGATAGATGGAAGGATGTGAAGGGTCATACTATTTATAGTCAGAGTCTCATGAGATTTATAGTTGAAAGTTATTGCTTGATATTTGAGCATTAGTGGATGAGTTATTTACAATGAGAAGTATTGTAGTTATGGTAGCAATAGTAGGTGGGAGGAGGCTAAAGTGCTATGATATGACTAGATTAGTGAAGAAGGGCAGTGGAGTAGTGATTGGTGGGTTGAAAATTTCCACTTGAGGTGGTGGTGGGGGGATAGAAAGAGATAGGATTAGAGTAGGTATTTAAAAGAATGTGTGGTGATGGAGGGAGATTTTGATGACATTAGGCTTACTTGGGAGCTTTAACTTTAACTTTTAGATGGGGCACATGCTCCTTTGAGATGTCATGCTCTTTCTCCATCATTTTGCATTAGTGTATTTTTGCCTTTAAAGCAAAACAAGAGGTCACCAATGGCCAATGATGGTGAGAAACTAAAGGACAAGTATCAGATGAGCTAAAGCAAAGTGTACATGATGAGACATAATGTAATAAGCCACTAATGATGCCAATGATTACTTCTAATTTGGTTAGGATAGCTTTCCATAGGGAATTGATTGGACAACTAGTCTGTGCAAAGGAAAAGCATTAGACACATGTAGGGGAAAGTGGTCCATTGTATGTGCTTTAATGCGTAAGTCAATAATTGTTTGAGGAGAGTAACAAATAGGGAAGTAACTTGGAAAAGAAAAGCTCATACCTTGACTTTATATAAGCCCTATAGGTTTTATGTATAATAATTAGTATGATCTAGAGAATCAATGAGGAGTGCACACTTAGACTTGATTGTTTGAAGGAATGTTAATATTAATTGCTCAAAAGCATGATCATTCACCTTTTTGAAGCATGATTTATGTGTATGATAATGATGATTGGACTCAAACCAAGGTTAATTTGAACTTTCAAAGGGCCAAAATTTGGCCTAACTAATTTTGGGTTAAACATTTGGATTGATCGTATTGAGCCTTGTCATTTGTCTTTTGTAGTGAAGTGAATGGTTAGGCTTTGAACTATCTAGTCAAATTTGGTATTTGGGTTGACTTGTATTGGCCTAATCCTCCTAGATTGGCTCATTCCACCATTTTGGCATATTAAGTTAAGGCAAGATTTTTATTGTGGAGGCCAATATGCATTAATCATTCAGCCAAATTTGATATTATCAACCAATAAATATCATCAATCACATCTAAAGTAAGTTATTGAAAATAAATCAAAGGGAAACACTTGATCCCACCCCCAAAAAATAAAACTCTAAAATTTACTTGACACAATTTAATCATTTTTGTTATAAATCATTTCCTAAAAAAGAGGGGATATATCAGTGTCATTTTTTTTTTATTGGCACATTAATTAGTAATGAAGAGATCTAAATTTAAGATATTAAGCAGACTCCTGGTATCTTTCCTATGAGGTGATAGCAAAAATGAAAATTTAACCAAGGTAAAATTGTAACTTATATATAGGAATTCGATCAATAAACTTGAGAAAAGTTAGAAGCTAATTATTTTGAGGGATGAAATCTAGTTACCAATATACTACATAATTTAAGTTGTTACATTTCACTCCTAACTTCTATTTAAATATTACAAACGAAACTCAGCCACTGATTATTTTATTCAAGGACCCCTTCCTTCCATTTGCTAACTAACTCAGATAACATTCTTGTAGATGATCCATTTTCACTCAATGAAATTGCAGCAACTTCCTTTAGGACTTTCATTTTGTTACCAAGTCTTTGGCTTCCTTCTCCGGCCATCAAAATCTTGATTACATCAGCAACTTCAGCCCTTTCCACTATCCCACTGTTATCAACTTCCGGCCTTACTGCCACTTCTAGATAATCTGTCAACATTACAGCATTCATCTTTTGCTCAGCAAACATCGGCCACGCGATGATTGATACGCCGTGAATAATACTCTCGAGGATCGAATTCCAGCCACAATGACTCAGGAATCCTCCAATAGATTTGTGACTTAGAACCTCAGTTTGTGATGCCCAATAAGGAACAACTAAACCTTGCCCCTTTGTTCTCTCCAAGAACCCTGATGGTAAGAATTGTATAGGGTCCTCAGTTTCGGCACCAATATGTGCAGGATTTTCTGATTCAGAATCGCTCACTGGGGCTCTCACAACCCACAAGAATTTCACACCACTCAATTCCAACCCTAGAGCTAGCTCATTAAATTGCTTTCGAGAAAGCTTTCCTCCACTTCCAAAGTTGATATATATGACAGATTTGTATGGTTGATTATCTAACCAGCTCAAATATTCTACATCTGATAGATTAGTTAAACTGGATCTCGTAAGAGGTCCAATCGGAAAAACAGAAGGACAATCTTCTTCCCCTTCTAGTGCTTGTATTGCTCCTTCCTCCATATCTATGAAACTATTAACGATAATACCATTTGCAAGACGGAGCCGGCTCGAAAGACATAGAAATAATTTGTAAAGTTGACTGGATCTTTCTTGAACTGGGGTTGGAAGATCTTGGCCATGAATTCTCATGGAACCTGGAATTTCTATGGGTTCTGGCAAGTCTCTAAATTCACATGAAAATTTCTTGTCCAGATTTATCAGATGAAAAAACAGTGAGAGTGTCGTGGCACTGGACGGGAAAAAAATATATGTTGAGATGTTGAGATCTTTAGCAACATCGAGTGCAGAATTTGAAAAAGGATCAACAACCAAAGCAACGAGCCGAATTCTGGAGCTTAATGATTCCAGAATTTTGCGTAGAGATGGCAGAGATTGAGTGACAGCGAGTTGCATTTGGAGAAGAGGACTTTCCTCTTCTCGCAAGCATTGCTCATTATCACTTGGTTTGGGAAGAAAATTGACGTCAATTTCAGCAGGAAGAGCTTCAAGATCGGGTATGGCTTTTGTGGTATAATCGGAGGGATTGCTAAGAGAGGGAACTATGATTGTGATATTGAATTCTGGGTGCAGAACAACGACTCGCTTTGCAAATTCGACAACAGCTATTAGATGACTGATCCAAGGGCTTGGAAAGATGGCTATGTGAAGTGAGTTCTCCATGGATAGTAGCTGAACTGTGTTAATTACTACGTTGTAGATCTTCAGAGCTGATATATATATATATATATTTCAAAGGTAGAGACGTGTGAAGATTGTGACGAATAAATAAAGAAACCTATGTACGAAATTCTCGATGCCATTGAGTTGCTGGAAACCAAATCTGTGGACTAACTTGAATGATATAACAAGCTACGGAAACAAAAAATTGCACGGCTGTTCCCATGCATATCTTGAATATAAATTGTGGGCGACAAAACATACGGCGGCTGCAGTATTGTGGATGCGTTACGTATCGCAACCCCACCGCAATAAACTCTGAATTTTTTTTTTTTTTTAAATTGCAGGTACAATAGCGAGTTGCAGAAGCAACTGTTACAACAAACAATACATGTATTTACACACTTTTTCTATAAAATAAAATTATGTTTGTTTTATCAGAATTTTCATATAGAATATTTTATTAAAGTAAAGAAGTCACGTATTATTTATATATCTTAATAATCAAAAAGAATATTACATCTAACAGCAGCGAAGAAAATAACTTTATCTTCAACATAGAAAATGTTTAATTTCTACAGTACTTTTTACATTTAATATTAAATAAAAAGATTATTTTCTGTCATCTTATTATTTTATAATTACGTTCTTATGATATATTCTTTCTGTTAGAATAAACAGACCCTAGACTTTAATATTTTACTTACAAATAGGTTTTATTTAACGTGGTATATGATGTTATGCTAAATTGAAATTATTTCAAATAATATAAGTAATAATATTACAAGATTATTATATTTTGTGCAGACAAAACTATTAATTGCTATGACTGCAATTCCTATTTATTTCCACAACATCCGCAAACACATCACACAACACAACACACAACTGTAATCTCAGCCACAAATTACAACCTTGATCCCTTGCCCTATCCCGCAATTGTTGCCCATTACCCACTGTAATCTCAGCCACAAATTACAACCATGATCCCTTGCCCTATCCCACAATTGTTGCCCATTACCCATGCTGCTCCGTGGTGCTCCTATGCCCCAATAGGAAAACTAAAAAATTAATATAAAATATAAAAAATAGTAAAAAAAAACTAGATTTAAATGACATACATAATCAATATATTATTATAATAAAAGGTCTAAAGTCACACATGATTCATTTAAACAATATCAAACTCAAAAAAAAAAAAAAAAAGATATGTACTCAATAAAATATTATTCTTTTATATATTTTCATTATTTCTAATGAAATATTAATATGTTTTTAGTTTAATTTTTTAATAATTAAATTATCAAAATAAAAAATAATAAATATGTGTAGATTTGATTTTGCTATATGTAACTCTTAAGAGTTGAAATGATCGCAAATAATAAAACAATATCATGCCTTAATTTCAGACACATAATCAGTGTAAGAAATCACTACGAAGCAACATCCTCCAAGCTAATCCTCCAAGCTAACTCATGCATGATGCAAAACCCAAGATGCTACGATCCAACACAATTAGTTTTAAATAACCAAACTTCTATGTTTATCAATCATAAATCCTTTACTCAATCAAATTCTATCAAAATTTAGGTAAAATCCCATCTATTTTCGGACACTAGCCAAAAGTAACAAACACAATCAAAAGGGGCTAGTTGCCCAACTTCAAATGTACAAAAAGTAACAAACACAATCAAAAGGGGCTACTTGCCCAACTTCAAATGGACAAACCTGATATACAATACATATTAAGAACAACAACACAACACAAATGCATACACATAGATGCTCCTATTCCAGCTGTCCAATTACTTATCATAGCACCATAAGTTTGCAATAGTTTCAAGTGCTTTGGTTTATCTTTTAAGACACAAAAAAGGAAAAAAAATTAAGAGAGTGAGTCATAGTGACTCGTGAGTGGATAAGCTAATCAAATCCCCGACTTGACAATACAGTTCAACAAAACCAAGAAAATCATATTTCTTCCAAAAAACATAACAAACAACAGAAGCAAAACTAGTTGAACAGATGGCTTTAAATGCAACTGCCATTGCATAACTAATTCAATACATTTAATATTTTACGGACTCTCCAAATTCGCATGGAATACAATCATTTATGAGACGTGAAAACTAAAGGATAGTAGCATAAGCACCCTCAATTTTGATAATACAAGTTAAAAGAATTTAACTAAAAATGAGAAAAAAACTTACAGTTCTATTTAGATACAATAGTATAATAAATAAACTATTTTGTTTTATGAATCTGGATCCTTGGTAATTTTCATAGAGAACTAATAGTTACAATATTCTATATTCAATTCAATATTTAATTGTCACCCTTTATCTTATTCCTCCAGCAATTCTGTCCCAATAAAATTCAATTTTCAAATGCACTTGGGTTCTCTGAAGAAATTCCTCAAGGATCCAACTTTTGAAGTTTACGATTAAATCAACAATACTATTTTTCATGAGTAGAAATTCCATTCATGAAATTAAGCATAAAGGTGCGTAGATTTCAAATGATTGGATCATTCCATTAAAATTTTGAAACTCACAACTTCATCTACAACAATTCAACAAAATTGTCATAAAATGATATTTCAAAATTCATACAAAAATGTGGAATTTTGCAATGCTAACCACATAAGTGAGTTTTACAAAGTGCACACACTATGTTTGTCAAATGCCATAAATAATAAAAGCTCAAATAGCTTAAAATCTTCAACCAATGAAAAAATCAAGTTCAAGGTAGTTAAATGAAACATTAAATTAAAGATATCTTATAAAAATTAAAATCTCTTTAAAATATACTTCATGAAACATGTGAACTATCTACTCACCTTGATTAGGTTCTTGGAATTTCACTTTTCCAAGTGAGGATACGAATTCTACAAGTGAGATCCAATCTAGAATCTAAAAATTGAATATAATTTATCGATAAATCAATCCCAACACTAATTTTAGAACAACAAGACTTAGGGTTTGAATTTAAGAGTCAATTAGCAAGCAAACCTAGTTAGCCTCCTGGATTGAGCTGGAAATTGGCACAATTTTACTTGATTCTTCTATGGGTTTTAGGAATTGAAGCTGGATCAAATGGAGAACACAACATTCGACACAATAGAGAGTTAGGGATTATCGGTATCTACCATGGAAAACCCAGCAAAATTTTAGTACAAGCAAGAGGTGAAGCTATAGGTACACTCACATACGATTACGAAAGAGACTTGCAGCTTGAACTGAGTTGGCTTGTTGTGAAGTGGAGCCGTTGTGCCTTGGGTTGAAAACAGGGCAACACCATCGTGTGAGAGCGCCAGCTGCCGCTACCAATGCTCCAAGCGAGCTCAACTGTGTCCGGTGCCATGCCGTTGCCAGCCACCGGCAGGAAGGAGCTGACAAATGACTGAGTTTTTGTCAGGTTGGGCGGCAACGGCGCCGGAGAGAACACCTTCATTCGTTAATCTCTGAAAACTGAAATTCGTAGCAGGTTTCTATTGAGAGATTAAACATTAAAAGATTAAATATCATTTTTTTTTGTATTTTAAAAATTAATTTTGAAAGCTGTTTTTTTTTTTTTTGAGTTATTTTATTGATGTTATAAATAAAAAAATATTTTATTTAATTATAAAATTAATATTTAAGATAAGAGAATAAGTATAAAAATAATTAAATTTTTCTATTTTTAAATTACATATTTAAAAAAATAATTTTTAAAAATTAATGTTGAAAATAAATTATTAAAAAAATAAAAAATATATTTTTAAAATAAAAAAACAAACTGACCCTAAAACGCTGCCGTCTCAGGGTATCACCATACTGTACCGTTTAATACAAAGAAGATCAGGAATATTTAAAATAAACAAAGCAGGATGATGAGGGGGCGTGTCTGCCACTTTTAAGAATGGAAAGGTATTGTTTCGGTTAATTGAGAAAAACAGATACTAAAGAAAGATTGCTGCACACCACATATCATTTTTAGACAAAGATGTGTGAAGAATTTGAAGTAGAAAGTGTGGACTAATCTTTCGCTTGTGTTTTCTTTACATTAAATTTGGATAGAATTTAATGAAAAGAAAAGAAAAAACTAAAATATAACATACAATATATCAAATTTAGAAATGTAGTATCTACTGTGAGCTAAAAGTGAATAAAAATGTAGAGTTTTATATTATAGTACAATTGCACACCTAACACTTTTTCAATTTACGAATTTCAAATTTTTTTTGAAAAATTCACAATCATTTTAAAAATATTTACCTATACATTTTGTACAACTCAAATCAATTATTTATAATAACTAATATTTTAAATAACAATAATAACAAAATCTTATCCTATTAAGTAAGATCGGTTACATGAATCGCACGACATCATTGAATTCTATCTGAAATTAGATTTTTAATAATGTTATTTACTAAGAGATCCCTTTTTATAACTTCCCCTAATTTTTTTTTTTCTAACTTTCCTCTATACCTTTTTACAGGGTTAAAGACTATGTGATTGACTCTTTTCATTGGTATCTCTAATGGCTTTCTTTGCATATGATCAAACCACTTTAACAGATTTTCTGTCATTTTCTTCTCAATAGGTGCCACACCTATATATTCTCGTATGCATTCATTTTATATCTTGTTATTTCTTATATGACCATACATTCATTTTAATATTCTCATTTCTGCTACCCTTTTTTTTACTCTTGTTGTCTATTCAAAGCCTAACATTCACTATCATTAAACATAGCTAGTCATATAGTGGTTTGATTAGCTATATGGATCGCACAATACTATTGGACTCTATTTGAAACTAAATTTTTAGTAATATTATTTATCAAGAGATATTTTTTTATAACTTTCCCCAATGTCCTTTTTAGTCTTCCTCTACACCTTTTCACAAGGTTAAAGACTATGTGATCAACTTTTCTTACTAGTGCCTCCAATGGCCTTTTTTGTACATGACCAAACCAATTTAACTGAGTTTTTGATATTTTATCATTAATAGGTGCCACGCCTATATGCTCTTGTATACATTTATTTTATATCTTGTTATTTCTTGTGCAATCACACACCTATCTTAACATTCTCATTTCTGTTACTCCTATTTTTTGCTCTTGTTATCCATTCAGAGCCTAACATTCAGTAACATAAAGCATAGTTAGTCATATAATAATCCGATAAAACTTTCCTTTAAGATTAGTAAGTAATTTGCAGTCATAAATAACTCCTGATATCTTTTTCTATTTTAACCATCTAACTTGTACCCTGTGTGTGACATCTTTATTAATTTTCCAATCACTTTGTAATATAGATCTCAAATACTTAAATTTAGATACTTGTGGTATGACATGCTCTCCAATTCTTATATCCAAATTATTTCTATCTTGCTTCTTATTAAACTTACAATGCATATACTCTGTTTTACTTCTACTCAAGCGAAAATCTTTTAATTCTAATGCCTATACCTAAAGCTTAAGTTTATAATTAACCTCTTTCCTTGATTTCTCAATTAAAACTATGTTATCTACAAATAGCATACATCTAAGAATAGTTTCTTAGTATATGCTTAGTGAGAACATCTAAAACTAAATTAAACAAGTAAGGACTCAAGGTTGAACCTTGATATAGACCTATCCTTATAGTCTAATCTTTTATTTCACTTCCAGAAGTTCTTATACTTGTAATTACTTCATTGTGCATGTCCTGTATAGCTTAGATATATGTGACACAAACTTCTTTCTTTTCTAAAGCCTTTTATAATATTTCTCTTAGTACTTGATCATAGGCTTTTTCTAGGTCAATAAAAATCATATGTAAGTCTCTTTCTTTACTCTAATATTTTTCCATCAACCACCATAGAAGATAAATAGCCTCTGCGTAGACCTTTTTGGCATAAATCCAAATTAGTTCTCTACAATCTTAATCTCATCTCTTAATTTGTGCTCAATCACTTTTTTTTATAATTTTATAGTATGGCTCATAAGTTTTATCCCTCAATAGTTTGTACAGTTCTAGATATCTCCTTTGTTTTTATATATAGGCACCAAAATACTCCTCCTTCACTCATTTGGTATTTTCTTATACCTCAAAATCTCATTAAGTAACTTAACAAGTCAAAAGATACCTTACTCTCCTAAACATTTTCAAATTTCAATAGAAATATCATTAGGACTAATGGTTTTACCATTACCCATTCTCTTAAGAGTTTCTTTTACCTCCCTAATTCAAATTCTGCAATAATAAATCAAATTTTGTTCATCCCCTTAGGTTTCTAATCTTTCTATATCTCTAATCAATCTTTGTTTGTCATTGAATAACCAATACTTTAAACATTTTTAAAAAAACTAAAATAGTAAATAATTTGTTTATTTTTAAAATTAGTCATTGCAAAATTGTTGCATTATTTTAGAAGAGTTTTATTCATTATAAATCAAATATTTAAATTTTTATATATTTCATATATATATATATATATATATATATATATATATATATATATATATATGTATGTATATTTTGTTTAAAGGTATTTAAACATGACTATTACCATAACTCAAGTTGATTTTTTACTAGTAGTTAAAATAGGTAGCACTTACCAATTTGAAATGAAATAGAATGCTAAATAATTTGGCAAATTTCTCAATAAATTGTTGCAAAAAGACAATTTCACAAAAAAGTTCAATGAAGAATTTTTTTAATGATAAAATCATAATAGTAAGTTAATTGCCACAATGATAATGGGTAGTAAACAACTAGACTATTTCACCATTTAATTTAATAATTGCAATTAATTGCATAAAAAATTCAAAAAAAATATAAAGTATCTTTTTAATTTTGAAATAGTTGAATTTTGTCCTCTTTAACTCTAAAAATTGAAAAATCAAACTCTTAAATTACATAAAATTTGAATATAACATTGATTGTTTACTTAAATGATTATTTTATTAAATTATGTAACTTTTACATAAATTTTGTAAACAAAAATTAAAATATTATTCTATGATGATTTATCATTTCATGTTTCTTAATAAATACTTGAATAAAACCTGAACAAGCCCTCTATTAGGCCTAAATTGATCAGCTCAATAGAATACACAATATGGTTGATCGGCCTACACAAAATCATGGATCGATCGTTATATGATACCAACTAGATGGTATTTAAAATGGTTATTATAATTTGAAAACAGTTATTCAAATGACCTACTTGTATCATCTTAAAATACCAAACTACCCCAAGTGCTCTTATAATATGATTACTATGCCTTAAATAACTCAAGCACTATAATTATTGGTCTCTACATCAAGTATATCTCTTAACTTCACTTCTTCGCTGCTTATTTTCTTTATTACTTAATTTAAATATTGGAAAGATGGCGTTGGATCCCATTTGCTGATCTTTGATGGTGTTTTTTGTCTTATAAGTATATTAAGAAGAAATAAATAGACCAATTGGCGCCATCTATGGTTTCAACCCACAATTTTTCTCAGAAAAACTAGCAATTTTTTTGGACCATTTCTTGAATTTTCCCGGGAAAATCATGAGAAAAACAAAATTTTCTTAATTCCTTTGGTCATTTTCCCGGTAAATTCAAGTAAACGGAAAAATTCTTCCTTTTTGCATCGGGGAAAAATCGCAGCTGATTCTTGGAGAAACGGCGTAGTGCTAAATCATTGAATTCGCAAATCACAAATCTTGCATTTTCCGAGGATTGCTCAGTTGGGAAACTAATTCATCTGTGTCTCTTCCTACACAACCTGAAGAATCGTAACAAGCGATCTTACCGTGCATCTCTATCAAAAAGATAAAGAAGCGCTCGGTACAGAGAGATTTTCCATAAAAAATGTCAAAGTCAGTTAGCATTGTTTCATTCTTCGATTCTCTTAAACCTTTGAAGATAAAATCCATATTTTCAACTCAAAGGTGCGGAATCTAAGCTTTTTCATTTCAAAATTCAGTTTAAATTACTATTGGCTACCTGTTGTGTTCGTCAGTGGACATCTTATTACTTTTATTATTCTATTAGAAAATTTTGTGTCTGAAATTCTTTTGGCTGTAAATTGCATCTCTGTGAACCTCTGATTTTCTCTGTAGGATGATATAAATAAGTGGGTATATGAAACTACTCTGTTTTTTACACTAAACATTCATGATTTGAGTCTTGCACGCTGTTTGATGAAAAACCTCACTAGGCAGTATTTTATAAACTTCCTTATAATTCTTCATCATTCATAAATCTGACAAAAACTCTTATTTATAAATGGGCATCTGTTAGAAGATTATCCATATGAATGGCGAAATTAAATGAAGTGATTTAACATTATCAATTCTGCACAATTTGTACATTTAGTTTTATCATTATAAAGGGTTTTGACCATGAGCATTCCGTGGGATCATGGATTTAGTTTTATCATTATTATTTAGAAGTTTTGGTTGTTCTAGTTTCTTTTTATGATGCACATATGTCTGCTAAATTTCTTATTTGTAATGCTCTAAGACCATTGGTGGGCTTATATCCAACACAAGTGGTTAATAATTTCCCCATTATTTGAGTGCACTCATACTGTATGAAAAGCTTTGTTATATCCCTATTAGCTTTGTTATAGCATGAGATTTAGACAACATAAAAATTGTGCTTCCACTAATGAGCTCATTGCAACAGTTTGGCACCTTTTGTAGTGTCGTATGCTGCACATAGCTTATTAATTTAGTCTTTGCTAAAACGTCTAAATGGTTGTATAGTTATATATATGCAGCAAACTATAGGTTTAGTTACCTGAATTTTTTGCATTACACAATACTATACTTATTATCATCTTGTTACATACATGTAATTAGGGTCTATGGGAAGTAGAATGAAAAAGGAAAAATCTTCAATCCTAGGCTCAACCTAGAACCACTTCAACCATAGAGAATTATGAGTAGACATAGCATAGTAAATGCATTATGTGTTGACAATTGTTAATTAAAAAAGAATTTGTAATGCAATCCTCTCAATTGAGTTAGATATTCACTATATATAATATAATCTAATATAGGATATATGTTGTAAGATATAAGTGATGTGAGACTTATCTACTAATACTCCCCCTTAGGTTGTACCATAAATATCGATTATATCCAACTTGTTACAAATTTTATTAACCTATTTCTCTAGAAGAAATTTAGTAAGTAAATAAGCTAATTATTCATTACTTTTAATGTGTCTATGACTAATGATCTTTTCTTGTAACTTCTGCATAATAAAATGACAGTCAATATTTATCTGACTCATGAAAAATTGGATTTGAAATAATATGAGTAGCAGTTCGATTGTCACATTATAATTGCATAACTCCTTGGGTTTTGATGCTAAGTTGTTAAAGAAAGTAAGCAATTAATATAAGTTCAGACATAGCATGGGCCATAATTTGATATTTAAACTTTTCACTAGAGTGAGACATAAACGCTTATTTCTTTGTCACAACCCAATCTTGGTCATAATCGATGTGGATCATAATACCAGTTTTCACAAGCCTTAACATTGATTCCTTTAATTTATCCAACAGAAGTCCCTATATTTCTAGGAGACTCAAAATCCACTTTAAATTTTTGCATAAAAATAAATAGAGTCTCTCCTATTTTTCAACACTTCTTGAGGACTACACACCTTAAACCATGAAACTTTTGAATTCTCTTAGATGCAAAATCATCAAACATACATGCAGTACAACAAAATTTGAATTTTATACACAAATAAACAATTCAAGACATCAATTGTTGAATCAATAAAAACTCTATCACTATCTTTTATCCTAATCCTAGGGGAACTCCAATTGTGAAATCTTTCAACTAGGCAGTCTCTAATTCTCCATGCATGAGGTGAAACTCAAATATACTATCCTAACTTGAAAATATTGGAAATAAAATAAAGTGAGTTAGAAGAACTCAGTAAGCATATATCTACTACTATCTTGTAGGAGATTTACTTTCTATATTTAAACATATGGATCATAAGCTAATCATGTATTAAATTAGAAAATAACAGCAAATTCATTTCCTAAATTTTTGAAACCTACAAAACCAAGTCTTAAATTGGACATTGACCTGTACACAACTTATATTCTAATTTCACATCCTAAGTCTTGGTAATCATGACTATTCATTGGCACACAATATCATTATTATATCACACATCACCCATTTTAAGTTGTCATCACATTCACAAATCACTATTAAGGCTCAAACATAATGAGTTATCACAATCACATCTAGTCCTTGCAATTACCTCAAATAATATTATTTAACACCAAACAAGTCTTAAAGTCATATTATAAATACAGATAATGTATAACAAATAATATATATGCAACTACTTTATGATTTTTAGGTTAATTTTATACCCTTCACAAATTATCTTGCTAGGAATTTCCTTTTTGGCTTTCACATCATCATCTCATCATAGTTCACAACTTCTAATGTCATTCATAGTATAATTCATAGGTAATGTACATATGGGGGCTTAGCTCTCATATCACAATTGTTCTAAGAACTTCATGCAGAGTAACTAATTCACCATGGGGTAATATCATAACACATAATAGTATATCTACGTCTATAACAATGCCATTATATTAACCTACATAGCCATAATATGAAAATATCTATGAAATACAATCATAATCAATTGACTGTCAAAACTCCATCATCATGGTTTCTAAGCATGGTCATTTTACATTCATTCAAATGGATAACTTTATTTATGCCATGAGTATTAGTTCCACATTTACCTAAACCAATAACTATTTCTTGACCACACATAACATCCACAATCATATAAATTATACCACTTAACCATCACTTAATTAAAATATTTATTAAGGGTAGCATATACGCTCACTTGACAATGTTGATCCACTCTTGGAAGTTCTAAATCGTCCATATTCATCTTTTCACATTTTCCTCCTAATATTACAATTTCACAAGAATAATTTATAAATATATAGGATTCACTTATTTTCTTTTCAAATCAATATCATGGAAGCTAATTAGAATATTCTAATATCCTATATTATAATTTTATTATCTCTTTCTAGAGTTAAGCACTAGAAATCGGAAATATGCTATTTCATGGTGACTCGAAGTCAAACCTACACATATGAAAATATTATAGTTAAAAATTTTAGAAAGGCTTATTTGATGTTATTTATTTATCTTAGACCATTGTGCTCTTTATTTTTTAAATTTAGCATTAAAAAATATGAAATTCTCATATATGACAACTTTTTCAATCCAAAATATAAAATAATTAAAAATATTAAATTTTAATGATATGAATATACTTTAAATATACTAGTCTTATTTTTATCAACATTATATCAGCTATCTAAAATAGGATGACAAAAAAGTTTTTTCTAATTCATGCTTAAATCCTTAAAATATTGCAATGTAATGCTTTAGGGATACTTTAAATTATATTATTCTAACATTTTATATCATAAAACTTTTAATTTCTAAAGTACTTATTATATATTTCAAACACACATAAATAAGTGTTTTTAAATCAAGCTTGAACCATTCGAAAACATCAAGACATAATACACTATATTTGCTTAAATCATATTATCTTAGCATTTTTCAACATAAAAAGCATATTTTTCTCATGTATTATCATATATAACAAAGCACACAAATGGGTTTTCTTAAATCATGTATAAATTGCCATGATAACAAAATAAAATATTCTATTTATATTTTAATCATTCAATTTTTGCATTTTATAATAGAAAATTTGTATTTTTATATGCATTTTCATTTTCCTCAAACACACAAAAATAGATTTTTCTTGGATTCATCATTTTGCTAATTATGATAGACTTTTGCAACTATGCATATTGAAACCAACTTCTATTATTCTACCTCATCAAGATTTGCTTTCATCACTTTGCTTATCATGACTAACCTCTATCATTTTTTTAATTTTTATCTTGCATTAGACCATGCCATTTATCATGATCCAAGTTAACCATCATTGAAAATGTGTTTTTGTTGTTTTGTTTTGGTAGATAAGTTTTCATGATAGTGTCATTTGAACATGTTCATCCAGTTGAAGTTTACATTCTTAAAGACACATGAGTATTTTATACTTAATTTCAATAAAAGTTTATGCATCTACTATGAAAACCTAGCATCAATTTGCCCCTTTCTTACTAAATCCATATATATATATATATATATATATATATATATATATATATATATATATATATATATATATATATATATATTCATACCTTTTAGCAAAGGATTGATATCGTTTATTGAGTGAAAGTGCCATCATCCATGACATCAACTTGGAGATTTTCATTCTTAAACATGCATCCATAATAAAGATGAGAAGAGAACTTCATGATAAACATGCTGACATGATCCCGCAAGTGCACGGGTTAAGTCGAGTTATAGTATAAAAGATATCGTCTCCATAGGGATTGAACGTTGAATACTAACTAAATTTCAAGAAAAATTATCTAGGCGTATCGATTGATATTGGGAATTAAGGATAAAAGGGTAAAACAGAGCTTAGTTATCAAAAAGGTTTAATTCAATGAAATAAAAGCGAACTCAACTTAAGGTTCCCTTGTACATTTCATTATGGAATGAATATAATCCTCTAACTTGGTTTACTGTTAATTTAGATTGCTGGATTACCAAAAATAAGCTATACCTCATTGTAAGGCTACTAGCTACTAACCAAAAGATTAAGTGTCCGAAATTTCTCTAGTAATCACTCATCTAGGTTGCACTAACATTGCTTTAGAATCCATTTTCAGACATTTCATCCTGTGCAAAAGAATCCAATTAGTTTAATTCCTAAGTCTAATTGAAATTCCCAATGATCATGCAAGGTCCGATTAATTAATTGGTCATTTCAACCTAGAATCAATTAATCCATAACACAAATCCAATATTCCGGAAGTACTGGTTTGTTCAAGTACAAAACAACATAATCAAATCATAAATCAACAGTAAATCAAGCTAGATTATATAAAATTCAATTCCATAAATCCATGAACAAGTTCACCCAAGCTGAGCACAAGGGTTTAGTGTGAAAACATTACAAAATTAGAAGAAAACCAGAAAACAGAGAGGGAATTCAAACAATTCATGAAGCTCTATAAATTCCTTGCTTGAATCTTCAATCCTTTGCTTGAATCCACATTAAAAGTTTTCCTTGGTGAGTTTTGGTCTCTCCTAGGGTTTCTCCCAGCAGCTCCTCTTTTAATTTTTGGTTTCTCCTCCTCCCCTTTCAAAATTTCACGCAAAACTTATATGGGAAATGTACACAGGGAGAGACACAGCCTGTGTTCTACCCCATGTTTCTCAGCGAAAGTTAAGCAGCATGATACACAGAGTGTGACACTCCCCGGGTTTATCTTAGAAGTGAAGGGCAGTATGATACACGGGGTATGACACGGCCCGTGTTTTCCCCCGTGTTCTTCTCTGAACAGTTCAGTGAAGCCTCGAAACATTCCAGAAGGATACATGGCCTTCCACACGGGGTTCCCATACCCCGTGTTGTTTGTCAGGTGGGCAAATTTGCTTCGATTCTCCATTATTTGTATGATTTTGCCTCCGGATCCTTTTCTAATGCTCAAATGTGTCATTTCAAAACCTGAAAACAAAATATCGAGCATCTAAGTATCCTTTTCAATCAATTTGCACAAGATACTAAGTAAATATATGATGAAACACATAGAAATTAAGTGCAATTGTGCATTTATCAATTCCCCCACACTTGAATCTTGCTCGTCTTCGAGTAAGGAAGTAAGAGAACAGAAAATCTACTCCAATTTTTATTCTTTCCTCACCTTTTTTTTTTAAATCAGGCAATCATTCAACAAATCAAAGATTAGGATCAAGTCATGCCAAGCAACTAAATGAAAATAAAGCTACTAAATAAGTCAATCCTCAGCATAAAAGCAAAAGAGAATAGCCTCACAGGTAAAGTATTTACTCACACTCTCAAGATTAGGCTTGTGTATACTCTCAAATCAATCAGCTCATGACTTAATTTTACCATATGCTTGTAAAAACTATAATCTCCACTACTATATTGTAAAATACATGCAAATCAGAGGACTTTATTAGGAAAAGTGGTGAGGATAGGGGAAAGGAAAATCAAGGGATGAAAAATGATAGAGTTAGAGAAGGGAAAAGACACATTGGTCATGAGTTTGACCATTATCGAGTTCCATTACTCAGCTTAACACATTACCTTGCTTCAACCCTTGCTCCAACCTCCATTCTTCCTTTTTCTTTTCTTTATATATATATATATATATATATATATATATATATATATACATAAATCAACAAAAAAAACCTTTTCTTCTTCTTCTTCTTCTTTTTTATTTATTTATTCCCAACAAGCTTTTCTTCTTTTTCTTCATCCCAAATAATTTATTTGATACCATTTTTTTATTTATGGTGTTTTTTTTTTATTATTTGTTTGATTGTTTTTTTTGTTTTTGTTTGTTTGTTTGTTTTTTTTTAAACAATCAAAGCGATAAATCAACTTATCCAACTAGCAGCACTAAGTAAGAACCTCTAAGTGATAGCCAAACTCATATAATGTGTCTAAGTTCCCTTAAACTCTAAGGTTCAAGTTTACTTGGGCAGTGGCTTTAAATATACATAGCATGGCTAGGCTAGAAATGAGGGTCCAAGGCTCAAAGTGGCTAACTAGGGGAAAAGCTGAAAATAGTTTAGGGTATAACAAAGAAAAGGATTCAAATAAGCAAAACAAATAAAAAGGGTGAAGAAACATGGCCTCATCATTTTTGACATACAAAATACATAAAATGTAGCCTCAAAAAGAGCAAATACAAATTCTAGAGCAAAAAGTCAAGAGTGATGACATAATCCCTCAAGAAGATAAAAATGAGCTTTAATTTCTAATGTGAAAATTGCTCAAAGGCTCAAATCTCACGAGGGTCAATTATGCTTATTACTTTTAGCTTCAAGCTTTAGATTTTCCTTATTAAGTTACCAGATAATCATTAAAGGAGTAAGGCATGAACGAATCACTTTATTCAAAAGATTGCCTTAAAAATTTAATTTTTTTATTTATTTTATATATATATATATATATTATTTTTTTTATTTTTAATTAATTTTTTAATTTTTTTTATATCATTGAAATTGGAGCAAATTTCAATACTCTAAATCAATCAAGCAAGTTCAAGTGCAAAGCATTCTAAACACTGCTCCCCTACACTTAAAATTGGACATTGTCCTCAATGTACAAATAAGGTAAATGGGAAAAGAGACAGAGAATAGATGGAGGACTGAAACTTCCCTGACAAGTGGAGCATGGTGGTCCAGTATAGATCATGACTGCAGGGAGATCCAGAAGTAGAGACAGAGTAGGAGAGAGAGAGGAGGCTGGTAATCTAAAAGAAAGAAGATGCAATACTGGAGAAAATATGTTGTTAGTTATTACAGACATTAATATTAAAAGTGCAAGAAAATAAAAGAGAAATAGTTAAAATTATAAAAAGTAAATGAAAGTGCATAGTCAATATAAGTACAGACTAGATAAATGGAAGTAGAAAGGAGGAATAAGTAAAAAATAAAATATATAAGTAAAAAGGAAAAATAAATGATCCAAGCTACTGAGCAAGAGGGTCTAGATCAGCTGGGGAAGAGGGGTGGAAAAGGTGGAACAGGGGCTCGACCATGCTCTCGATGTGTTTGGAGCACCTGTCCAAGTCGTCATAAAGACCCTCAATCCTCATCTGACGCTCGGAGATAAGTCGAAGCTCAGTCAGAATCTGCTGCTAACCAGATAATATGTCCCGGAAGTAGGCCTCGAATGGAACTCTGCCCCCCGCAGAAGATGATGGACCCATATCAGGAGCTGGATCACGATCGCCATCATCTCCTGGAATATCCTGCTCCTCCTCATGGGACTGTTGCTGCACAGGCTGGATCCCCATAGCTAGAAGAATGCCCCTTCGAAGGGGTGTCATGTGGGATACTATGGTGAGGGATCCATACGGTCTATCAAAGACGCCTAACCGCCTAGCTAGTCTGGTAACATATGGACCAGCAGCAATGCTCGCAGCTCTCCTATCTAATGCCTGAGTTGAGAAAAAGTGGGCAAATGCACCTCCAATGTGAATAGGCACTCTCTGAATCATGCTATACAAGAAGAGTACATCAGCAGTGCTCACGACCCCATGATTGTGCCCCCGACCACTCAAGGTGTGACTGGAGATGGAGTGGATCACTCACCAGGCAACTCTCCTGAGGCTAGACGCCTTGCTCTTGGTGGGATCATAAGTGTTCCCGATAGCAATGTCAGTCCATACTCGCCACTCCTAGGTCCCGTGGGGTAGTCCTATCAGCATGTCATGATACTCGGGAGTGGTCACAAACTTCTCAGAATAAAGTCCCAGGCGCACTGAGAGCTGGGTCACACTCATGGAATATGCAATTCCTCCGAGTCAGAACTGCATTGTGTCGGCCGAATCAACTGTCCCGAAATATCTCTCTAGATAGAATGTACTAAGAAACTCCAAAGTAAGCTCCCTGTAGGTAGGCTCTATAATCTGAAAGAAGATCTCCCAAGCACCTACACTAATGATCTCACGGATCTCATCCTCCAGGCTGAACTCTCTCAAAATAGCCCAATTTAGGTATCGGCCTTCTACAAACGACCGGTCCTTATGTCTATCAAAGGCTTGAATATGAGCGTCTTCTGTGAACTCCAAGAATGAGTGTGTTGGTCCTCTAGAGGAGGTCCCTCTAGAAGTACCACCCTTGGTTGTTTTCCTGGCAGTTGTCTTTTGCCTCTTTGACATGGTCTGCAAAAGAAAATTGACTAAGTAAGAGAGAGTATTGAGAGTTTGTCAGTCAGCAGATTCCAAAGGCAATAGTTCAGCATGTAATTTCAATATCATCCAATGTCAAATGAAATGCAATTCAAAGGTCAATGCCATCAATGCAGATAAGTGGTCATATCAATCAGGTAAAGCAGGCAATTAGTCAGTCAATCACTAAACTTCAAGGGATTTAAATGCAATCAATTAAACATTTGAAGACCTATCAATTAAACATTTCAATCAATCAATCAATCAAAGATGCAGATTCAATCAATCAAGCATCAAACCTCAAAGGATATGAACATTCCTATGAATTCTAACATGCATTAAGGTTCAATAAACATAAGTAATTGCAAATTACTTCAAAAATTTCAAAGAAAATGCTCTTACCTTGTGAATTGCAGATGAAAACCTTAAGTTCTTGTTGAAATCACAAAAGGAATCCAAATCGTGAAATCAAACTGATTAAATTGAAAATCAAGCAGTAAAATCACTTCAAATAGCCAAATAAAGCACTTTAATCGGTGGATTTCGACAAGATGATGACCGAAAATGAAGATAGAGCGGTTAGGGCATGGAGGAAGATGAAGAAAATGAAGGAAAATCTGGGTTTTTCATCATTAAAAGCTCGTCCGCTCATGAACACGGGGTCCAACACGGCCCGTGTGGTACACGGGGTAGGACACGACCCGTGTTCAACACCGTGTTTCTCACTGGACTGCGATGAAAATCATAAGTCCTTTTATACTGGCCAGACAGTGAGGTACACAGGGTATGACACGGCCCGTGTTGTACACCGTGTATCTCACTAGACTGTGTTTTGAGCCTTCTGTGCAAGAAAACAAACAATAATCATACATTCATGCCTAATTTACCCCAGAGACAGAGACCAAGTGCAAAAATGAACATCCTAAATCAACAACTCATGACTTATATGACTCAACTACTCAGAAACTTAGATTGTAAAGGGAAAAAAACTAAGAATTAAAAGCAAGAAAATAGAGAAATAAGCTTGGGTTGCCTCCCAAGAAGCACTTGTTTATGGTCATAAGCTCGACCCCTGTTTTTATCAGCCTAGAGCTGCCATTAGTGGTGGCCCGGCAGTATAATACTTCAATTTCTGGCCATTAACTTTGAAATTACCGGTGCTTTCACTCTAAATTTCCACAGCTCCAAACGGATACACCTTCTTCACATGATATGGTCCAGTCGACCTTGTCTTAAGCTTCCTTAGAAAGAGCTTGAATCTAGAACTGAACAACAGCACCAAGTCTCCTTCATGAAATTCCCGTCTGAGAATATGCTTGTCGTGCCAAGCTTTTGTTCTTTCTTTATACATCTTGGCATTGTTGTAAGCTTCATTTCTTAGTTCTTCAAGCTCAAGAAGTTGGAGCTTCCTTTTCTCCCCAGCAGATTGCAAATCAAAGTTGAGCAACTTAATTGCCCAATACGCTTTGTGTTCAATCTCCACTGGCAAATGACAATGCTTCCCATAGATAAGCTGAAATGGTGCCATTCCAATGGGAGTTTTAAAAGCAGTTCTATAGGCCCATAAGGTATCATCCAACTTGAGTGCCCAATTCTTCCTTGATCTAGACACAGTCTTCTCTAATATGCACTTAATTTCTCTATTGGAAAGCTCTACTTGCCCACTGGTTTGAAGGTGATACAGAGTAGAGATCTTATGGATTACTCCATATCCTTTCAAGAGGGATTGGAATTGATGGGCAATGAAATGAGAGCCTCCTTCACTGATGATAACTCTAGGTATCCTAAACCTAGGAAACAACACCTTCGTGAAAAATTGAACCACAGCTTTTGTATCATAAGTCCGAGTGGCAATTGCTTCCACCCATTTGGAAACATAGTCAACCGCCACAAGTATATATCTGTTGCTGCAAGAAGGTGGGAATGGTCCCATGAAATCAGTTCCCCAGACATCAAATATTTCAACTTCCAGAATGTTGTTCAAAGGCATCTCATGCCTTTTTGATATATTACCAACCCTTTGGCACTGGTCACAAGAAGTGACATAATGGTGAACATCCTTGAAAAGAGTCGGTCAATAAAAACCCGCCTGGGCAATCTTCGAAGCTGTTCTTGAAGCGCCAAAGTGTCCTCCATATGGAGAGGAGTGACAATGGAACAGAATGCTTGCAATTTCTTCCTCAGGCACACACCTTCTAAACAGGCCATCTGCACATCTTTTGTAGAGGAGAGGCTCATCCCAAAAGTAGTGTTTCACTTCTACTAAAAACTTCTTTTTTTGTTGATACCCAGCATCCGGAGGTAAAACACCACTCACAATGTAATTCACATAATCTGCAAACCATGGGATGGCTGAAGAAGAGACAACTAACAAATAGTCATCAGGAAGGGAATCATTTATTGGCATCTCCTTATCTTCCTCATCATCTAACTCTTGCTTCAATCTGGAAAGGTGATCAGCCACAACATTTTCAGTACCCTTCTTATCTTGAATTTCTAGATCAAATTCTTGTAACAAAAGAATCCATCTGATTAGACGAGGTTTAGCTTCCTTCTTGCTTAAAAGGTACTGGATGGCTGCATGATCTATGAAGACTATCACCTTGGAATCCACCAAATAGGATCGGAACTTGTCAACTGCATAAACTACCGCAAGAAGTTCCTTTTCGGTTGTGGCATAGTTCAGTTGAGCTTCATCCAAGGTCTTGCTGGCATAGTATATGGCATGAACTTTCCTATCCTTCCTTTGGCCAAGTACCGCTCCTATTGCATAGTCGCTAGCATCGCACATCACCTCAAATGGTAGATTCTAATCCGGTGCTTGCATGATTGGGGCGGAAATCAAAGCTTTCTTTAACCTGCAAAATGCATCCAAACAATCTTGATTAAAATAAAAAACAACATCTTTAGCAAGCAGGTTAGTTAGTGGTTTGGCAATTTTAGAGAAATCCTTGATGAAACGTCGGTAGAAACCGGCGTGTCCCAGAAAACTCCTCACTCCCTTTACAGAAGTTGGGGGAGGCAATTTCTCTATGATGTCCACCTTAGCCTTGTCTACCTCAATACCATACTCAGATACTTGATGGCCAAGGACAATCCCTTCTCTTACCATAAAATAGCATTTCTCCCAGTTGAGAACCAAATTTACCTCCTCACATCTCTGCAACACTTGAGATAAATTAGTCAAACAATTATCAAAGGAAGTACCATAAATAGAAAAATCATCCATAAAAACTTCCATGATATTTTCAATAAAATCAGAGAAGATAGCCATCATACAACGTTGAAATGTAGCAGAAGCATTACACAAACCAAAAGGCATTCTTCTATATGCAAAAGTACCATAAGGACATGTAAATGTGGTCTTTTCCTGATCATTTGGATATATAGGAATTTGGAAGAAACCAGAATAACCATCCAAATAATAGAAATGTGAATGCTTAACTAACCTTTCCAAAGTTTGATCAATGAAGGGAAGAGGGAAATGATCTTTTCGAGTTGTCTTGTTTAATTTCCTATAATCTATACACATTCTCCAACCCGTGACAGTCCTAGTGTGAATTAGCTCATTATTTTTATTTTTTACCATAGTTAACCCCCCTTTCTTAGGAACAACATGAACCAGACTAACCCACTGGCTATCTGAAATTGGGTAAATTACCCCAGCATCTAGCAATTTCACTATTTCCTTTTTTACAACTTCTTTCATATTGGGGTTTAACCTTCTTTGATGTTCAATGTAGGGCTTACTATTTTCCTCCATCAATATCCTATGCATGCATATTGAAGGACTAATCCCTTTCAAATCAGAAATTGTTTACCCTAAAGCTTTTCTATGAGATCTAAGCTGCCTAAGTAATTTTTCTATTTCAAGAGCAGTTAGATTTACATTAACTATCACAGGATAAGTGGAGTGGGGTCCTAGAAACTCATACCTGAGGGTAGATGGGAGAGGTTTCAATTCTACCTTAGGTGGTGTGTCTTCCTCAGTGGTGGTAATGTTGGACTCCACTTCCAATGATTCAATTTCTGCTTCAGGGAGGGGAAGTGGTGGGCATGCTTCCAAAAACTCTGCATATGCAGCAGTTTCCTCATTTTCAATCACTCCATTTGTGACTAGACATACTTCAAGTGGGTCTTGAAGGCACCCCATTAGAAGGGTTTCTTTCACAGCTTTGTCTAGCACATCTATCCTGCAAATTGAATCTTCACAAACAAGTAATTTAAATGATTCATTCAAATTAAATTCAACTTTTTCATCCCTAACAGATAATGAAAGTCTTCCATTTTTTATATCAATTAAAGCACCCGCAGTGGCTAAAAAGGGTCTACCCAAAATGATAGGGATTTGTGAATTCTCTTCCATTTCAAGTAGAACAAAATCAACAGGAATAAAGAACTTACCAACCTTGATAGGTATATCCTCAAGAATACCTACTGGATATTTCATTGAACGGTCGGCTAGTTGAAGAGAAACTATGGTGGGCTTCATCTTTTCTATATTCAGCCTCTTTGCAACCGACAATGGCATAAGGCTCACACTTGCTCCCAAATCCCACAATGCTCGGTCAATTGGAACATTTCCAATCACACAAGGAATAGAGAAGCCGCTTGGGTCCTTTAGCTTATGAGGTAGTTTATTCTGAATGATGGCACTACACTTCTCCGTTAGGGCTACAGTTTCATGCTCCTCTAGCTTCCTTTTGTTGGAGAGAATGCCCTTCAAGAATTTTGCATATGATGGCATTTGTGAAAGAGTATCAGTGAAGGGGATATTGATGTACAACTTCTTCAAAACTTCCAAGAACTTTCCAAACTGCTTATCAAGTTTAGCTTTTGCTAATCTTTGAGGATAAGAGATAGGCGGTTTGTATGGTTCTGGAGCCCCTTCTTTCACTTCAACATTATTAGGAATTGAGGCCTTTTTGCCTCCTTTCTGCTCTTCCCCCACACTTATCTCTTCTTCACCTTCTTGAGTGGCATTTGGATCCTTCAATAGCCTTCCACTCCTAAGAGTTATTGCTTTACAATGCTCCCTAGGATTTGATTCAGGTTGAGTAGGAAGTTAACCAAAAGCTCTAGAAGAAGATGCAGAAGCTTGTTGAGCTATTTGAGTTTCCAACATCTTTCCATGTGTGGCTAATGAATCAACTTTGGAGGACAGTTGCCTAATGGAATCTTCCATGGCTCTACCATGCTGTCTAAACTCTTCATTAGTTTTCTTTTGGGAAATGAAAAATTTCTCCAAGAGGCCTTCTAATTTAGCAGTGGAAGAGGTTTGAGCTGGTGGGTTGTATGATCTTTGGTTTTGAAAATCGGGTGATGGTGGTCTATTGGGAGTGGTTTGAGTGTTGTATGGCTGGGTGGGCTTATAGGAAAATTTTGGGTGGTTCCTCCATGATGGATTATAGGTATTTCCAAATGGTTCATTTGCATTTTTCTATCCAAACCCACTGTTATGCACATAGTTCACTTGTTTAGTGAAATCTTGCCCCAATGTACACTCAGTTGTTATATGACCTGTAATACCACAAATCTCACAAGGAAGGTCAGTAGCACCTGTTGCATTTACACTGTTAACTTGAAATTTATCAAACTTAGCTATAAGTGCATCTACTTTGCTACCTAGACTTCCTAGTGCATCTACCTTAGCTGACAAATGATTAAAAGCATCCAATTCATACTTACCTGGAGCTTTCCTTGAAGATCCCCTCTCATTTGACCATTGGTAATGGTTCAAAGCCATATCTTCAATCAACTCATATGCTTCATCCAACCTTTTGTTCATCAAAGCACCTCCAGCAGCAGCATCCACAGTAAGCTTAGTATTGTAGTTCAAACCATTGTAGAAAGTATGAAGAACTAGCCATTTCTTTAACCCATGATGTGGGCACAACCGCAACAATTCCTTATATCTATCCCAAGCATCAAATAGAGATTCCCCTTCTCTCTAAGAAAATGTGGTAATTTCATTCCTTAATTGAGCAGTCTTGCTTGGAGGGAAATATCGTGACAGAAAAGCCCTCAGTAGCTCTTCCCATGTTATGATTGATCCAGTTGGTAAAGAGTGTAGTCACGCCCTTGCTCTATCCCTCAAGGAGAATGGGAAGAGTCGAAGCTTGATAGCATCCGCTGCTACACCATTGATCTTGATTGTATCACAATATTCTAAGAAAATCTGAATATGGAGGTTGGGATCCTCCATTGGTAGTCCACCAAACTGGTTTTGCTGCACCATAGACAAAAGAGCTGGCTTCAATTCGAAATTATTAGCCTCAACTGCAGGCCTTCTTATACTGGATTGAAGCCTAGTGGCGTCGGGTGCTGCAAATTCTCTAAGAGATCTGTTATCCATGTCTTCAATCATTGGTTCAATGTCAATTGTTTCTTGGATATGTACTGATTTTTGCTCTCTCCTTCTCCTAAGCAGAGTTCTTCCAATCTTTGGGTCTTAGTCAAGAATTCCTTCAAGACTTCTCCTTTGCATATACAAAGATTTTCTGCAAAAAGAGTAGGTAATACTCGAGTAGAACAAAGTAAGAAAGAAATGCTATATATAAAAATAAGAAAATCAGAACAAGATGAATGAAGAACTAAAAGAAAATGAATTGTCTAGTCTAATTCACTTAAAACTTTCTGTTAATATCAACTGGTTGCAATCCCCGATAACGGCGCCAAAAACTTGATGTGGATCCCGCAAGTGCACGAGTTAAGTCGAGTTATAGTATAAAAGATATCGTCTCCACAGAGATTGAACGTTGAATACTAACTGAATTTCAAGAAAAATTATCTAGGCGTATCAATTGATATTGGGAATTAAGGATAAAAGGGTAAAACAGAGCTTAGTTATCAAAAAGGTTTAATTCAATGAAATGAAAGCGTACTCAGCTTAAGGTTCCCTTGTACATTTCATTATGGAATGAATATAATCCTCTAACTTGGTTTACTGTTAATTTAGATTGCTGGATTACCAAAAATAAGCTATACCTCATTGCAAAGCTACTAGCTACTAACCAAAAAATTAAGTGCCCAGAATTTCTCTAGTAATCACTTATCTAGGTTGCATTAACATTGTTTTAGAATCCATTTTCAAACATTTCATCCTGTGCAAAAGAATCCAATTAGCTTAATTCCTAATTCTAATTGATATTCCCAATGATCATGCAAGGTCCGATTAATTAATTGGTCATTTCAACCTAGAATCAATTAATCCATAACACAAATCCAATATTCCGGAAGTACTGGTTTGTTCAAGTACAAAACAGCATAATCAAATCATAAGTTAACAGTAAATCAAGCTAGATTATATAAAATTCAATTCCATAAATCCATGAACAAGTTCACCCAAGCTGAGCACAAGGGTTTAGTATGAAAACATTACAAAATTAGAAGAAAACTAAAAAACAGAGAGGGAATTCAAACAATTCATGAAGCTCTACAAATTCCTTGCTTGAATCTTCAATCCTTTGCTTGAATCCACGTTAAAAGTTTCCCTTGGTGAGTTTTGGTCTCTCCCAGGGTTTCTCCCAGCAGCTCCTCTTTTAATTTTTGGTTTCTCCTCCTCCTCTTTCAAAATTTCACGCAAAACTTATATGGGAAATATACACGGGGAGAGACACGGCCCGTGTTCTACCCCGTGTTTCTCAGCGAAAGTTGAGCAGCATGATACACGGAGTGTGACACTCTCTGTGTTTATCTTAGAAGTGAAGGGCAGTATGATACACAGGGTATGACACGGCCCGTGTTTGCCCCCGTGTTCTTCTCTGAGCAGTTCAGTGAAGCCTCGAAACATTCCAGAAGGATACACGGCCTTCCACACGGGGTTCCCATACCCTGTGTTCTTTGTCAGGTGGGCAAATTTGCTTCGATTCTCCACAATTTGCATGATTTTGCTTTCGGATCCTTTTCTAATGCTCAAATGTGTCATTTCAAAACCTGAAAACAAGATATCGAGCATCTAAGTATCATTTTCAATCAATTTGCACAAGATACTAAGTAAATATGTGATGAAACACAGAAATTAAGTGCAATTGTGCATTTATCAATTCCCCCACACTTGAATCTTGCTCGTCCTCGAGTAAGGAAGTAAGAGAACATAAAATCTACTCCAATTTTTATTCTTTCCTCACCCTTTTTTTTATATACAAGAGAACCTTAAGCTGAGTACGCTTTCATTTCATTGAATTAAACCTTTTTGATAACTAAGCTCTGTTTTACCCTTTTATCCTTAATTCCCAATATCAATCGATACGCCTAGATAATTTTCCTTGAAATTTAGTTAGTATTCAACGTTCAATCCCTGTGGAGACGATATCTTTTATACTATAACTCGACTTAACCCGTGCACTTGCGGGATCCACGTCACATGCACATCAAATCTTACCAATTAAATAGAAGATCTGTAACTCATCAAACTTATGAATGTATTGAACTTTAAATATAAAAACTTGTTTGTAACTTCATATTTGATTTTTTTATACAAAGACATTCTTTTTTATTTATTTTTCTGACTGTAAGTTACCTATGTACCTAATAAAGGATCAAATTAAATATTGTTTAATTTTTATTTTGATTTAATTTAACCATTCACAATTTATACTTGTAGGGGCTAGAAGTATTACATATGTTTTGATCTTAATTTAGCTATTCATAATTTATACTCATACAAGCAAAGAGTAATATATATGCTTTGATTTTGATCTAACTATTCATAATTTATACTTGTGTGGGCCATGAGTATTAAATAAGATTTTTTTAAAAGGTATATGTAGTTTATACTTATGTAAGCTAGCAGTAACATATATGCTTTGATTTTGATTTAATTGTTCAAAGTTTATACTCATATAGGCTTTTGATTTAATTGTTCAAAGTTTATACTCATATAGGCTAGGAGTATTGCATATGCTTTAATTTGATTTACCTATTCATAGCTTATACTCATGTGGGCTAGGAGTATCATGCAGTTTATCCTTATGCGATTAGAAGGGTGATGTAGTTGCTTTCATGTGTAGAAGTACTTCAAGAATTTTCCATTGATTGGATGAATTCTCAATCCATCATGATTGACTAACTTACATGTGCCATTTATGTAAACTTCTTGAATCAAATATGAACCATGCCATTTTGATAGGAATTTATTGTTAGTTTTATGAATGGTAACGATGGGTCTTTTAATAGCCACTACTAAATCCCCAATTCAAAAGGAGATTGATTTCACATTTTTATTGAAAGCCTTTAAGAGACATGTTTGATAACATTTTAAGCATTATTGTATGTCAAGCCTTTTCTCATCAAGTGCTTCTAACTTTTCAAACCTTAAGTGTGTATTCTCTTTATTTAAGAAAATTTCTTGAATTGCTATTCTCAATGATAGAATTTACCTCTCAAGTAGTAGTACTGCTTCAACACTATAGATAAGTGAATATGCAGTTGCCTAAGTAGGTATTTGATATATGGTTTGGTATGCCCATAATGCTTCTCTTATTCTTTCATGCTAATCCTTCTTTAACGTATCCATAACCTTTTTTCAACAAATTGCAAAGGGTTTTATTGAAAGCTTCAACCAAGCCACTAGTAGGTGTATTATGCATTAAGGAATTATCTTGTTTGAAGCTAAACTTCTCATAAAGCTTATCCATTGCTTTGCTCTAGAACTCCTTCCTATTATTAATGATAATCTATCTTGGCACTCTCAATTAGAGTATGATGTCTTTTAGATAAAGTTTATAACTATTTCTTTCTTAATTTCTCTGAATACTTCTACCTTAACCTATTTGGAGAAGTAATTAGTTGCAGTCAAAATATATGTTACAACCCACTTCTAGTCATGACCAGCGTGGATCTCGTTACTATTTTCCACAAACCTTAACAATTTTTCACTTTTTCTATCTAATTGGAGTTTCCAAATTCTAAGGGAACTTAAAATTTCTTATTTAAAAATTTTACAAAAAAATGAATAGAATCTCTCTTATTTTTGGACACTTCTTGAAGGTTACACACTTAAAATACAAAACATATTTTTATCCAGACACAACAAAATTAACATGCATACAAAATAATACAATTTTACAATTATACACATACAATCAATTCATCACATCATATAATTCATCAAAACTCTATTTGATTGTTGATTCTAATCCCAATTGTTAGATCTTATAGTAAGGTAGTCTTGGATCTTCACAAATGCCACGAGATTCAAAGGCATTTATCTAACCTGGAAATATTGAAATTAAATAAAGTGAGTTTTGAAAACTCAATTAGCATACATCTATCACTAACTTACTGGAGATCAATTTCATTATTAATATTTACAAGTTAATTAGGTTCTAATGTAAAGATATGAATAAACTCATATTTCTTAGTTTATTAAAACATGTGAATCCATGCTTCGAAATGGGAAATTCCTTATAAAAATGGCCATATAAAAAAATGTCTTTCAAATATTTTCATTAATATTATTTTAATATTCCTAAAATTATTTTAAAATCAAATTTTAACCAAATAAATATTAAATAAACATAAGTGACCATAAATATTAAATTCTGTAAGAATCAAATTGGACTATGAAAAATATAATATTTGACATTTATTTTATATGAAATCACTAGCCTGAAAACATTGGAAATTAAGCAGAAGGAGTTACGTGAACTCAATGAACATATATCTACATCTATCTTATGGTAAATAAATTTTATATATAATAATTAGAGGTTAATCATGTAATGAATTAGAAACTAATAACAAATCCATTTCTTGGATTTTTGAAATCTATGGAACCAAATCTTGGAATGAAAGCTCTTCTACACAAGACTCATGGAAGATACAACTATTTGATAATGCATAACTTATCATATCCCAAATTAAATTCTTATAAAATTTAATATTTATGGTTACCTATGTTTATTTAATATTTATTTGGTTAAAATTTGATTTTAAAAAATTTTAGGAATATTAAAATAATATTAATGAAAATATTTGAAAGGTATTTGTTTTTATATGGAATTTCCCATTTGTTGGAAATAATTTAATTAACCATGGGTACAAGAATATTTGAAATAAATTATTTATAGTTGCTAAAATTAATTTTCTTTTAAAAAATAATAATCTATATATTGGAAGAGGATTGAAAATAATTGAATTGAAATGAGTCTTATTTTAATAAATTAATGATTGGATCAAGTTTTATAAAAAAAATGTAAGGTTGAGATTGTGAAGAGAGATAAGTTAAAATGAGGAGAGAAGCATTGGATAAAAACTTGTAACTCCTTTTTATTGAAAGAAATCCCTCTCTTCTCTCTCTACTCCCTGGTTTCCCTTACTTGGACAACTGCCTTTCTTAATTTTCATGCATTTTTTCTTTACTAAATTTGCTGCAACTATTGTCCCTTCTCTCATGTATAGGTCTCTTTTCCTCTCCACCATTTTCTCTTACTCCCCACTGCCATTGTATTTTTTTATTTATTTCTTTTGTCCATTTTTTGAAAAATAGTACGATAACTCTCTATATTTTTTTTGCTTCTCTTAATCTTGAACATAACTCTCTATCACGAGTTTTTTCTCTTTTTTGCTCTACTACTATACAGTTCCTCTTCTTTGTCGATATCCCTTTTTTAACCACCATTCCTAGCTAGAGACTATTATTGGTGGCATTTGGAAACTTACCGGCAAGGGGCTGGATAGAGCTGTTACTTTTCCATTTTTTTCACCACAATAAACTTGTCGACAACTCCTAAGTTCCATTCTATTTCATCACCTTTTATTGCCATTGCTATTCGGTCTTCTAGTAGCAAAGATGCACACAGGCAACATAAAAGCAGCTATAACTGTAGTTATGTTGTGGCAAGATAGGAACAACAATTCTAGCTCAATTCTAGTGTGTTTTTTCTTCTTTTAAAGATGCCGACAATCCTTATTCAAGGTGGTGAGTGATTTTAGACAATAAAATTTTAATATTTTAATATGTAGGAACTTGGTCTAGAAAATCCTTAAATTTCATATTTTTTTAATCCTTGAAACAAAAATACTAAAAATTAGAATGGAGATTTGTGCTAAAATGTGATTAGTGTTGGTATAGCTTTGATGAAATTAGAATTATATGCTTTTAGAAGGAGTTATCATATATGAGAATTTATGACTTGTTAGTGATAAATGAGAAAATAAAGGTTCCAATGGTTTAGGAAGAATAAGTGGCATCAAATGAGTTTTTCCTAAAAGACTTTGAACGGTTATATTTTCATATATATATATATATATATATATATATATATATATATATATATATATATATATTTGATTTTAAATTACTATGAAGTATTATATTTCTAGTTTCTTATGATTAAATCAAGAAAGAGATATAAAATTATAATATAGAGAATAAAAAAATGATTAGAAATTATTGTTTATGTATTGCATAGTAAGATTATCATGGGGTATTATATAATATTATTTTCAATAATGATGGTGATTGTAAGTTAGTTTAACTATATTATTATGGCCTTGTGAAATAAGGATTTCATTATATAAATTATTAAAATACTATGATTAAAGTAATGATGAAGTCTTATATTTTCATATTTTGAAGGATTTTTTTTTATTCAAGAAAACCCTTATTTTATATCATTATTTGGGCACTTGATATAGTATTTATTAAATAAATATTTTATGATAAAAAATGTCAAAATAGCATATTTCAAACATAGCTATGTTATGCAAGTGAATGTCTAATAAAAATGATTTCCTAATTCTTTACAAAAACATTAATGATAGGTTATCAATGCGCCATAGTGTAGAATTAAGATTGAGATAGTTAGAAAAACAAATAAAAGAATGCTTATTTACTCATTAATAAATTTTCCCTTATAAATTGTGAAAGGAATAAAGAGTAAAAGATAAGAGTAAATGCTGTGGAACTTCTAGGAATGGACGTACCTCCTCAAGTGAATATATATCTCACCACCACTTTTCTCTAAATAGAATATGATTTAAATGCTGTGAATGGTATTTCTTTTATTAATAATATAGATTTTATATTTACGCATGTGTGTCATATATAAATTCAATTTTGTGGTATATAGTACAATTAGTTGTTAGAGTGAAGACTAATTGATCAAAGTGTAGTGGAAATATAGTGATGCTACCAGTTACAGATAGATTGTAGGATTAATGATATTTGTATGATATGACTGCACAATACTATATGCTTGATATTACCCAATGATGAAATTGTGACTTCGTATTAAAATATCATAAACAATTATGATGTGGGAATTAAGCTATCCTATATTTACTATTTGTGGATCATGCTAGTGGTAACATTAGAAATTATGAATGATGATGGATGATGTGAAAGCCAGATGAAGAATATCCAGTAAATAGTGATGGAAGATATAAGATTGATTTGAGAGACAAATAGGAAATTCCTGGCAAACAATTGAGAAAAGTATCAAATTGGCCCTAATATCAAAGACAACTATATGTATGCTTATTTTATCTCAACATGTGATATAATGAGATTGTCTGTGATTGAATATTACTGATGATGAGATTAAGATGATTTATTTGTTCTTAAGCCTTAATGATTATTTATGATTGTGATACCTATCCAAAATGGGTAGTTTATGATATTGAGCTATGATTGTGTTATAATAAGAAAAGTTTAAGTTTTGTGCAGGTGAATTACCAATTCAGGGCATGATTATGCTTATTTTGGAAATTCAAGAGAAAAGTTTACAAACATTGTCTAGTTTGATATATGATTAACTTATTATTATTATATAAAATTGATCTCTTGCAAAATATTAGTAAATATATGCTTACTGAGTTATTGCAACTCACTCTGTTGTATCTTCAATGTTTCCAGGTTATAGTGAGCATATTTAAGCTTAATACATCCATGGAGAATCAAGATCGCTTAGAATGAAAGATTTAATAGTTAGGATTATCTTGAATTAGGATCAACATTTAAAATAAAGTTGTAGTTGATCCAACAATTGTTATATTGAATTTATATTTGTGTATTTGAATTAAGATTTGTGTTATATGATGCATGTATTTAATTCTATCATATCTAGATAACACAGGTTTTCTATTTTAAGGCGTGTGTCCTTCGGGAAGTATTCAAAAATAGGAGAGACTTTGTCCAATTTTTTACAAAATTTTTAAAATGAAATTTTGAGTTCCTCTAGAATTTAGAGACTCTTGTTGGATAGGTAGAGCAAAAAATTGTTAATGATTATGGAAACTAATAACAAAAGCCACATCGATCACAATCAAGTTAGGTCATGTCAATATATGAATGGTTACTAAAATACTTTGGCATAATTGGACCAACTATACTAAGATCCTGTTTATCACAAAGTCATAAAGTAATTGCTGGATGCAATGGTTCCAATGGCCAGTGAATGACGTTTGCATGGAATTGACAAGCTTCACACTTTTTAGTGAAGTCAATGCAATCGTTTACCATGGTGGGCCAATAGTACCCTATTCGTTTTATTAAAAAATACAACATTAGTTTGAACCAATAAGCATCATAAACTCCAGAGTGAACTTCTTCCAGGGCATCTTCTGCTCCTTCTTCTCTAGGATATCATAAAAACACACCTTTGAATAACCACTAATAGAAAGTATTCGACAATGAGTTTCAATTCTATGTTAAGGATCATCTGCTAACTTACCTTCTTTAAGGTAATTAATCAAAAGCTTATGCTAATCCTTTTTCTTAATTTCAAAGACAGAGACATGATTCACACTTTCTTCAAAATCTTCAATCTCACTTTCAAAAGTAGGAGTGATTACCCATTTTTGGCATACAGTTACTTTTAAATCAATATTCATGTGCTTTAATGTCAAAGTCAGATAAGCTAAAGCATCAAATTGCTTGTTTTCTCCTTAATGTACATAGGCTATTTCATTATGATTGATTTGTCCAAGGAGTTGCATGGCATATTTGGAATAAAGCAAGAGATCAAACTTCTTTACTTCATAAGTAAACAAAAGATGATTAATTATCAACTTGGAATCATCAAGCTCTTTTATCTTTGAAATCTTAATTATTAAAGCCATCTCGAGTCTTATAATTAAAGATGGGTATTTAGCTATATTATTCTAATAGTTAGTCAAGTTAAAGGTGTATGGTAGAATGTCCTTCACTAGGTTTATGAAAACAACACTAGCCTTAGCCCCCTTAGTTCTTGTTGCATCATTGAAGAACATTTTCCATAAAGGTGGAAGATTAACAAGCATTACATTTTCATCAAGAGTTCATCAAATCATAATCATCAAGGATAAAATGATTAACCAAAAAGTTTGCTAGTGCTTGGCTTTTCATTTCTTTTTTAGGAACACATGTGATATCAAATTCTTGAAGATGTAATACCTACTTATCTAATCTTCTAAACAACATAGGTTGAGACATAATGCACTTCAAAGGATTAGCTCAAGAAACTAATGTAATAAAGTGAGCTTGTAAATAATGCTTAAGCCTTTGGATTGCATACATCAAAGCTAGGCATGCCTCCTTTATCAAGGTATAATTTAACTTAATGCCATTCAAAGTCCTATTAAGATGGTACAAGTCATTCTCTTTTCCTTAATAAATTTTTTAAGCAAGTAAAATTCCAAGTGAATAATCCCATGTAGTAATATAAAGGATAAGTGGTAGGTCAAGTATGCGTGGTTGCAAAACTGATGGTTTGACTAGATAAATTTTAATGCTTCCTAGTTCATTTTGGCAAGCTTTATACCATTCAAATGGGATATTTTATTTCATAGGCTAGTTGAAAGGTTAACATCTTCTTGCTAGATTTAAAATGAACTTGCATATGTAAGTGAACTTTCCTTGATGGCTTTTTAGCTTATGGATATCCTTTGATTTTGGTTTCTTTACAATAGTGTTAATATTAGATTCATTAATTTCAATCCCACAATGTTGCACAATAAAGCCTAAGAATTTTCCAGATGAAATTACAAATGCACATTTAAGTGGATTCATCTTCAATTAATATCAATGAAGGTGTTCAAACACCATTCTAAGATCTTCTAAGTGTTAAGACTTCTTCTTCAACTTCACTACGACGTCATCAATGCAGGATTCAACATTTTTGTGGAATATATCATTGATAATCTTTTGCATTGCTTTTTTGATATGTAATTTTTGTATTCTTTAATCCAAATAACATAACTTTATAGTAGTATATTCCTTTTAGAGTGTGAAAAGCTATGAGCTCTTGATTTATTAATGCTATAATGATCTAATTATAGTTAGAGAATCCATCCATGAATGAAAAAATCTCATGGACAATAGTACCATCAATTATTAGCTTAATAATTGGGAGAGGGAAATCATCTTTAGGGTATGCTTGATTTAAATCTTAAAAATGAATGCAAATGCGTAATTATCCATTTTTCTTTCTTATAAGAATGATGTTGGAGATCTAAGTTAGATACTTAACTTCTCAAATGAAGTCGGCATCAATTAGCTTATTGACTTCATCTTTAATTTGAAAGATAATCTCAAGGTAAGAATGATGTTATAATTGCTTTACTAACTAAACACCATGCCTTGTTAATAGATAATGAATTTCAATTTTTGGATCAAACCTAGGTATTTTTTTTTACTATGCAAAGGCATCTTGGAACTTTCACAATAAACTTACATACACATCTTCCTTTTTTAGTGTGTAAAGTTTATTTTCAAGAAAATTGGATAGGGATCATTTTTAATGCTAAGGTTAAAATCTTTCAATTCATCAATGGTAACATAGACACCTTCTTCTAATGATGGCGGAGCAATTTCTTCTTCAATTAAAGGTTTTTTATTATTTGTGTCAACTATTGTTATATGATTAACTAAATCATTTTCAAATTTATCAAATGCTTCACTCATGGTCATTATTATTTGTTTTTCTTTTCTTTTAATATTTCATCAATGGTGAGAACTCATTTTATATATGCCTCATTCATAAAGGCATAAGACCTTGGTATTTCTTTTCCTAAATAAGAGGTTTATTTCTCCACTCTATATTCTTCCTTTTCAAAGAAGATAAGTTAGGACCTAATTTGGAAAAGACACTCTTTTTTATGGTACCCTTTTTAGTTCTTTGTTCTTTAAGTCTATCAAAGATTGATATTTGAAGAGATCATTCACCAAGGTGGTTAAAGATAGCAGATTAAGATATACTTTCATCAATATAATTTTCATTATCCTTAATAAAGATATATTGGCTTTTTGCTTTCTTTGTTGAAATGCATAATAGGCTTGGTTACTTGAAACCTAATCCAACTCTTAATTTTTATTAGTATAGCATTGTTTTAACAAGTTTTTTTAAGTATTTGTAAGGCTCTTGTCTTTTGTCATCTCTAGAAAAAGTTTTCCCAAGATATCTGACTATCACCTATTATAGCTTGATTTAGCCATCAATTATAAGCATTTGGATTAAATCTTTCCTTAGTTCACCTTGATGGTAATGTGCTATGTTTAATGATAGAGCTTTATTTTGGTATTAAGAATCCTTTAAGTAGAGGATCAATTACCTGGAGAGTTTCAAGCTTTTGTATTGGAATAATCAATTTTTTTAATTTTTCTAATTGAGCATTTTTATTCCTTATGAAGGCAAATTGACTTTCTTTTTTTTTTCTAAAAAGGGGGACATAACAAAGCACTATAGTACCTTTCATCTTCTTTTCATAATTTTCATGGTGACTTATAACTTCTTTCCCTTTATTGCTTGATGTTTCATCTTTCAAATCTTTCTTTCAATCTTTAAAAGAAGAGAAATTTCGAATATGAGAGGATACTTTTCAACTGCCACATTATGTTTCAAGTAAAATTTAACATTATTGAAGTTTGATTCAACTTTAATAAGGTTTATCATTGATAATTGTTTTCCCTACCTTTCTATTATGATAATACTTGAAGCATTGATGAAATGTTGAAGAAACGACTCTATATTCATGTATCCATAATCTTCTAAGCAACAAGTTATAAGTTTTTTTGACATCGATAACATTATATAAAACACTTAACTCTATCTCATTCATTTGAAAGCTAAGTTGCATTTTCCTAATTACATATTGTCCACCTTGGTTGGAACCTTGAATCATTAGTTGGCTATGCAATAGTTCATCTATTAGGATTCTAAGGTCTCTTATTATCTTAAGGTGTAGGATATTGATAGGGAAACCACCATCTATGAGAATATAGTTAATATTTTACTCTTGAGTGAAATTAGTGACAAAAAAGGGAAGATTATGACACTTTGAATTGAGAAGCAAGTTATCAGTTGTTAATGCTAACAAAGTCATGCATGGGCTACTTCTTGTTCAATTTCATGTTTTTCATCATCAACAACTTTCTTATCACTCATTTGGTAACATATGGCATACTCTTAGTCATGAAATTATTATGGCATGAAATTATGTAATATAATATTCCTTTAAAGGTTCTTATTTTCATAGTCATCCATTTTCTTTGATTTAGAGTCATTCTTTCTTTGGATAAGTGCCTATTCTAGTTTATTCATCATTTTAAACTTTAGTGAGTTTGCTTTGGAGGATGTATGTTAATTCTTGTTTTTACTTTTCTTGTACATCACTAGGGTCCATCCTTTTTATTAATTAAGATGGAATTATTATCTGACTTTCCTTCATTAACATTAAAGGTTACAATAATCATTAGAAACTTGGTTAGCTCTCCTAGTATAGTCAGCTTGAATATATTAAATTGGATCATTAGAGAAGGAAGATAATTTCTTGGTGAAGATGGAATAATTTTTTAAGTTACTTGTTACATTATCATGATCAAATGTGATCTTGGCTTGTCTAGCCAACTCTATAATTTTGTCTTTTAACATAAAATATTTCTTGATTGAATGGCCAACCAAACAATGATAGTAAAAAAAGTTCAAATCATACATCTTGTTTATTTCCTTAGGGTGCTTCATTTTTGGCAACTTGATCAAATTAGTTTCAAGAAATGATTCTTGTATTGATACCACAATAGAATCAGGGAATGGATACTTTTTATTTTATCTTTCCTTCAAGGAAATCAATTTTCCTTTGTTAAAAGAACTGGTGGCTTTATTATCTTACTTATTTGCATTAATGTTAAGCTTAATTAGTGAAAAAGTTATAGTCATGGATTGCATGGTTTTTGGCTTCGAGGATGAAAACTTGCTATTCTTTTGAAACCTTTACTTTTCCTTTGTCTTATCATGAATAAAAATCCTTTAACTTGAGTTAACAACAATGTTGAGTTCTATATCATGTGCTTTTATGGCTAGTTCTTCAAATATTCACGACTTGATGGCTTAAGGGATGTAACTTAGGCTCTAATCCACCCCTTGAATGCACATTGCTATTGCTAATGATTTAGATAACTAACCTTTGTAGTTAAGGCTTAAATTCTTACATTGTTGAATATAATCAACTGTAGGCTTGTCTTTCTATTGGCGAGTGCTAGTGAGTTCAAGCATACTAACAATTCAATGGGTGATGTAGAAGTAACTTAAGAACTCACACTTAAGTTGCTCCCAATTATTAATCAATCTAGAGCCAAGTTAGTGTACTAGTCAAAGGCATTTCCTTTAAGAAAATGTATGAATTGCTTCACCATAAGGTCTCCTTGAATTATAGTATTGTTGCAAGTTTCAAAAAATTAAGTGATGCACTATTTAGGATTTCCCTTGCCATCAAATAGTTAAAACTTAAGTGGTTTCATAGGCATTTTAAGTATATCAGTCCTTCAACTATATGGTTTAAAATAGGAAAAGGAAGCTTGCCCCTTCCACTTGATATCTAATAGCTTATTTGATGAATTCCTTTAGCTGGCTAGTAGCAATAACATTCTCTAGATAAGACTACTTATTCTTGTAGTCATTTTGTGTCATGACCCAACTCAGATCATGATTGGCATAGGTCTCATTATTGATTTTCATTAGCCTTAATAGTTTTCACTTTTTCTATTTAATGAGAGTTTCCAAATTCCTAGTGGGACTTCAAAATTTCACTTTAAAATTTTACAAAAAAAAATGGATAGAGTCTCCTTTATTTTTAAACACTTCTTAAGAGATACACACTTTAAATTACACAACCTATATGTTCAGAGGTATGACAGCATCAAACATATGCACAATACAATGCAATTCCAAACTTATTCATGTATAATCAATACAACATTTCATATCTTTTAACAAATCTCTATTTGAATGCTGATTTTAATCCCAACTATCAAAACTTTTAGTAAGGCAGTTTTAATTCTCTATAAATGCTTTAAGGCTTGAATCTTAACCTAAAAATAATGAAAATGGATGAAGTGAGTTACATAAACTTAATGAGTATATATTTACCACTATCTTATTGTAGGCTAATTATGTTCTTAATTAGAAAATATTAACAAACTCATTTCCTAGTTTTTCTTAAATATATGAAACTACACCCAAAATGGGAAGTCACCTACATACAATTTAAACTCTATATCTCACATCATAATTCATAGAAATTCTAACCATATGATAATATCATATCACATACTACCCATTCTGGGTAGATATCACAATCACAAATAGCCTTTAAAGCTTAAATACAAATAAATTATCATAATCACATTGAGTTTTTGCAAAAATATCAATAAATGATATTCAAACACAAGCAAAGTTCTAATACCTCGTAATCTTTCATAGAAAGCAAACATGTGTCCATATCTAGATTTCTAGGTCAATTTTATATCCTTCATAGATTGTTTACTAGGAATTTTCCATCTGAATTCTAAATCATTACCCCATTATTGATCACAATTCCAATATCATTGCTTTAGCACCATTCACAATTCCCAATGCTTCATAAGGCTCGATTTACAATGTAATAAATTCATTAGAGCTCAACTTTAATACAAATTCAAGTAAATAACTATTTACTAATATTGGGCATTCAGAGTAAATATCACTATATATTCATATGGAAACATCTTTATATTCTATTACATGAGCACAACATTCTTCCATAGTTCGATATATATCACTTTATGTTTTATAACGTACTCATAATGATATGATTCAATTACAATCTAAAATATCATAATTTTTTCATAATCAATTGGCAACTAGTTTTAATATCATTATGCTTCCGTTGCACACTTTGACATGATAATATTCCCTCAATATACCATGAAATTGAATTTATGCATGATTATCGATATATGTATACAAGAATATAGCATTAGTACTATCAATGAGAAAAATACCAATTACAACATTTAATTTATATTTTATTTAAATAAAAGTTTAATTATGAGATATATACTCACTTGATGGTATGCATCGTTTATAGAAACTTTGAATAGATCATTCCACCTTTTTCCCTTTTTCCTACTTAGAAATTACAACAATAAATTTTAACTATAAGGCATTACTTATAAAATTTCTAGATATCATAACTTCATATTTGAACTATAATATAAGCTATAATTATAGTTCATTAGCTTTCCTTATTCAAATCATAATATAATAGCATTCCTTAATACTTACTTCTTATATTTCCTAATATTAACTAGTAATCTAAATATATCATTTATTCATCTTAAATTTTAGCTTTCTTTATGTTTCTCATATTAACTCACAAAATCAACATAGGTTATATAATTAAAAACCATATTTAAAGGATCTATTTAGATTAACTTAGAATGCCAAATATTAACTTTATTCCGTTTTGTCCGTAAGTATAACCCTTAATACTGTTGTCTTGCGAGTACGATGGCCAAAAGAAATAATAATAAAAAAAAGGTAGTATAATCTTACGCACGCGATTACGTCAGACATCGTGGTCCCATGCCATTGATGTGTTTCACTCCTGACCTCTTCCTTCACAAATTCCTAATCTCTGAAATTCACTTGGCCCGCCACCTCTGCATTATCGTCTCGTGAACCCTTTGGCAAAATTTTATAACTTCAGAGCCTGTCAATTGAGGACAATTATATCTTCGCAGACGCACCACACCATTAAAATTTATCACATATTATAACTACGGCCGAGACTTCTACACTCCACGTTGTTTGCACCCCAGTCAATGCCCTGATCAAATCGGATGAAAGTGATTTACATTATTTCAAAATTTCAAAAGTTGCAAATTATTACAAGGGAGTGGAGTAAATCACTTCATTTAGTGGAAGAAATCAGATCAATGTGAGAAAAAGAGAATCAGGTGAAGCAAAGTTGGAGAATAATTATCTTGAATGTTCATTTTACCCCATTTTTTTAGTAAAAATAAGTTGAAAAATAATTGAAAATTGCATAAAAAAATGACTAAAAATGGTGAGAATCCTTTCAAACATGCACATTAGGGCCAAGAAAAATAAGATACTGTAAGTGGGAGCAAGCGCTTGAAGTGGAAGAAGTCATTTTTGAAATTTTATTTCAAAAATTTTTCTTTCAAGAACTTCAAAAAATTTTTATTGTAAATTTGAAATTTTAGTCATAAAATTTTAAATTACTAATTTTAAGTATGATACAAAAAAATATATATTAAATCTGAAACTAATTTTGAAAATATAAAATCATTTAATTAAAATTTATAATCAATCTCATATATTCTTTATATATATTAAAGATTTCTTCAAATTATCAGTATTGCTGTTTTATTATATCTCTTTCATTATATCAACAATTAGTTTGTTCACATACATGTAATTATGGTAAAAAGATATAAATGAGATTAATTTATTATTATTTACAGGCAAATTATTATTTCATATTGATTATGAATTTTTATATAAAAATTATTTTGATTGAGCAGTTTTTTATCCAAAATTGATATATATGTGACTTTTTATATTGTGGTTAGCTTAATTATAAAAAAATTATCTGGCTAGATCAAATGTATAATAGTTAAATGAAAGGTATTTTGAAGAATAAATATAACATTCCAGCATTTATAAATTTAGTGATTATCATTATTATATATATATATATATATATATATATATATATATATATATATATATATATATATATATTAAATTTCATAATTAGAACTATTAATACCTTATTTTTACATTTGTTATAAATTATAATTATTCATCCTTCCCTTTGTTAACAACATTAAAATAAATAGTGAAAATAAAAAATATAATTAAAAAGCAAACATATATTTGACAAAATTAAGAATTTATTAATCTACATTAAAAAATAAAGGATTAATAGTAAATTTAAGAATGCAATAATCATTACATTTATAAATAAAGAATTAAATGTAATGTTTACTCTATGTTTAAAATTTAAAAGATTGTAAAATAAATTTTCTCAAATTATAAAAAGAATACATTTATAATAAACTTTTCAAAATAATTTCTAACACATCATGGTGCTTAGTATCGACTTCTTCTTCTTCCTGCGCGATGGATTTTGATGTTTCAATCACATTCTAGGTAATTCTTGATAGCATTCCAGTCAATTTTTGAAACAATTTCCTACACACCTCACTTGCTCGTTCTGACATTTCAGCATCATCTTGTTTTTCTTCCTTATGCCATTATTTTTGTTCGAAGGGTTCTGATTCTTCAGCCACGTATTAGGGGATTTCTAGTTGGTTTTCAGATGATTTACATCATGTCTAAGATTAAAAAAAAAAAAAATTCTAATCTTCCACACAACCCATGATTTTAGCAAGAAAAAAAGTCATTTTCGTGGAATTTCAAAGTTAACAAAAGCTCGACATTGTCATCAATGGCGGTTTTATCCCAAGAATGTTCTACGTTAGGCAAATATTGAGAATTAATATGCAATTAATAAGTTTCTATGTACTAATGTGTTAAGTGAGATATTTATCAATTTAGTCACACAACTTAAAAGTATCCTATGCACTTGTCCGATTAGTATTTTTTGACTTTTTCCTCATCTCTTTAGTGTTATATTAAAATAAAATAATTAATTTATTAGATATGTTTATATGAATTAGCATTAATTAATTCATTGAAATATTTATTTAAGTAATTAATTTTATATTTTAACATTAATCATAGAACATATTGAATTTTGATTCAATATATGTGGTCTATGATAAGTTAGATTATATATAAATCCATATAGATAGAGATCCTAAGTTGTAGCTTTGTAATGGTTAGTAGTTTCTTATCACAAGTTTAACCATATATAAAGTGATCAGATTGTCATTAGGTATAATAAAGATTACCACTTCTATGAAATCTCTTTATCTCTTTTTTCTAAATAATCTAAGGGGTGAAATAGGTTGTAAACTCTACTCATCATCATCATTTAGGTTGATCATGGCTTCATCAGATATGTAGTAGGTATGCTTATAATTCAATTATGATTAATTTACATTGTTTAATATTATAGATCATATTATCAATAGATGGTATTAAAGCAATGTTAATAAAATGTTAATGTTAATTTTCTTATTATGAGCAATTTAATTAATCTTTAAAAAAATTATTAATAATAATTAAAGAAAAATTTCCAATTTTCTTTTCGGTACATGGTACTCTTGTAATTGGGGATTCTTTTTATTTTGAGACAATTTGGATAAGTTTTCTTCCAATTGGATTATGAATTCTCTTTGTATGAATATGCAGAATATTATACTATCACCTGATTAAATTTTAATTTTTGTATTTATTACATTAAAGGCATAAAAGTTTCAGATTTTAGAAATTTCATAAGCTTTTATTTGTGCATTTTTTAATCTTTTTCTTTGGATTAATGCCTGGATTAGTGTTGAAAATTGAAGTAGATGGACTTTCTTGTGTTAAAATGACATAAAACATTTTTTTTGGAGCTTGAAAAACCCAGCCATGGCCGAAAAATAACCATGGTTGAACCTTGCTAGAGTAAGGTTGTAGACAACCAACTCTTAGCTGGTTCCTAAGCACAAGGCCATGAGCATAAGAGTGCATGAGCCTCATATGCTAGTTTTCACAAGTTCCTACTCAGATTGGTTGCTGCACATGGGTGCCACGCACTCGAGAGTCCAAATTCTACATTTTTACATCAGTTTGGACATTTTACATTTTCTCATAGTGCATCTTAAAATGGAGTCCAAATTTTGTAACAAAGTTAGCTTTGGAGGGTGTAGATGGTTGCATATTGATGATAAATTAAAATGAGAAGAAGTAGCATATCTACTTTTTGCAATGAATTCAAGCCTTCTAATATAACAATAGACATATTTTCTTTCAATATGATTCTTCATCAGTTTTTTCATTTTTGCATTTTCTTGAAATCTCTAAATGGGCTTCTTAAGATAGAATCCAAATACTATAATTTAAGATAGAATCCAAATACTATAATTTATAATCCAAATACTATAATTTCATTTTTGCATTTATAATGAACAATATAGAATCCAAATACTATAATTTCTACACTCCACGTTGTTTGCACCCCAGTCAATACCCTGATCAAATCGGATGAAAGTGATTTACAGGTGACAAAAAGAACCAATTGTATAAACACTTAAATTAGACAGAGAGAAATTTGTGATGCAGTCCTTTCATTATTTCAAAATTTCAAAAGTTGCAAATTATTACAAGGGAGTGGAGTAAATCACTTCATTTAGTGGAAGAAATCAGATCAATGTGAGAAAAAGAGAACCAGGTGAAGCAAAGTTGGAGAATAATTATCTTGAATGTTCATTTTACCCCATTTTTTTAGTAAAAATAAGTTGAAAAATAATTGAAAATTGCATAAAAAAATGATTAAAAAAAAAACGAGAATCGTTTCAAACATGCACATTAGGGCTAAGAAGAATAAGATACTGTAAGTGGGAACAAGCACTTGAAGTGGAAGAAGTTATTTTTGAAATTTTATTTCAATTTTTTTTTCAAGAGTTTCAAAAAAAATTTTATTGTAAATTTGAAATTTTAGTCATAAAAATTTTAAATAACTAATTTTAAGTATAATACAAAAAATATATATTAAATCTAAAATTAATTTTAAAAAGATAAAATCATTTAATTAAAATTTATAATCAGTCTCATATATTCTTTATATATTTCTTCAAATTATCAGTATTGCTCTTTTATTATATCTCTTTTATTATATCAACAATTAGTTTGTTCATATATATGTAATTATGGTAAAAAGATATAAATGCAATTAATTTATCATTATTTACATCAAAATTATTAATTCAGATTGATCATGAATTTTTATGTAAAAATTATTTTGGTTGAGCAGTGTTTTATCCAAATTTGATATATATGTGGCTTTTTATATTGTGGCTAGCTTAATTATAAAAATATTATGTGGCTAGATCAAATGTATAATAATTAAATGAAAGATATTTTTAAGAATAAATATAACATTCCATCATTTATAAATGTAGTGATTATCATTATATATATATATCAAATTTCATAACTAGAATTATTAATCCCTCTATAAATTATAATTATTCATCCTTCTCTTCCTTAGTGATATTAAAATAAATAGTGAAAATAAAAAATATAATTAAAAAAAAAACATATATTTGATAATATTAAGGGAGAATTTATTAATCTACATTAAAAAATAAAGGATTAATAGTACTAGTTACAAAATTTAAAAATGCAATAATCATTACATTTATAAATGAAGAATTAAATTTAATGTTTACTCGATGTTTAAAATTTTAAAAATTGTAAAATAAATTTTTTGAAATTATAAAAAAAATATCTTTATAGTAAAGTTTTCAAAATAATTTCTAACGCTTCATGGTGCTTAGTATCGACTTCTTCTTCCTGTGCGATGGATTTTGATGTTTCAATCACATTCTAGGTAATTCTTGATAGCATTCCATTCAATTTTTGAAACAATTTCTTACACACCTCGCTTGTTTGTTCCGACAATTCAGCATCATCTTGTTTTTCTTCCTTATGCCATTATTTTTGTCTTTTTCCTCATCTCTTTAGTTCTGTGGTCAAATAGCCTCCGTCCAGCGCGTTCATTAGGCTATGCATTAAGTAGGGAATGGAAGACTGGAAGTCATGCCCTATAACTATCGTGATAAAATTTTTATCAAATCATAATCTAAGAAAAAGAAATCTTCTACAAAATTATTACACCTGAGAACATTGTAAAATTATTTATAAAAATCAACAATGACATTAATATAATAATTTTTTAATATTAAATATCCCATGTATAAGGTTTGATCAACTCATTCCCAATACTGTGAAGAATGCGTGTTCTCAGGTCCCAATCTAAAATTAAAAGGCACAACATTTATTGTATTGCAAACAGGTAGTGTCTTTACTGGTATGCTTATTTACTGCTAAGTACGAACAGGATTCAAAATTTCTCTCTATTATTTTTTTTACCTCGCTATTTATCCGTTTACTGGATGCCTTCACAAAAAAAAAAAAAAAATCCTATGAAAATAGCTCTCCAAAATGTAAGACTGATTTGTAAAAACTAATAAAAAATCAATTGAGAAGTTAGTCAAAACCAAGTAAACCAAATATAAAGAGAAAATTAAGCAGTAATAGATATTTATAAATAAAAAATTCATTAAATCTCATTATTATAGAATTACAATTCAATGTTGGTTTTAACACATTCAATATTAGTTATGAACTGACATATATATGAGGTTTTTTGTATATCAAACAATTTCATGTTAGTTTTACGATCAATGTGAAAAAAGATATAATAACACTGGTTTCCATATATATTAGAAACATTATTATCTTCTTTTGGAAGCCTCTTTTTTAAAGTATATTATAGCATTAAATGTTGGTTGTTTATTAAATAACTAACAATATATATACATATATATTCAACTATAGTTTTCTTAAATAAATGATATGGTATATCATGCTAACCCCTTAAAATTAACTTACTCGTATCCTCCCTACTTAATCCCTCCTAACATTGATCCTTTCTTACAGTTTCTTCAAGGACACTACAATCCCAATTTCAACAATTTTAAATGTTATAACAAAAAAAAAATAAAAACAGTAAAAATTTATATCTAATATCTATTAGTCAATATATGAATATTTATCAAAATTCAATGTATAATATTACACCTTTCATATAAATAAATAGTAAATAATACTATTGAATGCAAAAAAAGATATATAAAATCAAGTTTTATTTGTACGAACTTGTAAAAATTATATCAAAATAAAATACTACAAAGTGTGGTTGATTATAAAATAAAAAATTAAGTTACAAGAACAAACAAATACATAAAAATAAAAATTCCTTACTTTAATATTTTGCACTTTTCAAATGAGTGTGCAACCCCAAAGAATTAGCAACAAGCCAATAGATCTTTGTTATTACAAAACAATTGGTGAGCATAAATTCAAAATTGAAGAGAATCATGTTAAGATTGGAAAGTGAGCTTACCTTAGTAGAGAAAGAATCATTTTAATGTTGAAAGGGTTTCACGATGAAATTTGCAAATGATATTATGATTTTATTCTTTCTATTTTCAACTCTCACCTAAACTTAAGTTTCCACTTTGGTTAATTAATAGAAGCTTGACATCTATAATAAAATGACATCTTTTACTATAGAATTTTACATGTTAGTTATCAATTAACAACCGACGTCATAAACCAAAATTTCTTGTAAATACTAACATCTTTTTATGAAATAATAAATTTTGTTTTTAATTTAACTTAATCAAAGTGAAGTTAGTAGCATTAAAGTTATTTTTTACACTACAATATTTTTTTATACAATTAAATAGATACAAATAATAATATATTAAAAAAATTAAAATTTATAATTTATAATAAACAACATACTTTTAAATGAAAGGAAAAGTGAAATACTTTTTCATGTAATTCTTTTATGTTGTTGAAGGGTTTTTAAGTTGGAGGATGTAGATAGCTGCAATCTAATGATAAATTATAGTAATAAGTAGTATAACCTTTTTTACAATAAACTCAAACTTTCTAATGCAAAAATGGGCACATTATTTCTTTTAACTTTGCAAGAATGGCCATACTAATTCTTCCTATTACAATATTTTATCAATTTGTACACTTTTATGTTTTCTCATAGTGCATCTTAAGATGGAACCAAATTTTGTAATTCACAATGAATAATAAAGTTGGGTTTGGAAGGTATAGATGATTACATATTGGTGATAAATTTAAATTAGAAGAGGCAACATACCTATTTTTATAATAAACTTAAGCCTTCTAATACAATAATGGACACATTGTTTCTTCTCAATATAATTTCTCATTAATTTTCTCATCTTTTAGTTTCTTGAAATCTCTAAATGTGCTTTTTGAGATGGAACCCAAATCCTATAATTTAGAATGAACGATAGATATGACCTTGGAAAAGGTGTAAATGAATACAAATTAATGAAAAATTATACTAAGAAAGAGCAACATAACTAGTCTTACAATACACTTAAGCTTACCAATGCAAGAATAGACATGCTACTTCTTCTTACTATAATTTCTCATCAATTTTTCCATCATTAATAAGCCATTGCTTGTTTCAAAAAGTATAGTAAGAATGAAATTTATAAGTAACATGTAAAGCTTTTGATGTTAGCCATTAATAAAAAATGATATATTACGTATGCAAAATTTCATATAGTTTGAATGTTAATATATCTTGAAATGTCATTATTTTTAGTTGTTTCTTAATACATGTTATTGATAAATGCATGTAGTATTTAATACATGTTTAAACATCAATTATATAAAAAATCAATGCAGTATTTGCTTCCATTCATTTTTTCATCTTTACCAATACAATTTACAACATAATTAGGATAAAACATCCATTAACATTGAATGCTTATATATACTTGGAATCTTATGATCATGGTAATCACATCAAACCATGGATATTTTTGCTCATGACCATCTATTTGAAGGCAAAAGATAACAATGGTTTAATATAATGCTCAAGATAATAAAATTTGACACTTTAAAATATGCAACAAGGATATGTGTGTTTTCTTTTTAATCCACCTAAATAAAAGATGGAATTAAAATAATTATATGGATAAAATGACAAATAATATATATCAATTATCAAACCAAAATCAATGCCCTTACTTAGTTGAATTGGCATTTTTAAGTTTCAACAATTTCTCAATATCTCATAAATGTCATCCTTGCTAAATACATGTTACCATCATTGGTAAATGCTTATTATTTATTACAAGTTAGGTGGTTAATTTTATGTCTTTATGCATCAAGTGATTCAAAAAACAACATGACAACCTTATCACAAATTTCCTGACATCTCATAATTCATCAAAAAGGTAAGGTTTCACAAGGTAGGTTTAACCTACTCTCTTTGTCGATAGGATAATAACCCTTCCAAAAAAGGGATCAAGGAAAAGGAAAAAAGCCCCAAACTTAGTACAAAACAAAAGGAAGACCAAACCATCTATTATTTGGAAAGAATGGGTTGTTAGATCCTAATTGGTGAGCTTATGCCCGCCCTAGTTCCTTCCCCGCTCTTAGTTTGCTTTACAGGAACCATTTTCGCGAGGAAAAAGAAGATTTGGTTAACAGAATGGATCACTGGTTGCTGGCCTTAGGTCTGGGAGCAGCACTGGTCTTTAATGGATTAGCCAACAAGTAGCGCGGAAAGCCCAAAGCCCTTGACCGTGCATGTCTATATATGATATGAACTAGTGAATATTGTATATTAACTTTGCAATTAATTATTTGATGTAATTTACAAATTATTATACACTTATATATTTTCAATAAAATAATAACCCACATAAAAAGTAGGGTGCATCATTGATATAGTTTATAGTATAGTTGCTTATTCCTTACATTGAAGAAATAAAATCCTTATCATAGATTCTCATTTATTAATAAATCTGATATATTTTTTATGTTGAAATGCTTTGCCAAATTTAATAAACATTAGTCATTCAATCCTTGTAGTACCTAGTGGAATATGAGAATAATAGATAGAACTGATGCCATAAAGTTAGAAATGCTATAAATCTTATGATTATGAGTTTTCTATTAGATCATAAATATCTTATGATAACATCGCATCCCATCCCAGTAGAAGATAACTATGGTTGATGAGAAACTTATAATTATGAGCTTAGAAGTATTTCTATCATGGCCTAATTTTTGGATCATCACGACTAGTATAATGATATTAGTTAGATATCTTTACAAGCCTTTTTTAAAGCAACAGACTTATGAAAAATTTACTATTTTCTAAAATTTGCATGATACAGAGACACAATATTCACTAGTAATTTTTTTAAACTGTGTATAAATCAAAAGAATAATTTTCACAATTAATGAGCTTTAATCTTCTAAATACATTTCAAAAAATTAGGCATGTTTAAAATCTCTCAGGAGTTAAAATCCAAGTCAAACAAAAGAAGTTTTCTTTTTTTCTTTGGAAATAATTGAAACAAACCGGCTTCAAAAAATAAAAAATTTTAATAAAGTGATTTCAAAAAATATTTATTTATTAAAAAATCATTACTTCTAGTAGATTCTTAAGTAGAAAGTTATTTAGATAAATGTTTCAAAAAAAGATAATTTATCAACAATATCGATTGAAAATAGATTTATAACACTTGTTTGAATTTTTTTTTTGAAAATTCCTCAAGAAACTAGAAATGTATTTTATAAGAAAAACTTTTAAAAAATAAGTATTATTTTTATTTCCATCATTCAAATTATGAAACCAACATAATAGAATTGGACCATGTTTATAAAACTTGAAAAAATAAAAAAGATCTTACTTTATTTAAAATACTTTAATGATAACATTAAGTTCAAAAATACTGTGAAGAATGCATGTCCTCAAGTCCCAATCTAAAATTAAAAGGCACTACATTTATAGTATTGCAAACAGGTAGCATTTTTACTGGTATGCTTATTTACTCATAAGTACGAACAGGATTCAAAATTTCTCTCTATTATTTTTTTACCTTGCTACTTATCCGTTTACCGGATGCTTTCACCAAAAAAAGAAAAAAAATCCTATCAAAGTGGCTCTCCAAAATGTAAGACTGATTTGTAAAAAACTAATAGAAAATCAATTGAGAAGTTAGTCAAATCCAAGTAAACCAAATATAAAAAGAAAATTAAGTAGTAATAGATATTTATAAATAAATTCATTAAATCTTACTATTATAGAATTACAATTCAGTGTTGGTTGTTTAACACATTCAAGATTAGTTATGAACTAACGTATATATGAGTTTCTTTGTATATCAAACAATTTCATGTTAGTGATAAGTGCACAAATACACCTAAATTCTATGTGTTTCATCTACTTATTTACTTAGTATTTTGTGCAAATTGATTGAAAAGGACACTTAGATGCTCTATATTTTATTTTCAGGTCATGAAATGACACATATGAGCATTAGAAAAGAATCCAGAGGCAAAACCATTCAAATCATGAAGCATTGAAGCAAGATTGTTCACTCAGCAAAGAACACGGGCCGTGTTTAACACCGTGTTCAGGGTCGTGTTTCGTTTTGGACTGGTTCGAGACTTCACCGAGTCATCCAGAGAAGAACACGGGTGTGAACACGGGCCGTGTCACACCCCGTGTACCTTTCTGCCATTCGCTTCTGAAGAACACGGGGGGTGTCACACCCCGTGTAATATGCTGATCAGTCTTCGTTGAAGAACACGGGGTAGAACATGGGCCGTGTACATTACTGTTTGACATTTCATAGGAGAACACGGGGCGTGTCACACAACGTGTTTCTTGCTGCTCAAACTTTCACTGAGAAACACGAGGTACAACACGGGCCGTGTTGGACCCTGTGTACATCAAAAATATAAGTTTTGCGCGAAATCTTGCGAGAGGAAAGGAGAAACTGAGAATTAACAAGGAGAGCTGCTGGGAGAAGCCCTAGGAGAGACTCAAACTCACCAAAGGCGCCTTCTAACACGGATTCAAGCAAGGAATTGAAGAATCAAGCAAGAAATTTGTAGATCTTCATGGATTGTTTGACTTCCCTCTCTGTTTTCTTGTTTTCTTCTGATCTTGTGATGTTGTCACACTAAACCTTTGTGCTTAGCTTAGGTGAACTTGTTCATGGAGTTATGGAACTGAATTTTATATAATCTAGCTTGATTTACTGTTAAATTATGATTTGATCTTGCTATTTTGTCTGGAACAAGCCAATATATCCGGAATATTGGATTTGTGTTATGGATTAGTTGATTTTAGGTTGAAATGACCAATTAATTAATCGGATCTTGCATGGTCATTGGGAATATCAATTAGACTTAGGAATTAAGCTGATTGTATTCTTTTGCACAGGATGAAATGTCCAAGAATGGATTCTAAGCCAGTTAATGCAACCTAGATGAGTGATTACTAGAGTAATTCTGGGCACTTAATCTTTGGTTAGTAGCTAGTAGCCTTGCAATGAGGTATAGCTTAATTTTGGTAATCAAGCAATCATAATTAACAGTAAACCAAGTTAGAGAAGTAAATTCATTCCATAATGAAGTGTACAAGGGATCCTTAAGCTAAGTACGCTTTTATTCCATTGAATCAGACCTTATTTTGATAGCTAAGCTCTGTTTTTACAACTTATTCTTGATTCACACTATCAATTGATCTGCCTAGATAATTTTACTTGAGATTAGTTAGTACTCAACCTACAATCCCTGTGGAGAACGATAATCTTTTATACTATAACTTGACTTAAACCGTGCACTTGCGGAATTTAGAGGTCAGTTAGTTTCACAATCAATGTGAAAAAAGATACAATAACATTGGTTTCCATATATATTAGAACCATTATTATTTCTTCTTTTAGAAGTCTCTTTTTTAAAGTATATTATAGCATTAAATGTTAATTGTTTATTAAATAACTAACAATATATATACATATATATTCAACTATAGTTTTCTTAAATAAATGATATGGTATATCATACTAACCCCTTAAAATTAACTTACTTATATCCTCCCTACTTAATCCCTCTTAACATTGATCCTTTCTTACAGTTTCTTCAGTGACACTACAATGCCAATTTCATCAATTTTAAAGGTTGTGACAAAAAATAGTAAAAGTTTATATCTAATATCTGTTAGTCAAAATATGAGGTTAACATTACCTAGAAAGGAAAAATTGAGTTCAATATCTACAAATGCAATAAATATTCATTAAAATTTGATGTATAATATTACACATTTCATATAAATAAATAGTAAATAATACTATTGAACACTAAAAAAGATAAATAAAATCAAGTTTTACTTATACAAACCTATAAAAATTATATCAAAATGAAACATTACAAAGTGTGGTGTTACGTGTAAAATGGTTTATCAATTAGCACAAGTGCACACTATCGTAAACAAGTAATAAAGTGATTAGTAAGTATTGTTCCCTCGAGGATTGTTTCACTAAGTACCAAAATTTATAATCCTAATACTATTTGGCAAATCGATAAGTTAGAATTGAAGTGAGTAAATAAAGAACTATGCAGAAAATATTTAAAGTAAATATGAATGCAAATGAAATAAAGATGAATATGAATAAAAAACCTAGGGATCAGACTTCACTTAACAATTTCGGATTGAATCACCTATCTACACTAATCCAATTTTAACTCCCTTAATTGATAGTCGAGTTTTCCTAAATTAATTACTAGCCTCTTCCAAGGTCAAGTAATTTTATAATTAATTGCTAATCCACTATATTCCTATGTGAATTAAAACAACTAATCATGCATTAGGATTTATGGAACTCATTAAGACTACATAAACCATATGAATATATTCCTATTTCATATGCAATTTACGGTTTTAATTATAGGTTCCATACACATGTATCTCCTTTCGGTCTCAACATACATATTGAGTTCATTCAAAAGGTGGCCAATCAATTGAAAGCATTAAGAGCAATAATTAAAACTCAATCTAAGAAATAAAATCGAAATTAGTTTCAATAGATTAGAATTCAATCTGTTATTATCAAGTTACGTCATCACCCTAGGAAGATGAAAAATTAGAACATAATGAAATTAAAAATAAACTCAAAATAAAATAGAAACATCATCACATTCATGATACAAACATAAAATACAATTATAAATGCATGAAAATAGAAATACTATCCATCCATGTAGGAGGTAAAACTTTCCATGTAGGAGGTAAAACCTTCCATGTAGGAAAAAACCTAGCCTTCCATGTAGGAGGCATACAAGAACTAAAAATGCACGAACTACTATCTAAGATGCATGAATCAATCAATGCTGCAAATGCTCTCCACTTCTACCTATTTATAGGTGAATGAATCAGTTGCAAGTCATAAATTTTGACCATTAGCTACCAATCACATTCTTTAGCTACCACTCATGGTCTCTAACTACCCTTTTTGATTTTCGCAGCAACAATTCTTCTGATTTATTGGTAGTTTTTCACCATGAGAATGGTAGATTTACATCTTCCTGCCAACATAGGAGTTGTAGAGCCGGATCATAACTTTCAAATGCCACAAAGAACTCCTAATTTTGACATTTCTATCCCAAGTTATGATCAGATTAGTAACCAAAGGTCAGATTCCGTCAGAACCACTGTTTCATCTTCCAAGCAGAATTTGAGATCCTTAGATTCCGAACTGGGCTTTTCTTTAAACATGAAAGTTGTAGGGATTTTTCTTAGCTTTGTAACCATATAAAGAACAACCCAATCCAACATCTAGAACTCCAGATATAGCCTAAAACCTGAAATAGGGTCAAAATACAACATTATCTAAAAGATTTGATTTGATTTCAAATTCAAGACCCATTCACAAAATACAACTAAATTTATTAAATTAAACAAGATAACATCCAAAAATGCATCATACAAGGAAAAATAAATATGTAAATATTTTACGTATCAAATTCTCCCACACTTAGCTTTGGACGTCCTCGGACAAACACAAAACAGAAGAAAACTAATACTAATACTAATACTAATCTACCTATGAAATAAAAAGTACAAAAATATAAGAAGGATAATTAAAGTACAAAGATATCATAGCATTCATGAATCAACAAATCTTGACATATAAAACTAAAAAGGAATTGCAACTTCATTTGAGTAGGATTGAATCAGATTGATATAATCAGTGGAACTCTTCCTCTCTCAAGTGTTTATAGGCAAGTGTTTCACTCAAATTCATCCTTATAAAGATTGCACTACCATAGGCTTGCATAAATTCTCAATCTCCACTACCTGATTTACATGCAAACTTCAAATCAAAAGGTCTTATTAAAGGTTGTAATGAGGCCAAGGTAAAGGAAAGATAAAACAGGGATATGAAAGGTTGAAGTAAGGAGAGAAATTAATAGAGCAATTAAAACATGGGTAATCTCTAAATAATTTTATCATAGCAGCCCATGATTCAAATTCAAGTACACATCAATTTCTCTCTTCTTCTTTTTCTTTTTTTTATTTATTTTTTTTGAACTATTATTTTTTTTTTGAAAGAAAACCCTTGCAACTTTGAAGTTAATAATACATATTCCCTCACACTTTGTCAAAAACCCATTGTTCAAAGATTCAAATGCTCTACTAATCCCTAGGGTTAAGTAAAGATAATTGATATTTCATTAAATGACATATTAATGGGTTAAAGCAAAGAAACGGTTAATCAGGCTCAAAGGGGTTTATCAATGGTAAAACTGCAGGGTTGGCTATTTGGTTCTAACTGAGGAAAAAAAAATGCCTTTATCATATCTGAGTATGCATGTAAATTGTAATCTCAACCAGATTTTATGCAAGTTCTAGAGTGACAACTTAACAGGTGAATATCACACACAAGAAATATTATACTGATTCAACAAGTAGGCTCAAAATCTCACGGTTAAAGGTTTCCAACTCAATCCAACTCAAAATCCATTACCAAACCTATTAATTCTAAGAAGTAAGAAAGTTGTTCAATCATGCTATGAAATCTTTTAAAATTATTGAAAAGAACCTAATAAGCAGGAAAATATTTTTTTTATTTTTTTTTATTTTTATATTTTTTTAGGATGCGTATCAAGAGCAGAAAATAATTCTTTACTCGACCATCCCTTTTTTTTATAATAAATCTCATGGTTTTACTACCAAAAAATCCTAAAAAGTAATTTTTTTTTTAATAATTTTCCCCCCCACACTTAATGTAGACATTATCCCCAATGTCTTCAGCAGATTAGCAAAAAGGGTTTATTAAAAGAAATGCATAAGCAACTCACACATAAAATAAATTTTGGGAGTAAAACCATAAGAGTAAAGAAAGTTACAACCGGAGAGTAGTGTCGGGCTCATGCTTCTGACTGCTGGTTGGAGATTGCCAATCTATCTTTTTCACTGATGGATCTGGTTTACGTTTATAGCCTTGTAGTTGGTCAATCAGCTGATCAGCAGTTGAGGCAGACATTATGGCACGGCGAGTCGCTTGGGTTATGAATCCCTGTTCCACAGCTTGATCTAAAAAAGACAGCAAACTATCATAAAAATCATTAACATTTAATAAACCTACTAGCTTCTGATGAAAGTTCAAGTTAATCTAATATGCAATGCTGGAAATTCCATCTAATGCTTCTAAACCACCAGGTAAAGCAATAAAGGCTTCAGCACTGTAAAGCATGCATCCAATTCGTTCAGGCAAGTTTGAAACCTTTAATGTTTTACCGATGGCGTATTTCTTATCATCTAAACCATTCACAAGGATACTCAGTATTTTGCTTCCTCTGATGTAGGCAGAAAATGCTGCACTTCCTTTTAAGCTATGAAGCCCTCCTCCATACACACAAGCAATCTTTCTAGCAGCTAATGCATGACCAAGTTCAGTTGCTGCTGTCACAAATTCTACATTCTTTCCAGCATAAGATTCACCAAAAACACAAATAGATTTAAATCTACATTTTGATGGTTTCTCAACCTCTTCCTCTTCTTTACTCTCGCCTTCAGACATTTTTGCAAAGTGTGATTGCTGAAATGCATTCTTATAATACAAAAGCAGAAACAAAGAAATCATGCAAATTAGATAATATCAGAAAAAGATAAAAAAATGCTGTGCAAAACTGACAAGTGCAATAATGGCATGAACAAAGCATAATACGGAATGTAAAGAAAGTCAAAAAGATGCTGAAAAGGTAAACTTAAAAAGAAGAGAAATGTATGAAAAGTTAAAAAGCAGCTGTAAAGATAAAAAGATAAAGGAAAAGTAAAGCAGATAAACATATGTACAGTAGTTGGGATTGTGGCTCACATCTTCCTCTGATTTTTCGTTCAGTAATGGCTTAAACGGCTTCTATGAGCCGAGGATTTGCTTCCCATCCAATTTTCTTATAAACTGGCAAACAGGGTCTTTTACAGTCAGATCCCTAAGACTATAGCCCTCCTTTTCTGTATTGAATAAGTTCATTAAATCAAGAAGAACAACATGAACATCTCCGCTAGGATGCGTCTCAAGAGTCTGAATGATATTATCCAATGACTCTTTACTCAGTCCATCCTTTATGAATCGGATTTTGTCCTCTCGATTTACTGAAATCATTCCTTTATTCCTACAAAGCGTATTACAATTCCACCTTGCACACTTATGACAGACTCTCATTCTTTTAGCTCTTCTCTTTTTAGAGTAAGAACTTCTTCCCATACCTGGCAGACGTCTAACAAATGATTCATTAAACTCACCTGCTAAACGTACCTTAGCTTCAATAATCCAGCGTATATCCTCGGGAAAACCCAAACGCTTAAATGCCTTCATTCTTTCAAGTCGACAGTTGTAGATTTTCCTGAGCACATCTTTGGGAAGAGTAGGGAATCTGCTTTTAAGCTTTACAAGGGATTCCTCCATGATGAGAATGATAAAAACTGAAATTGTGAGTGAAAAATGTTGTGCGATGTGTGCTTAAATAAGTCAGAAGAAAAGAAATGAGAAGAGAAAGAAGTCTTGGGTTGTCTCCCAAGTAGCCGCCCTTCTTTAACGTCTTTAGCTAGACAAAGTCCTCTTTTTTTTTTCTTTTTTTCTTTTTTTCTTTTACTTACCAACTGGCTCCTCGAGCGTGATGACAGTCTTGATGGTGTTGAATGCACTGTCATTGTATTCTTTCAATCTTTGCCCATTCACTTTGAATTTCCTATCACCATCTTGAATCTCCACAGTTCCATACGGCCAAACTTGAACCACAGTAAAAGGCCCTGACCACCTTGATCTTAATTTTCCTAGAAAGAGTTTTAACCTTGAGTTGTAGAAAAGTACTTTCTGCCCTGGTATGAACTCCTTCCTTATAATTCTTCTATCATGCCACATTTTTGTCTTCTTCTTATAGAGCTTAGCAATTTCATAAGCCTTTGGTTCCAATTCTGGTGATTTTTCTATTAATGGAACAAGTTTACTTGACCTCTCTCTTAAACCTTTGAATGGTTTCTTGTTGAAAATTGGAGAATTTTTCTCAAGGCAATTAATCTGCTTCAGGATTTTAGGATTAGTAGACTTTGATGCATCAACCATTCCTACCACTAATGGCTCTTCTGTGCAGGATTCATGCATTACATCTTTCATGCAATTGGCCAGTGTGTCTACTCTGTAACAGATATTATCTTCATATGGAAAAGCTTTAAAAATATTGAAAGATACTTGATCATTTTGAACCTGTAAAGTTAGCTTTCCCTTCTGCACATCAATTAGAGCTCGTCCAGTTGCTAGAAATGGTCTCCCAAGAATAATAGGAATTTCTTGGTCTTCTTCCATGTCAAGCACTATGAAATCTGCTAGGAAGATGAATTTATCAACTTTTACTAGCACATTTTCAAGGATTCCACGTGGATGCTTTATTGAATGATTTGCTAGCTGCAGTGACACGGTAGTTGGTATCACTTCTCCCAATCCCAGCTTCTTGTAGACAGATAATGGCATCAAATTCACACTTGCACCAAGGTCACATAAGGCTTTTTCAAATCCACACTCTCCAATGGTACAGGGTATGCAGAAACTCCCAGGGTCTTTAAGCTTTGGTGCTAGTTTCTTTTGGAGTATTGCACTGCACTCTTCAGTTAAGGCTACTGTTTCGAAATCCTCCAGTTTACGTTTCTTTGATAAAATCTCCTTCATAAATTTTGCATAATTGGGCATTTGGGCTAAAGCTTTAGCAAATGGGATGTTAATATGTAACTTTTTAAACACCTCCAGAAACTTGCTAAACTGCTCGTCTAGCTTAGCTTTCACCAATCTTTGAGGAAATGGAACTGGTGGAACATATGGTGGAGGATTATCTGGAAAAGTCATTCTTCCTGGAATCACCTCATCTTCTTTTTGAGCTTCTTCATTTTTCTTCCTTGATTCTGGCTTATTTAACTGCTTCCCACTCCTTAATGAAATAGCCATTACGTGCTCTCTAGGATTTCTTTCAGTGTCACTGGGTAAAGTGCCTGATTGTCTGGAATTTAGCATACTTGCAATTTGGCCCATTTGCACCTCCAGATTTTTTATTGAGGTTGCTTGAGTTTGCATGATTGCTTCATGATTCTTGAGTGTAGCTTCTGTTTTGGCCATGAATTAAGAAGTATTCATGGTTAATTGAGCCAATGCTTCTTCTAAATTCACCTTTGGTTATGGTGGTGATTGCTGAATTTGCTGTTGATAATTCCCTTGAGGTTTGAACACATTCTGATTATTCCTCCACCCTAAATTAGGGTGATTTCTCCATCCTGGATTGTATGTGTTTGAGAAAGGATCATTTTGATGATTTTGATTCCCTACATAGTTGGCTTGTTCAAGTTGAGAAGGAATGAATGGATTTCCTTCTTGACATTGTGTGCTCATGTGAGGACCTCCACATAAATCACAAGCATCTGCAGGTGTTCTGATTGCATTTGCTTGAGTTGTTAATGAGCTCACTTGCTTGGATATAGAGGCAACTTGAGAAGACAAAGTGGTCAGAATGTCTAGCTCATGGACTCCAAGTGCTTTCTTTGAAGTGTTGCGTTCAGAAGGCCATTGGTAAGCATTTGCTGCCATCTCTTCCAACAGCTCCATAACAGCTTCTATGCTTTTTCCCATTAATGATCCACCAGCTGCAGCATCTACAAGTGTTCTGGTAGCATTAGACAATCCATTGTAGAAAGTTTGTAATTGCAGCCAATCTGGTAGCCCATGATGAGGACATCTTCTTAGCAGCTCCTTGTATCTTTCCCATGCTTCATAAAGGCTTTCCATGTCATGCTGGGTGAATGAAGCAATCTCATTCCTCATTTTTGCAGTTTTAGCTGGAGGAAAGAATTTTGCTAGGAATTTTTGTGCCAAAATGTTCCATGTAGTAATGCTCCCCATTGGTAAAGAGTGTAACCAGCTTTTAGCCTTATCCTTAAGTGAGAAAGGAAAAAGTTGCAACCTTATGGCATCATCAGAAACGCCATTATGTTTGAATGTATCACAAATTTCCAGAAAGCTGGCTATATGAGCATTCGGATCTTCTACTGGAGAACCTCCAAATTGATTAGCTTGCATTATTTGAATTATGACTGGCTTGATCCCAAAGTTATTGGCTGGTATAGGCGGTCTCCTGATCCCAGAAATGGTATCCATGAATGTTGGTGTGGCATAGTCACGGAGTGCTTTGGTGTCTGATTCTTCTCTCAAATCTGCCATTGCTTCACCCTGATCTACAGTTGACTGCTTCTGTATCTTTCGATTCCTTAACAAGTTTTCTTGATCTCAAAATCAAATAGCAGTGGCTCAGCAACTCTTGATCTGGTCATACACTAGGACAAACCTGAAAAAAGAAAAGAAACACCAAAGAAAAAAAATGTAAAATAAAAACCAAATTAGGATTAAGATTACTTGGTATTGATATTAATGATAACAATCCCCGGCAATGGCGCCAAAAACTTGTTATGTGTAAAATGGTTTATCAATTAGCGCAAGTGCATACTATCGTAAACAAGTAATAAAGTGATAAGTAAGTATCGTTCCCTCGAGGATTGTTTCACTAAGTACCAAAATTCATAATCCTAATACTATTTGGCAAATCGATAAGTTGGAATTGAAGTGAGTAAATAAAGAACTATGCAGAAAATATTTAAAGTAAATATGAATGCAAATGAAATAAAGATGAATATGAATAAAAGACCTAGGGATCAGACTTCACTTAACAATTTCGGATTGAATCACCTATCTACACTAATCCAATTTTAACTCCCTTAATTGATAGTCGAGTTTTCCTAAATTAATTACTAGCCTCTTCCAAGGTCAAGTAATTTTATAATTAATTGCTAATCCACTATATTCCTATGTGAATTAAAACAACTAATCATGCATTAGAATTTATGGAACTCATTAAGACTACATAAACCATATGAATATATTCCTATTTCATATGCAATTTACGGTTTTAATTATAGGTTCCATACACATGTATCTCCTTTCGGTCTCAACATACATATTGAGTTCATTCAAAAGGTGGCCAATCAATTGAAAGCATTAAGAGCAATAATTAAAACTCAATCTAAGAAATAAAATCGAAATTAGTTTCAATAGATTAGAATTCAATCTGTTATTATCAAGTTACGTCATCACCTTAGGAAGATGAAAAATTAGAACATAATGAAATTAAAAATAAACTCAAAATAAAATAGAAACATCATCACATTCATGATACAAACATAAAATACAATTACAAATGCATGAAAATAGAAATACTACCCATCCATATAGGAGGTAAAACCTTCCATGTAGGAAGAAAACCTAGCCTTCCATGTAGGAGGCATACAAGAACTAAAAATGCATGAACTACTATCTAAGATGCATGAATCAATCAATGCTGCAAATGCTCTCCACTTCTACCTATTTATAGGTAAATGAATCAGTTGCAAGTCATAAATCTTGACCATTAGCTACCAATCACATTCTTTAGCTACCACCCATGGTCTCTAAATACCCTTTTTGATTTTCGCAGCAACAATTCTTCTGACTTGTTGGTAGTTTTTCACCATGATAATGGCAGATTTACATCTTCCTGTAAACATAGGAGTTGTAGAGCCGGATCTTAACTTTCAAATGCCGCAAAGAAATCCTAATTTTGACATTTCTATCCCAAGTTATGATCAGATTAGTAACCAAAGGTCAGATTCCGTCAGAACCACTGTTTCATCTTCCAAGCAGAATTTGAGATCCTTAGATTCCGAACTGGGCTTTTCTTTAAACATGAAAGTTGTAGGGCTTTTTCTTAGCTTTGTAACCATATAAATAAAAACCCAATCCAACATCTAGAACTCCAGATATAGCCTAAAACCTGAAATAGGGTCAAAATACAGCATTATCTAAAAGATTTGATTTCATTTCAAATTCAAGACCCATTCACAAAATGCAACTAAATTTATTAAATTAAACAAGATAACATCCAAAAATGCATCATACAAGAGAAAATAAATATGTAAATATTTTACGTATCATGTGGTCAATTATAAAGTCAAAAATTAAGTTACAAGAACAAAAAAATACATAAAAATAAAAAATTCCTTACATTAATATTTTACACTTTTCAAATGATTATGCAACCCCAAAGAATTAGCAACAAGCTAATATATCTTTGTTATTACAAAACAATTAGTGAGCATAAATTTAAAACTGAAGAGAATCATATTAAGATTAGAAAGTGAGCTTACCTTAGTAGAGAAAGAATCATTTTAATGTTGAAAGAGTTTCACAATGAAATTTACAAATGATATTATGATTTTGCTCTTTCTATTTTCAACTCACAACTAAACTTAAGTTTCCACTTTTGTTAATTAATAGAAGCTTGACATCTATAACAAAATGACAACTTTTACTATAGAATTTTATATGTTAGTTATCAATTAACAACCAACGTCATAAACCAAAATTTCTTGTAAATACTAATATCTTTTTATGAAATAATAAATTTTATTTTTGATTTAACTTAATCAAAGTGAAGTCAGTAGCATTAAAATTATTATTTGCATTACAATATTTTTCTTATATAATTAAACAGACATAAATAACTATTGAAAAAAAATAAAGAATTATAATTTGTAATGAACAACATACTTTTAAATGAAAGGAAAAGTGAAATACTTTTTCATGTAATTCTTTTATATTGCTAAAGGGTTTTTAAGTTGGAGGGTATAGATAGTTGCAATCTAATGATAAATTATAGTAAGAAGAAGTAGTATAACCTTTTTTACAATAAACTCAAACTTTCCAATGCAAAAATGGGCACATTATTTCTTTTGACTTTGTAAGAATAGCCATACTAATTCTTCCTATTACAATATTTTATCATTTTGTACACTTTTACGTTTTCTCATAATGCATCTTAAGATGGAACCAAATTTTGTAATTCACAATGAATAATAAAGTTGGCTTTGGCGGGTATAAATGATTGCATATTGATGATAAATTAAAATTAGAAGAAGCAACATATCTATTTTTATAATAAACTTAAGCCTTCTAATACAACAATGGGCACATTGTTTCTTCTCAATATAATTTCTCATTAATTTTCTCATCTTTGTACTTTCTTGAAATCTCTAAATGTACTTTTTGATATGGAACTCAAATCCTATAATTTAGAATGAACAATAGATATGCCTTGAAAAAGGTGTAAATGGTTACAAATTAATAAAAAATTATACTAAAAAAGAGCAACATAACTAGTCTTACAATAAACTTAAGCTTACCAATGCAAGAATAAACATGCTACTTCTTCTTACTATAATTTCTCATCAATTTTCTCATCATTAATAAGCCATTACTTGTTTCAAAAAGTATAGTAAGAATGACATTTATAAGTAACATATAAAGCTTTTGACGTTAGTCATTAATCGAAATTGATGTATTACATGTGCAAAATTTCATATAGTTTGAATGTTAATATATCTTGAAATGTCATTATTTTTAGTTGTTTCTTAATACACGCTATTGATAAATGCATGTACTATTTAATACATATTTAAACATCAATTATATAAAAAATTGATGCGGTATTTGCTTCCATTCATTTTTTTTTATCTCTAATACCTTTTTAGTATTATTTCTAATCTTTTTATCTCCTAGTACAACATCAGCACCTTATAAATGCCATCATCGGTAACTATTTGTTACATATTAGCTAGTCATCGGTATACTTTTAAACATAGGTATATCAAAAGATCAATGTGGTATTTGCTTTTCAAAATAATGTCAATTTTTAATAAATAAATGATATTGTTTTCCTTTTTTAAAAAAATACAACTTTTGTATTGTGGCATTTTTCTAAAACAACACCCAACACAAAAATTACTAGATTACCGATACAGTTTACAACATAATTAACACACAAAATTAATATCAAGTGGAGTATCAGGATAAAACATCCGTTAATATTGAATACTTAGATATATTTAGAATCTTATGATCATGGTAATCACATCAAACCATGGATATTTTTTACTCATGACCATCTATTTAAAGGTAAAAGATAATAATGGTTTAATACAATGCTCAAGCTAATAAAATTTAACACTTTAAAATATGCAACAAGAATACGTGTGTTTTCCTTTTAAGCCACTTAAACAAAAAATGGAATTAAAATATTATATGGATAAATTGACAAATAATATATATCAATTATTAAACCAAAATCAATGTCCTTACTTAGTTGAATCGGCATTTTTAAGTTTCAACAATTTCTCAATGCCTCATAAATGTCATCCTTGCTAAATACCTGCTCCCATCCTTAGTAAATGCTTATTATTTATTATAAGTTAGGTGATTAATATTATATCTTTATGCATTAGGTGATTCAAAAAACAAAATGACAACCCTATCACAAATTTCCTTACATCTCATAATTCATCAAGAAGGCAAGGTTTCACAAGGTAGGTTTAACCTACTCTCTGTATCAATAAGATAATAACCTTTTCGAAAGAAGGATCAAGGAAAAGGAAGAAAGCCCTAAACTTAGTACAAAACAAAAGGAAGACCAAACCATCTATTATTTGGAAAGAATGGGCTGTTAAATCCTAATTAGTGAGCTTATGCTCACCCTTGTTCCATCCTCACTCTTAGTTTGCTTTACAAGAACCATTTTCACGAGGAAAAAGAAGATATGGTTAACAAAATGGATCATTAGTTACTAGCCTTAGGTTGAAGAGCAGCACTAGTCCTTAATGTATTAACTAGCAAGTAGCGTAGGAAGCCTAAGGCCCTTGATTGTGCATGTTTATATATGATATGAACTAGTGAATATTGTATATTAACTTTGCAATTAATTATTTGATGTAATTTACAAATTATTATACACTATATATTTCTAATAAAATAATAACCCACACAAAAAGTAGGGTGCATCATTAATACAATTTACAATATAGTTGCCTATTCCTCATATTGAAGAAAAAAAGTCCTTGTCATAGATTCTCTTTTGTTAATAAATCTGATCTAATTTGTTATGTTGAAATGCTTGGCCAAATTTTATAGATATTTGTCATTCAATCCTTGTAGTACCAAGTGGAATATGAGAATAACAAATAGAATTGATGCCATAAAATTAGAAATGTTTTAAATCTTATGATTATGAGTTTTCTATTAGATTATAGATATCTTATGATAGCATCCCATCCCATCCCAATAAAAGATAACTATGGTTGATGAGAAACTTATAATTCTGAGATTTGAAGTATTTCTATCACGACCTCATTTTTGGATCATCATGACTGGCATGATGATATTAATTAAATATCTTTACAAGCCTTTTTCAAGCAACTGACTTATGAAAAATTTACTATTTTCTAAAATTTGCATGATACAAAGACATAATATTCACTAATAATTCTTTAAATTGTGTATCAATCAAAAGAATAATTTTCACAATTAATAAGGTTTAATCTTTTAAATACATTTCAAAAAATTAGACATGTTTAAAATCTCTCAAGAGTCAAAATCTAAGTCAAATAAAAGAAGTTTTCTTTTTTGCTTTGGAAATAATTAAAACAAACTAACTTCAAAAAATAAAAACTTTTAATAAAGTGATTTCAAAAAATATTTATTTATTGAAAAATCATTACTTCTAGTAGATTCTTAAGTAGATAGTTATTCAGATAAATGTTTCAAAAAAAGATAGTTTATCAACAATATAGATTGAAAATAGATTTATAACACTTGTTTGAATTTTTTTTAAAAAAATTCCTCAAGAAACTAGAAATGTATTTTATAAAAAAAAATTTAAAAACTAAGTATTATTTTTATTTTCATCATTCAAATTATGAAACCAACATAATAGAATTAGATCATGTTTATAAAACTCCAAAAAAGCAAAAAGATCTTACTTTATTTAAAATACTTAAGTGATAACATTAAGTTCAAAAATTAGTTTCTTCTCTTTAGAGATAGATTAAAAATATTTTAAATTTAAAAATATGTGAATAATATTTAGAAAAATACCTTGCAAACATTTAGAATTTTTTTGGAAAATATGTGTTTACATTCAATGTTAGGGGAAATTTTTTTTTTCTTGTGTTCCTTGAAAATTTTCATGGGATCCCTTGTTATTATTTTGTAACAACCCTTAAATAAATCAAAAATGAAAGGAAACAAATGACACATGCAGTAATGTACATTATATATATATTTATATATATATATATATATATATATATAAACATAATTAAACATATGTGTCATATAAATTATACAAAAAGTTACCTAGGCCATACAATAATCCAATTGTTAAGGTCTCCAGTTAATTATATAGATCAAGAAAGTTAGATCATATTAAAAGGCAAAAAAAAAAAGATAATTAAAAATAGATAAAGATGATAGTCATCAATCCAAATTAACTCTCAACTATTAGGCTCAAAGATTGGAAAAAATGGTGGCAACTCATTAAGAACTATCACTAATGGTCTATAATCATATCTAAATAAAAATTAAGATTATACCAACCAAATGCAACTTCATGTGGGTGCCATCATATGTTAAATATCTTGATAGGTACCATTCAGGTCCAAAATATCTAAAAGATATATTCACAAGTCGAGTGAGTAAGAAAATTACTTAGTGTTAGTTATCACATGAGTTTTCTAATTAGTTTTAATTCAAATAATATTCATATACAAGAAATATATTCAAAATCCTTTTTTCACCTTCCTGTATCCAAAAAAATATAAAAAAGTTCAATGTCAAATATATATATACAAAATATAATTTAAATATGCATGTAAAATAATCATTATTTAATTAATGGCATGAAAGTATAAAGGTTCCTACTTGTTACTTCAAGCTAACTTTGTACCATATGTATCTTAACCTTATCCCTCCAAGATCAACCTTATCTCACTCAACCTTTCGAGTAACTTGAAAGTCGGGGCACTAGGCCAACTCCCAAAACTCTACACAAAGTCTCATAACAAATAGATTTGTCACACGTCGCATATAGCATTCAAGCTAATAATGTTATATATGACACTAAAACTTATATTTGACATATAGCTACAATTTCTCATATAATACAAAACGAATTTCACATAAGGCTTCCACTAATCCATTTCACATGTAATAGGATAAGGTTAAAATGCCATCTAAGACCATAACCGAAATATAACATAATTTATAACATAATCTAACAAAAAGAATATATAATTACCTTGTCACTTTACCAATGACCATATGAAGCATTTAAGATTTTATTTCCACATGTTAGAATACCAAGTTACATATCCATGCAAGAATTTACTATCATTCACAAATATTTTTGCACATAATGCCATTAGTGCATATATAATTTAGATAATAGTTCATGCCACAATTCATCCATTAGTCATACAATAGGTTCACAACTCATTATGTAGCTTATAGAGTAGTGTTTATTTTTTTCATAGCATACTTTCAAGCTAATTACTATATATAGTAATGTGTCTTTAGTCAGTCAAAATATGATATTAAATAAAACTTTTAATTTTTATTAAAAAAAATTTTAAATTGGATTTTTCAAGTTCCACAACTACTAAACTGAAGCAAGCTCAATTTGGATTAATATCATGTTGTCTTAGCAATATAAAAATAGCCTAAAACCATTCTAAACTAGTAATATCTAGTTAGGAAAATAAGCACTAACCTTTACTAGGTTAGAGTGAGCATCTCAAACTTGAAAATACCAATTAAGGTACCATCTTTTCTTTAATTTTTTAAAGAAATTTCTAGAATTAAAATCAAGTGTTTAAATCTCAATTTCAAACATGTTTTATGCTCAAAATATGTTACATTACTTATTATCTAAAGCAATTATCAAAATTGGTTAAAATTAGCATACTTAAATTTGAAATTACAATAAAAATATAAATCTTTAATAAAATTTTGTGAAAATTTTTAGAATTAATATATAAATATAAAATAATATTTTCAATCATTTTAATCATAAATAAGTTTCAAAGATCATCCAAAATAATTATCATTCAAAAGAATATCTTAAAGAACCTTACTATTTGAAAATTTAGTTTTAAAAATAATTTTTTTGCACTATTCTATAAATATTTGAACATATTTTTACTGCACACTTTTCATATAATTGCTTATAATCATTACTAGAATAATTTAAAATTTAATGTAGCAAGTTTTAATATAAAAATAGAAATTTTTTGCTATAAAATTACATGAGACCCCCAAGCTATACAAGCTCCTTTCAAAGGATTTTTGTTTGAAAATTTCAACATAAACATTCAAAAACATTTATACTAAAGTATAGTTTAGTGTTTGCTTAGGAAAAATAGAATTTTTTCCTATGAAAACATAGGTAATGTGAGAATGTTCCTTAAGCAAAACCAACCCATTCCTATTTTCAGAACTTGACATTCATGATTTCTATCTTTATTTTAAAGTAGAACATAGTGTAATATCTTTTGAATAATAAAAACATAATTTGGCCTTTTTTTAAAAGAAAACCCAAAAGCTCAAATTGTTCTTTCTCTAAAATTTTTCATCCATTTCCATGAAAAATCATGTTTTCAAAACCTTACTATTTCAAGGAAATCATTTTCAAAATTAACTCTTTCAATTTTTTATCACCAAACTTTTCAAGAGAACTTTTTAAACTAATCTACCATCATAGTTATGGCTTTTCACATCATTAACCATAGAGCAAGAATAGTAGATAATCCATAATAAATAATTATGATTTTAGCACATCATTAACCACAAACTAGATATATATCTCATATATAAATATCATCAAGAAAGACAAGTAAGAAGAAAAAGATAGGATCTTTACTTACTCAAGAAAGTTTGTAAAATTGGTTTTCTTCACCTCGAATCCAAAGTATAAAATCTGAGATAATATAGAATTAGTAAAGAGTTCAAAGAAAGAACTATGAAAAAAAAGATGAATTCATGAGAGTTATGAGCCTATACCTTCACTTGAAGATTAATAAGGCTCTTTTCTTCAACTATCTCTTAAAGAATTAGTAGAATCTCATTGTAAATTAGCAAAAACACAAGAACCCACCTTTCTCTCACCACTTTCTTTCTTTCTAGCCATGCACTCCTTTGTGGTGTAAGAAGAATTTGTGTTAATCTCCCCTATTTGTAGTGTTTAGGAAGTGTGCTCTTAAAGTAATGATAACATTATGCTTGCATCATCTTTGCATAATTCCTAGAAATATTCTTATTCTTAGAATATTCTATTACTTTCCCTTCAAGTTTTACTCAAATACCCTTTAAATAAGTCAAATTCCTCCTTTTCCACTCATGAATGTCTATGTCCTTCAAAATGAGGGCAAAATTACATTTTTGCCACTTTAAGTCTATTTTAGTTTACTTTGTGTAAATGTACTAAGTTACTCCAAACTTCTATTAACCTTAGATTTTCAATACTCCTAATTTCTTAAGATTTTTTTTCTAAATAATTATTAGTAGATTTTCATCACTAAAACTAATAAATGATTTTACTAACAATAATAAATATTTCTACTTATTACCTTTTAATAGAAATTGTCTAATTTAATTCTATCTATTATTGTCTACTGGATTTTTTTATCAAGTATTACAATTCTCCCCCTTGGAGAAAATTCATCCTTAAATTTTATTAACAAGATAGACAAAAAAATAAATTTTGTTTATATCCTATATAAAAACTTTAAAGAGCCTTAGCAATCAATTCTTGGTATTTTTCCTTCAAATCCATTTCCATTTCCCAAGTTACTTTCTAGTCACCATGTTTCTCCCAAACCATTTTAACTGTAGGTATCACCTTAGATCTCAACTTCTTAACTTGTTGATCTATTGTCTTGATTGGCCTCTTTCTATAGGTTAACTTTTGATTGAATTCTGTTGATTCTTCCTTTAGAACATGAGATTCATTTGAGATGTACTTCTACAATATAGACACATGTAACACCTAGTGTATTGCCTTTACACTTTTCAATAAATTTAATTAATAAGCTACTTTACCAATTCTCTTTGTTATCAGATAGGGTCTAACATATCTTGATATTAGTTTCCCTTTCTTACCAAACTGCATTACTTCTTTCATTGGTGGCACTTATAAAAATATATATTTTCATTCTTGAAATTCTAATTTTTATTTATGCACATTGATATAAGCTTTCTACCTATCTTGCACTACATAAAGTCTTTCCTTGATGAGGTTATTCATTGCATCTTCCGCCAAATTTGGTCCAAATATTTTTACTTCTCCAAATTTGAACCTCCTATCAGTGATCTACATTTCTTGTTTTATAAGCCTTTAAACAAGGCCATTTTAATCTTTGCTTAATAATTATTGTTATAAGAAAATTCAATTAGAGGTAAAAACTTATCTTAACTTCATTTAAATAATTGTACTAAATCAAAGCATGTCCCTTAATGTCAAAATCATCCTTTCAACTACCTGTTTGCTTGTGGGTGAAATGTTGTGCTGAACTATAATTATGTTCCTAATGTATCTTAAAAGACTTGCAAAAAATGCAATGTAAATTGCATCCTACAATTGAAAATAATTGTAGTTGGTATGCCATGCAATGGTATGCTTTTATCTAAAAAAATTGAGCATATTGAGATTTCAAAAATGTTATCTTAATTGACAGGAAATGTGTTGTCTTCGTATGATAATCCATAATAACCAATATGGAATCATATCTTTTATTGGTCTTTGGTAGTATTGTGATGAATTCCATCATAACACTTTCCTATTTTCACTTAGGAATATAGATATTCTAATTAAGTCCCGCTAGGTGTTGATACTTTGCTTTAACTTATTGATAAGCTAGACACTTAATTGTATGATTTACTACATCTCTCTTTATTCCTTCCCACTAATAGACATTTTTTAAATCTCAGTACATCTTTATCACACTAAGATGCATGTATGCAATCACTTATATGCTTTTTTCAAAATTTCCTTTCTTATAGCTTCATGAACCTATAATTTCCTTTTATTTGTTATTATATTAGCATCATTGATGCTTAAATAGGTTTCCTCTTTTGCCATTGCCTTGATTGTTTCTTCTTAACTTGCTTCACTATTCTCTCACATTGGTTATTTTTTTAAGAGCTTTATCTTTCCATGTTCTTTCTCTTCCCTTTGGATCTTTCTTACTTAAATCATTTGCTAAAATATTTCACTTTTTAAGATGATAATGAATGGAACAATCATAATCTATCACTAATTCCATCAACTTCCTTTAGTGTAAATTTAAATCCTCCTATTTAAAAATATATTTCAAACTCTTGGAAACCGTATAGACTTCACAGGTTGATCCATATAGATAGTGCTTCTAGATATTTAAAGGAAATACTACCATTGCCATTTCTAGATCATGAGCTAGACAATTCTCTTTGTGTTTCTTTAATTGCCTTAATGCATAAGCAATAACTTTTCCATGCTACATTAGTACACATCCTAATCTAACCCTTGATATATTATATTGATTGTATACCCTTTGATTTCACTTGGAAAAGTTCACATAGTTGTAAGCATCAAACATTCCTTTAGCTTTTACAAGTTTTTTTTTCACATTTATCACTCTACATAAACATAGCTTTTTTCATGATAACTTACTTAATGATGAAACAATCTTTAAAAAATCCTTTACAAGCTTTTAGTAGTATTCAACAAATTTGAGAAAATTTCATATTTCTATCATCATCGAAGGTCTTAGCCATTTAGCTATAACTTTAAACTTTTATGGGTCCACTTGAATCCTTTGTTTTGAAATCACATGTCCTAAGAAATGGATACTTTACATTTAAGACTAACATTTTCAAAACTTATCATACAACTAATGTTTCATGAAGGTCTGTATAGTTATTCATAAATGTTGCATATGCTCATCCTCACTTTTTGAATATACTAAAATATCATCAATAAATATGAAATGAACTTGTTTAAGAATGACATGAACAATCTATTCATCATATCCATAAATGTTATTGGTGCATTCATCACTCCAAAAGACATAACCAAAAATTCATAGTGTCCATATCAAGTATGGAATAATGTCTTTAGAATACCATCTTTTTTAATCTTTAACTAGTGATACCCTAATTATAAGTTATTATGTGAAATGTAGTGAGCACCTTAATGTTGTTCAAATAAATCATCTATATGAGGTAAAGGATAATAGTTCTTAATAGTGACCTTATTTAGTTATTAATAGTTTATTCATAACCTTAATGATGTATCCTTCTTCTTGAAAAATAGTACTGAGGCACCCTATAGGGAAACACTTGGCTATATAAAACCTTTATCCATCATATCACGTAATTTCTCCTTTAACTCCTCCAATTTAGCTAGTGCTATAAAATATAGAAGGATCAATATCAAGTTTATTTCACGAATTACATTGATCATGAATTCAATTTCTTAATTAGAAATCTTAGCAACTCATCTTGAAAAATATTTTAAAACTCATTCACCATTAAAACTTTACTTAACATTTTGAAACTCATTCACCATTAGAACTTTACTTACTTTGGGTTCTTCTATTTTAGCTTTCTTATAGCGACTATCCATATTACACATCCTTTCTTAATCAACTTCCTAGCTTTTACATAAAAAACATAAGTAGTTATTTTAGCTTGCTTCTCTCCTTGAAATACTCACATCACGTTTCATTTGGGCTAATAAGTTACCATTTTGTGGTGGTAATCCACACAAGCTTGATATTTAGATAACCATTTCATTCCATGGATTACAGCATAATATACCATATCTAGCATTATCAAGTCTACCTTGGTTAGAAAATTATCTAAGTTAAGCTCGTATTCTTTAATGCCATATGTTGCTATTATAGCCCTTCCTACTCATGTAATCACTATTATAACATTTTCTAATTCCTCTTTAAGTCTTGAGATTCTACTTACTAAATTATAGGATAAAAAGAATAAGTAACTCCTAAATCAAATAAGACTTTTACATAAAAATTCTTAATTAATAAGGTTTTTATCATGATAGCATTTAATGCCTGAGTCTTTTGCTTCATCATGGCAAATACCCTTTCTAAGTTTTGTTGTAGCACAATTGCCCAAGCTTGTACTTCTTGATCATTTCTATTTTCATTTTTGTAAAAGTTTGTAGACTCTTTACTTTTTTATTCTCTTGAATTTGCCTTAGTCTTTACCATTGCTTATCAAATAACTTAGATAAAAAATTATTTGCAGAAATAAAAGACACCTAGTATTCTTAATGGAATTATTGAGATCATTATTGATTATTAACATTGTGCTATTCCATTTTGGTTGCTTATAGAAGGACTTCTATAGTTTCTAAAATCATTCTTTCTTATCCTAGCATTTACACTAGCTAATGTTTTGCCATTACCAAACTTTACCTAGACCATATTATGATAACACCTATGTCACAACCTTATTTTTAGCTTACTATGATCAACATAAAAATATTCCTTGAAAACACTTGGAAAATATTTGAAATATATATATGTTTGTCTTTAATGTTGGGGGAAATTTTTTTTCTTTTACTTCCTTGAAAATTTTCATAGGATTCCTTATTATTAATTGAATGTGATGCCATAATATACCAAAATTGATTTATGCTCTTTGCTAAAAGTAATGTAGTATAGGATGTTAAACTAGGTTATACCTTTAGTGATCTCTTAATTAATCTTTTCTAATTGATTTACTAACAATAAGTACATCATTATTTAAGTTATTTATGCATTGAAAACACTAACAATGAATGCAAATAAAAGCAAAATAGAATATATAGACATAATGAAATAGAATATAGAATGTAGTATGGAGAATTAACATAAAATCAAAATTGGGGAGAGGTTTTTTATTCAAAATAAAAATAATGTATTAAAAAAAATAAAGTAAGCAATAAGAAAGAAATTCAATATAATAAAGCAGTCAATTTAAAGACTTGAGAGCTCTTAATTTAGATTAATTATAGATCACTTGATATTTGACTTTTCTAATCAACTTTTTAACCTTGAATTATCCAGAACTCCTATAATAAGTTATGAATCCTATGTTAGATGACCATTTAGGATTCGATCACTTAAGAATAGCCAAATTAGGTAATTGCTATAATCCTTAAAGAAGTTAAACTAAAATTGCTTTAAAGATAGAATTTAATTAAATTGAGAAATTAAGTTAAAAGCCTCCAAATTAATCCCTTAACCCTCTATCCATATGTGTAAAACCATGATTAACTAAGCATAAGTTAACATAAAAATAGCAAAAGATTAGAAATCATAAGGATGAACACAAATTATACCAAGTTAACATTCAAATCATGCAATTTTAAAGCAATCAGCATAAATAATTAAGGAAAAAAGAAAAATTAATTAGAAGAAGTTAACATTACAAATTAATATCTCATAATCCAATAGAAAAGAACTTTAAAATCCTCGAATCAACTCCAATTTTAGCCTTCCTCAAAATCTTTAAATAAACTCCAAGTTTAGCTTTCTATGGCTAAAGAACAAAAGCTAGATGAAAAGAGAAAAAAACTATCTTTCTGAATTGTCTAATGTCTAGAGTGTTCAAGTTTCTAATAAGTTCTTTCTGCCTCTTATCTAAATTAATTACCTTAAAAGCCTATTAAAATTAAATTTGATGCCTCTTGGGGTTACAAAATTGGGGTCTTGCTAATTTTTTAAAACTCAGAACCTATTTTACAAAACAATTAACTCTAAGAGTTATAGTAGTAAAATTTCACAAGTCTAATTTCTATACAATATAAAAACCATTAAAACAATGTAATTCCAGTAAACCATGAACATAAAATTGTAAACCTAGGTTTTAGAAAGATTTGAGTGCCAGTTTCATATTAATTGGACCTTTATAGTTCTAGATATAGCTTAAAAACCAAAGCTAACCTATTTAGGATAGAAATAGGACTTGACATTCTTTACTAAATAAGACCTTCCAGAAATTCAAACTAGGCTTTGACCAAAACATAAAAATTTTAGAACTTTGTTTAAGCTTTCCAATAATATAAAGATTAACCAAATTTGAGATCCAGAACTTAAGATATAACCAAAAACCTAAGATAGTATAAAAATTTAACATTAATTGAATAATTTTAATTCAATATAAAACTAACCTAAAATCCTAAAATAAGGCCAATTCTATGAAATTAAGTATATGTAACTCATTAAGAAGCATGATATAGGAGGAAATAATATAGATAAATCTTGTATATCATTGATTTATGACAATCCTTAAATAAATCATATATGAAAGGAAGTAGATAAGGCCTATAATAATATGCATTATGTATATATAAATATATCAACATAATTAAACATATGTATTATATTAATTATATGAAAAGTTATCTGGGCCAGACAGTGACCAAGTTGTTAGAGTCTTTAATATAGATCAAGAAAATTAGATCATAGTTGTATAGTAAAATTTAGGAAAAAAATATAATTAAAAAAAGATAGTTGTATAGTTGTATATCATTGATTTATGACAATCCTTAAATAAATCATATATGAAAGGAAATAGATAAGACCTATAGTAATATGCATTATGTATATATAAATATATCAACATAATTAAACATATGTATTATATTAATTATATGAAAAGTTATCTAGGCTAGATAGTAACCTAGTTGTTAGAGTTTTTAGTTAGCTATATAGATCAAGAAAATTAGATCATAATTGTATAGTAAAAGTTAGGAGAAAAAGATAATTAAAAAAAAGATAAAGTTAAAAATTATCAAGTCAAACTAACTTTCAACTATTAGACTCAAAGACTAAACAAAATGGTGGCAACTTATCAAGAACTATTGCTAGTGGTGGTCCATGGCCATATCCATATAAAAACAAAATTATACCAACCAAATGCAACTTTATATGGATATCATCATATGTTAAAAATCTCAGTAGATACTATTTGGGTACAAAATATTTGAATGATATATTTACAAGTAAACTAAGTAATAAAATTATTCAATGAGATAGTTATGACATAAGTTTTCTAATTAGTTTTAATTTATATAGCATTCATATAAAAGACATATATTCAAAATCTTGTTTTTTTTTTCTTTTCCTTATCCTAAAAAATGTTAGAAAGTTTGGTGTGAGATATATATACAAAATATAATTTAAATATACATATAAGATAATTATTATCTAATTAATGGCATAGAGGTATAAAAGTTCCTTCTTCTTACTTTGGGCCTATCTCATGTGTATCCTAACTTTTTCTCTCCAAGGTCAACTTATATCCTGCTGAACCTTTTGTATGACTCGAAAGTCAAGACACCAAGCCAATCCTAAAAATTTTTCACAAGTATTCATATCAAATAAATATGTCACATGTTACATATGGCATTTAAGCCAACATTTATCGAGCCAATAATGTCATATATGACATTAAAGCTTATATTTGGTATATAGCCCTAATTTCACATATGGCATAAAGCTAATTTCACATGGGACTCTCACTAGCCCATTTTACATATAATAGGATAAGGTCAAAATATTATTCAAAGTCATAATCAAAATATAACATAATATATAATATAATCTAGCAAAAAGAATATATAATTACCTCATAATTTTACTAGTGACCATATAAAGCATTTAGGCTTCCATTTCCTTATGTTAGATTACAAAGTCACATTTGAGTACAAGAATTTATTATCATTGACAAATACTCTTGCATATAATCTCATTAGTGCATATACAATTTGCAAAATAATTCATGTTATGTTTCATGTGCTAGTGATACAACAGGCTTATGGTTTACTATGTAACTTATGGAACAATGTCCTTTTTTTTTCATAAAATGCTTTCAATCCAATTATTGTATATAGCAATGTTTCATAAATCAATCAAAATATTACACTAAATATACCATTTATTTTTTTTTTTATAAAAAGTAGGGATTGATAACTTGGATTTTCCAAGTTCTATAAGTACTAAAGTTAAGCAGATTCAATTTTGTTTCTTGTATTACATTCTAAAAAAGTAGGAAAACTATTTTTCCTCATTGAATTAAGATTAATATAATGCTACCTTGGTACAATAAAAATTACCTAAAACTATCATATGCTAGTTTTAACCAATTAAAAAAGCATTAGCCTTTACTAGGTTATGGCAAACATCACAAAATTGAAAATACCAATTAAGAGACCATATTTTCAATTTTTTTTGGAAATTTCAAGAATTAAAAACAAGTGTTTAAATGTAATTTTCAAACTCTTTATATGCTCAAAACATGTTACATTACTTAATACTTTAAGGAAATATTAGAATTGCTCAAAATTGGTATACTTAATTTTAAAATTCCTTTAAAAATATCAATCTTTAATAAATTTTTGTAAAAATTTTTAAAAACATTATTTAAACATAAAATCACATTTTCAATCATTTTCTAGTCATAAAACAAGTTGCAAAGATTTCCCAAAACAATTATCATTCAAAAAAGTTTGTTGGGAAACTTTACTACTTGAAAATATAATTCTAAAAATAGTTTTTCTAAACTATTCCATAAGTTTTCAAACATGTTCTTAAATATTATTGCTATAAACTCTTCAAATAATTGGTTATAGTAAGTTTTTCATATAAAAATAGAATTTTTCTAAAATTACATGAAACTTATGAGTAACACAAGCTTGTTTAAATTGATTTTTGCTTGAAAATTTTAATGTATACATTTTAAAACCTTTACACTAGAGTGTAGTTTAGTGTTTGCTTTTGAAAACAAAATTTTTCCCTATAAAAACATAGGTAATCAAAGAGTCTTCCTTATATGAAACTAACCCATTCTTCTTCTCAAAACTTGATATTCATCCATTATATTATTTTTATTCTAAAGTAGAATATAGTGTAACATTTTTTGAATAATAAAAACATAATTTTGCCTTTTCTTAAAAGAAAACCTGAAAGCTTAACATATTTTGTCTCAAAATTTTTTTTCCATTTTCATAAAAAAATCATGTTTCCAAAACTTTGTTATTTTAAGGAAATCATTTTCAAAATTTCTTATCACATAACTTTTTAAGAAAACTTTTCAAACTAATCTACTATGATAGTTATGGCTTCATTAATCATAGAACAAGAATAAAGATAATCCACCATGAATAATCATGGCTTTAACACACTAGATATATATCTTATATAAAAACATTATCAAGAAAGAAAACTAAGAAGAAAAAAGTGAAACTCTGCTCACTCAAGAATGTTTATAAGAATTTTTTTTTTTTTTAAACTTGGAATCTAAAGCATAGCATCCAAGATAATATAGAATTAATACAAAATTCAAAGAAAGAACTATGAAAAGATGAATTTATGAGAGTTATGAGCTTATACGTCCACTAGAAGATTGAAAGGGATTTTTTTCTTTAACTATCTCTTAAAGAACTAGTGGAATCTCATAAAAATACTAAAGAACTCACTCTTTCTATCTTCCCTCTCTCTCCCCTTCTCTCTTGCCATGCACTTCTTTATAGTGTGAGAAGAATTTGTATTAAACTCCCCTATCTATAATTTTTAGAAGGTATGCTCTCTAAGTAATGATGACATCATACTTACATCATCTTAGCATAATTTCTAGGAATATTTTATTGCTTTCCCTCCTAGTTTTTTTAAATGCCATTCAATTATGCTAAAATTCCTTCTTCTTCCTCTACTTTTGCTTAAATGCTTAACTTCAGAGCCAAATGGAAAAGAGAGAAAATTTCTTTAAGGAGAAATTGTATTGATTTAGAATTTTGAAGTAATCCAAAGTACAATAGGAGAAGGGTATTTATAATGGTTTTCTAAAGACATCTTTATCCTATATTTTCTAAAAATATCTCCCTTACACAAAATTCTATGTAAATTTTTAGGTTTTCCTATATCTAGATACAAAGTCTTTACAATTTCAAGATAAATTAAGAGAGTTTCATAACTAGGTGTAAGGTAAGGTTCTAATTGCTGGAAATCGCGCATCATACATGCACAGCGGAATAAAAATTTTGCACGATTTTCAGTAAGGATCCATGCGAATTTAGAACGTCATAGATTAGGGATTAGGGTTTATACCTTTTGGCCAAAAATATTTTGTCCGCAATACAGCAAATCCGATCTGCTTCTATCCATTTTTCAATCTAATGTACTTTCCAAATCACAAACTAGAATAGAAACTAGAAGATCAGATCACCAGTACAGCGTTTATGTGGCTACACCTCTGTGGTATCCATACGAACCCGTGAATCACCGATGAATGTCCACTACACACACCGGTTGGAATTGATCTCCTTACACCTCGTAGTGCTAGCTGCGCCTCTTCAGGGGTTTTGGTCAAGGAGAGGTGCTAGAGTTTTCTATGCCTTTTTGGGGTGCATGAATAATGATAGTAATCCTATTATTACCCAATAAGCCTATTTAAATATGTGCATAGAAAAACCTAACCTATTTGGGCTTTATTCCATGTACAATTATAGGCTTACTATTAAGCCTTATAATTATAACATGAATTCCTAAATATTAAGCCCAAACAATTTGGTCCATTAATTCCAAATTCACTAGGCTCTAAGTGTGCGACCCTACGGGCTCTCATTACGTTAGCAATGACCATTAATCATATTAATGATCATAAACAATGATTGGTGTCTAGCAACACATCATTATTACCCAAGTAATGAGAAAGTCGGTGATTTGACTAAACCTTTATACGTGATCATCACTTATGTCCTTTTATCCTATACATCTAGATTGAGCACGAGACATGGACCGTGTCATTCTCGTATAACCCAACCTTAAGGTTTCTTGATTCCTAAGTAAGCTGATTGAAACAAATGTAATCGACATCTCATGTCAATTCATCTGAGCATGGCCATATATTTTCTCAGCTTTACTTAATCAAGGGGCCCATAGATGTTACTCCTGTTATATAGGAGGGACAAATCCCATCTTGATCACACAAACCCCTCCGCATGATATGTGACATATCCAATATCTACCCTTGCATTCACTTAACCATTAGTGACATAGAATAGTATCAAAATATGAAACTCACATGTAGGGAACCTTAGTGATCTCAAGTCAAAGGACTATATTAATAATGATCACTAAGAACCACTTATGACACTCATATAATGATCCATGTAGTGTTCTTAATATGGGTCGGTCCAGTATACAAGTTCTCTAACTTGTACTCATGTGTAAACTTAATATCCCATGTAAGTCTTCACACATGCTAGTCTTAACATATCAAAGCAACCTAATCCACAATGATATATGACTAGGGACATTTAAGAATACAATTATTCTAAGGTTATTATTATAATTGAATATATTACACAGACAATATATATAAATATAATAATTGGAATTGCCATTAAAATAACATGATTCAAAATTACAATCACCAATATGATTGGTTCTAGGGCATATACACTAACAATCTCTCACTTGCACTAAAGCCAATCATCCATGTATCTAATACCCATGGATCTCATATGACTATCATGCTTTTGCTGCGTTAGGGCTTTTGTCAGTGGATCGGCGACATTATCGTCAGCCGGTATTTTGCATATCCTGACATCATTTTTGTCAACAATATCTCTTATGAGATGATAGCACCGGAGTATATGTTTTGATTTCTGGTGAGATCTAGGTTCCTTGACTTGCGCAATGGCTCCATTATTGTCACAATAGAGCTCTACTGGGTCAGCAATGCTAGGAATAACCCCAAGTTCATTGATGAACTTCTTAATCTAAATAACCTCTTTTGCAGCATTTGATGCTGCAATGTATTCAACTTATATTGTAGAATCAGCCACTGTCCTTTGCTTTGAACTCTTCCAGGTCACAGTGCCACATTAAGGCAAAATACATAACCTGACTGCGACCTGAAGTCATCTTTATCGGTTTGAAAGCTAGCATCAGTGTAACCATTTACAATGAGCTCTTCCTCACCTCCATAAATCAAAAACATGTCTTTAGTTCTTCTTAAGTACTTAAGAATATTCTTGACAGCTGTCCAGTGACTTTCATCAGGATCTGATTGGTATCTGCTCGTCATGCTTAAAGCAAACGAGACATCAGGATGAGTATATAACATAGCATACATGATAGACCCAATTTCAGATGCATAAGGGATCTTACTCATGCACTGTCTCTCATACTCTGTGGAAGGACATTGAGTTCTTGAGAGACTTATGCCATGTGACATCAGCAAGAATCCTCTTTTAGAATCTTACATGCTAAACCTTTTTAGCACCTTATCGATGTATGTACTCAGACTTAGGCCAAGAAATTTTCTCGATCTATCTCTATAGATCTTGATACCTAATACATAGGAGGCTTCACCTAAGTCTTTCATAGAAAAATAATTTCCTAACCAAGTTTTTACAGACTGTAGTGTAGGAATGTCATTTCCAATGAGTAATATGTCATCTACATACAACACCAGAAAGACTATTATGCTCCCACTAACCTTCTTGTATACATAGAGTTCATCTTCATTTTTAATGAAACCAAACTCTTTGATTGGATTATCAAAACGAAGATTCCAACTCCAAGAAGCTTGCTTCAACCCATAAATGGATCATTGCAATTTGCAAACTTTTCCAGCATTTTCAGGATTTACAAAACCTTCAGGTTGTGTCATGTACACATCTTCAAGAAGAATCCATTAAGGAAAGCAGTTTTGACATCCATTTGCTAGATTTCATAATCATAATATGCTGCTATAGCTAGAAGAATCCTGATGGATTTAAGCATGACAACTGGAGAAAAAGTCTCATCATAGTCAATACCATGGATTTGTTTGAAACCTTTTGTAATCAATCGTCCCTTAAAGGTACACACATTACCATTCATGTCAGTTTTCTTTTTGAAAACCCATTTGCACTTAATGGGTTTTACCCCTTCAGGTGGATCAACTAAAGTCCAAACTTGGTTTGAATACATGGAGTCCATCTCTGATTTCATAACTTCTAGCCATTTCTTAGAATCTGGTCCCATCATAGCCTCTTGGTAGGTTGTGGGCTCATTTTGGTCCATGAGCAACACATCACTGTGATGAGTCACGAGAAAATCATATCTCTCGAGCTCACGACATATCCTACTAGATCTACGTGGGTTTTATGTTACATGAGCAGGTTCTTCCACAACTGTTTGTGGAACCAGCTCAGGTTCCATCTCAAGTTCAATGTTTTCTCGTTGATCTTGAATTTCTTCATGTTCTATTCTTCTCCCACTGATTCTTTTAGAGATAAATTCTCTCTCTAGAAAAATATCAGTTCGAGCAATAAACACTTTTTGCTCGATTGGATTATAGAAATAATATCCTTTTATTTCCTTAGGATATCCAACGAAAAAATATTTATCAAATTTGGGTCCAAGTTTATCAGAAGCCTGACGTCTTACGTAAGCTTCATAGCCCCAAATCTTCATAAAAAACAAACTAGGATGTTTCCCAGTCCATATCTCATATGGTGTCTTTTGAACTGATTTTGACGGAACACAATTTAGTGTGAAAGTTGCAGTCTTTAGAGCATGTCCCCAGAAAGAATTTGGAAGGTCAGCCTGACTCATCATTGACCGAATCATGTCTAACAAAGTTCGATTCCTCCTTTTAGAAACACCATTCTATTGAGGTGTTCTTGGTGGAGTAAGTTGTGATACAATGCCACACTCCTTTAGATGATTAAGGAACTCTCGGTCTAAGTATTCACCACCTCGATCTGATCGAAGTGCTTTAATACTCTTACCAAGTTGGTTTTGTACTTCATTTTTGAACTCTTTGAACTTTTCAAAAGATTCAGACTTGTGTTTCATAAGAAACACATAACCATATCTACTGAAATCATCAGTAAAAGTAATGAAGTACTGATAACCTCCTCTAGCTTGTGTGTTTAAAGGTCCACATACATCACTATGTATAAGGCCTAATAAATCACTAGCCCTTTCACCTTTCCCAGTAAAAAGGGGCTTTAGTCATCTTACCTAATAAACATGACTCACATACCTCATATGATTCGAAATCAAATGAGTCCAAAAATCCATCCTTATGAAGTTTGGAGATGCGTGTCTCATTTATATGGCTTAAATGACAATGCCAAAGATAGATTGGATTTAAATCATTAGTTTTGACCTTCTTCGTATTTATGTTATAGATTGGATTTTCATGGTCCAGAATATAAAGACCATTCATTAATTATGCACTGCCATAAAACATTTCATTTAAATAAATAGAGCAACATTTATCCTTTATTATAAATGAAAAACCTTTCTTGTCTAAACAAGAAACAGAAATCAAATTTCTACTAACAGTAGGCATAAAATAACAATTGTCCAATTCTAAAACTAATCCACTAGGTAAAGATAAATAATAAGTCCCTACAACTAATGCAGCAACTCTTGCTCCATTTCCAACACACAGGTCCACTTCACCTTTGGCTAATGATCTACTTTCTTTAAGATCCTGCACATTTACACAAATGTGAGTACCACATCCAGTATCTAATACCCAAGATGTAGAAGTAGATAAATTAACCTCTATAACATAAATACCTGAGTTGGAAGTCCCACTTTCCTTTTGCTTCTTAAGCTCTTCCAGGTAAATCTTGCAATTTCGCTTCCAATGTCCTAGTTCTTTACAATGGAAGCATTGTCCTTCCTTGGCCACGCCACCTTTAGGCTTCAGTGCAGAGGAACTTGACTTGGACTTTCCATCAGTCTTGTCCTTTTTCTTTTTATTCTTGGCCTTAGACTTGCCCTTTCCTTTGCCCTTTTGAACCATCATAATGGAATTGGGCTTGGACTTTTTCAAGTTCTGCTCAGCAGTTCTCAACATGTTAAGCAGTTCAGGCAAAGTCTTATCAATTTCGTTCATGTTGTAATTCATAACGAATTGACTATAGCTCTTAGGTAACGATTGCAGAACTATATCAGTGGCCAATTCTTGCTGTAAAGGAAAATCCAATCCTTCAAGGTTATTGATGTACCCAATCATTTTAAGTACATGTGTAGTAACGGGTGTTCTTTTAACTATCTTACACTGAAACAATGCTTTAGATACATCATATCTCTCATGTCTTGCTTGCTCTTGGTAGAGCTATTTAAGGTGATCAATCATATTGAACGCCTCCATGTTCTCATGTTATTTCTGAAGCTCAGAGTTCATGGTAGCAAGCATGAGACAACTGACATCCAGAGCATCTTCTAGATGCTTCTTATAAGCATTCTTTTCTGCTCGAGGAGCATTAACAACAGGCTCATTTGGAGTAGGTTGCTCTAGGACATACTGTTTTTTCTCATGCTTAAGGACAATCCTCAAGTTTCGATACCAATCGAGAAAATTCGTCCCATTCCGTTTATCCTTCTCAAGGATAGATCGCAGTGATAAATTTGATGCATTTGATGCCATGGTTATCTACAATAGAAAAATATGTAAAATGAGAATCATGTATTTTATTTATTTAATAAGGTATTTTATTAAATAATACTCCTAATATTTTTCTCAAAATAATAGCCCTCACTATTATTTCGGAAAATCGTAGCGTTTGAGATTTTCTAGTGGGCCAAGATCCATATTTCACCTAGACTTAAGTCAGCTTTGGCTGATCACTCAAGTTTTGGCTATTTAGGTAGGCAACTCCTTGCTAATTACATCTTATGTAACTCTTGGATAGTTAGGTGAATAACACTTGTTCAAATCTATCTCATGGACTTAAGCCCAACTCCATGCCTCTAGGCCCCCAATCCTATTGAGATGGCTTAGTTAAGTCAAAAAACCCAATTATTGGCATTTGGATATCACTATTATCCTATCATGTCTCACCAAGATAAACTAGGCACTTTACTTTGGCAAACCTGCCTTATGTTGATCAAGGCCTTGATAAGTGCCATTCATTGGAAGGCATCACTTTTATTACTGACTTAATATTTGCATTGAGGGATTTAAATATCTATTTTAGATCTCACCATTATTTGCCATCCATACATGCTATATCTAACATATCATATATATTAATATAAAGCATGCAATAAAGCATAAAATAAATGTGCATAGTTATGGCCTAACTACATTGGTTTTCCCAAGCCAATGAGAAAACCAAAAGGTCAGCCTAGGGTAAAGATATCTTCTTTAAGCATCTTCCATGGTTGTCCTCATATTGATTTTGGCTCCTTATCTCCATGGCAGCAAGCTCTAGGCTTAAACATGTTGTACATTTGAAAGGAAACTATTCTAACTTTACAATACATAATGAAGGAGAAAACTCGAGTTACATTCAAGGGGAGTAAGGTGAGAGAAATAATGTACAACTAGAATTTATAGAGAAAAGGCACGACACGCAGGCCGTATTTAATTACAATAAAACCAAAACCAATAAATGAAAGATAACCATACATTATGGTGTAAGGGCCATAACTATGCATCATGCAGCAAACATCACATGTAAGCATACAACCATAGGTATTTATTGAAATTAATCTTGTTTCCAATTTTAACTTGTTTAAAATTAGAAGATTATGAAAAGATTAATTTTAAAACGTAGCTTAGATTCAGGCTATCAATTATTGCGCTACGCAGAGTTAGTACGGCAATCCCGCTAGCCGGTTAGCGGGCGGGGGTCGAGGGGAGGCCGCCCTCGCAGCGGTGAGGGGGCGGAGCCCCCTTACTAAAATTTTTTATGCATCTTACATTCAAAATTTTGAATACTTTCGGGCAAAATCCAGAAAATTTTGAATGATTCAGTTTCTGTATTAACCATTAAAACAATCGGCTAAAATTAGAATTTATCAAGAACCCTAATTCCAGAACTGTTCCAAAATCCTACTTCTTGATGTTCCGCCATATTAACTCAAACATTAGTCCATGTTTTTGTTTAATTTAATCTCATTAAACGAAACAGAATGCATACATCACATGTATACAACCAGACATGTTTTCGCAAGTGGCTCTGATACCACTGCTGGAAATCACGCATCATACATGCACAACGGAATAAAAATTTTGCACGATTTTCACCAAGGATCCATGCGAATTTAGAACGCCATAGATTAGGAATTAGGATTTATACCTTTCGACCAAAAATCTTCTGTCCACTACATAGCAAATTCGATCTGCTTTTGTTCGTTTTCCAATCTAATCTGCTCTCCAAATCACGAACTAGAATAGAAACTAGAAGATCAAATCACCAGTACAACGTTTATGTGGCTACACCTCTATGATATCCACACGAATCCGTGAATCACCGATGAATGTCCACTACACACACCGGTTGGAATTGATCTCCTTACACCTCGTAGTGCTAGCTGCGCCTCTTCAGGAGTTTTGGTCAAGGAGAGGTGCTAGGGTTTTCTATGCCTTTTTGGGGTGCGTGAATAATGATAGTAATCCTATTATTACCCAATAAGCCTATTTAAATAGGTGCATAGAAAAACCTAACCTATTTGAGCTTTATTCCATGTACAATTATAGGCTTACTATTAAGCCTTATAATTATAACATGAATTCCTAAATATTAAGCCCAAACAATTTGGTCCATTAATTCCAAATTCACTAGGCTTTAAGTGTGCGACCCTACAGGCTCTCATTACGTTAGCAATGACCATTAATCATATTAATGATCATAAACAATGATTGGTATCTAGCAACACATCATTGTTACCCAAGTAATGAGAAAGTCGGTGATTTGACTAAACTTTTACACATGATCATCACTTATGTCCTTTTGTCCTATACATTAGATTGAGCACGAGACATGGACCGTGTCATTCTCATATAACCCAATCTTAAGGTTTCTTGATTCCTAAGTAAGCTGACTGAAATAAATGTAATCGACATCTCATGTCAATTCATCTGAGCATGTCCATGCATTTTCTCAGCTTTACTTAATCAAGGGGCCCATAGATGTTACTCCTATTATATAGGAGGGACAAATCCCATCTTGATCACACAAACCCCTCCGCATGATATGTAACATATCTAATATCTACCCTTGCATTCACTTAACTATTGGTGAAATATAATAATATTAAAATATGAAATTCACATGTAGGGAACCTTGGTGATCACAGGTCAAAGGACCATATTAATAATGATCACTAAGAACCACTTATGATACTCATATAATGATCCATGTAGTGTTCTTAATATGGGTCGGTCTAGTATACAAGTTCTCTAACTTGTACTTATGTGTAAACTTAATGTCCCATATAAGTCTTCACACATGCTAGTCTTAACATATCAAAGCAACCTAATTCACAATGATATATGACTAGGGACATTTAAGAATACAATTATTTTAAGGTTATTATTATAATTAAATATATTACGCAGACAATATATATAAATATAATAATTGAAATTGCCATTAAAATAACATGATTCAAAATTACAATCACCAATATGATTAGTTTTAGGGCATATACTCTAATACTAATTACAAGGAAATTCTAGAAAATATCTCCTTAGGTTCTGAATGTGGTTTTGAGTTCATTATATTTAGCTTGGTTATATACTATTCTCCTTGGGTTAGACGAAACTTACCCTCGAGCCTAGTTATTTTCCTTATAATGGTGAAAGATTAACGATGTTAAAAGTGGCAAAGATGCCATAGGAGTTTGGTAACTCTATCTTGTAAGTATTGTCATTGATATTTTATATGACTTGAAATAATCCATTTAGTTTTAGAGATATCTTGGTATCAAGCCAATTTGGAATCTCTTTGTCCATAAGTGTATCTATACCAAGTCTCATTCTTTAAAAGTATATCATTATCAATGTTTGTCTCATTGAGCTTTATATTTGGAATTCTATTTTTGAATTCTTGTATAGATTTGTTCATGAAACTTCTTGATCTCTTTTGCTCTTTGCTCTAATAGAAGATTGTACTAAATCAAGTAGGCTAAGGGGATGAGTACCATACACCACTTTAAACAAGCATCTTCCAATAGCTTAATTGATAAAATTGATATAGGTGAATTCATTCTAGGCAAGTATAAGATCCTATTACTTTAGATTTTTTCGAACAAAGCTATAGAGTAAGTTGCCCAAAAGTCTTTTAATTGCCTCTATTTGTCCATTTATTTAGGTGTGATTGATACTAGTAAATTGAAGCTTAGCACCTATTTTCTTCCACAAAGTTCTATAGAAATGACTTAGAAAATTGACACCCAGTTAGAAGTGATAATTTTTGGAATGTCATGGAGTCGAATAATTTTCTTTGAAGTATAAGTTTGCAATTTGGATGGCATCACTAGTCCTTTGACGCAAGATGAAATATGCCATCTTTAAGAATATATTTATGACTCCCATTATAGAATCATTTGTCTCTGAGTATAAAGTAGTCTGAGGATAAAATCTACACTAACATCTTCCCATCATGCTTTTAGAATTGATAAAAGCATGTATAGCCTTATATTTTGACTCTTGGTCTTAGCCATGTGACAAATTCTACATTTTTGGATATATCTATTGATGTCTTTTTCAATCTTAGGCTGGAAAAAATTTGCTTTAACTAGAGTTGTAATTTTGTCATACCCAAAGTGACTAGCTAATCCTCCATCATAGGCTTCCCTAATAATGGCTTCTCATAAGGAACATTGGAGAATGCACAAAGTCTTGTCTTTGAATTGGAATCCTTGATGCCTGTAGTATTACTAGAATAATTATATTTTAGTGGTACTTTAGACTTTTCTAAAATCCAAGTTATCTTCGTATAATTCTTTGATAGTTTCAAATCCGATAATCTTTATTTAGATAGTAGAAAGCAAAGTGTGTGGTTAACTTAATGTATCAGCTGTAGTGTTTTAATTTCTAGCCTTAGATATTAATGACACCAAGGGCTTGGCTTCATTTTTAGTGTAGTTAAATTCTTTAGGTGGCATGGAGTTAACTTGATCTTTACTTCATCCTTTATGAAAGAATAAGTGTTTGTATAGCTACCATAGATAGCTTATCAGTCATACTATCAAGGTTTTCCCAAAAGAAGGTGACAAGTTTCCATAAGGATGATATCACACCATACTTCGTCTTGGTACTTTTTGCCAATTTAAAAGGCAACAAGATAGTGCTCCATAACTTTTACCTCATTGTCTTCTTTTAGCCACTACAACTTGTAAAGGTGTGAATGCTTTTGGTAAGTAGTTTAAGTTTTTTCACTATGTATTTCAATACAACATTCTCAAAGCTTCTTCTATCTATGATGACATCACAAACTTTAGCTTGGGTTATACATCGAGTGTGGAAAATGTTATGTCTTGGCTAAGGTTTTTCCTTTTTGGTTGTGGTATGTAAGCTTTATCTAATCACCAGTAGTTCTTCATGATTAGCAAAGGTGATTTTTTCATCAAACATTGGTGGTTCATTATATTCATCTTGTGTTTGCTCAAGCCCTTTTTCTTCTGTTACTTCTTGAATTTCTCCATCCATGATAGTGATGACTTTTTAATTTGCACAATCTAATGCAATGTGGCCATATCCCTAGCATTTGGAGTATTTAGATGGTTAGGGTTGAATGGATGTTTTAAGGTTAGCTTCTTTCATTAGTTTAAGTGGGTCCTTGTTTATGGTAGTGAGTTGTTAGTCTTAATTTTTGCAAGTATTAGCAAGGTTTCTTAAGGAGGAAAGTTAGACTATGAGCTTTTTGGATAGTTATTTCTCAATTTGAATGGCAAGTTAGATGATATCATCTAAGGTCTAGTATTATTAGGATTGAATTAATTGGGCAATCTTGAAGTTCAAACCTTTAAGGGGCAATAATCTGCTCCTTTTTCTCTTGAATATCCTATTTTATTATTAATTTCTCAAATTTTCTAGTGTATTTTTTCACAAATAAGGATTTTTTATGAAGATTCTATAATTGGATAAAGTTATCTTGATAATAGTGATCAAGTAAAAACTTATGTGTAAGTTTTTATCACATTTTCTTCCATATCTTGATCTTACTTTGTCCTTCGTATTCTTGTTTCTTCTTCAAAATTTCCTACTAGATAGAGGTGTGTTTCTTTAACTTGATAGTAATAGTTTTTACCCTCTACTCATTCGGTATGTCTTTCAATTCAAACATCCTTACAACTATTTAAAGCTAGTCTGCAAATTCATCTAGTTAGAGCTTTCCTTTAAAATCTGGAATGTCTACTTTAATGTGTTATTGCATCGGGTTGGTTGCCTTTGAAGGTGATGATTAGTTGTTGAAGAGTAGTTGCTGCTATTAAAATCATATTCTAGATTGTTTCTTTGATTTAGTAAGTCTTATTGGATATTAACAATGTCTTGTAGTTATTAAATTTATCTCTGCATTTCTTCCATCTCATCCTCTTAAATGTTTCTTTCATTATCCTCTTAGTGGCATTTTGGTAATTTACTATAAGTTATAAAAGTAAAATTTTTGAAAAGTTTTAAAGGCTATTTGTAATGATCAAAGAAATTTTAAGGTTAAAATTGAATTTCGACAAGGTTTAGGGATATTTTTATAGTAATTAGATAAATTCTAGGATTGAAATAGAATTTATGGAAGGTTTAGGTATGACTTGTAATTTTATGAAATATTAAAGGTTAAAATGGAAATTTAGGGAAGTTGAGGGTCAATTCTAAAATTCTAAAAAATTCTATTGACGAGGCTAATCTAACATATAACACAACCTTTATGGTTGACATGGCACTGACTGTAAAACAAAAGGTTAACTTTGCAATTGACATTAGATGGCTTGCTAGATATGTTGATATGGCATATTTTGATACATGGCACCCATAGAGTGGGTTACGTGGCACTAACATGGTCATCTTCAACCTTAATCAAGTGTGTGGGGTGCGTGACTCTCCGGTAAAAGTGCATGTAGGCACTACAATATCTATTCATAGTGAAATTTTGTAGGCTAATATTTTGGAGCTTGGTAAGCACATCTGTGGTGTTCTTTTGCTAAGAAAGTGATTGAAAATAGGTGTTTAATCATTAGCAGAGAAGGTGAACATTAGAATTTGTAATAGTTGTGAAAAGCTAGATGAACTTTAACCACTTTGAGTTCAAACACTGGCATAGGAAGTTGGAAAAATCATCTTTGATAATAAAATGGCTTAGGAGCCAAATGGAAAAGAGAGAAAATCTCTTTGAAGAGAAATTATATTGATTTTAAGTTCTAAAGTAATCCACAATACAATAGGAGAAGGGTATTTATAGTGATTTTCTAGGAGAATTTTTATCTTGATTTTTGTAAAAATATCTCCCTATGTTGAATTCTATGCAAGTTTTTGGGTTTTCTTATGTCTAGATACAAAGCCTTTACAATTCCAAGGCAAATCTAGAGATTTCCATACCTAGGTGCAATATAAGGTTATAATTTCAAGGAAATTCTAGAAAATATCTCCTTGGGTTCTAAATGTAGTTTTAAGTTCATTTTATTTGGCATGCCTTTGTACTAATGCCCTTTAACTAAGCCAAACTCATCCTTTTTCCACATTTGAATGCCTATGTCCTTTAAATTGAGTACAAATTTACATTTTGTCATGCTAAGATTATTTTAGCATGCTTTTGAGTAAAAATACTAACTTACTCTAAAATCCTATTAACTTTGAATTTTGAATACTCCAAATTTCCTAAGATTTTTCCTAAATAATTTCTAGTAGATTTTCATCCATTAAAACTCATAAATAATTCTATTAACAATAATAAATATTTCTATTTAATATCCATTAATAGACATTATCTAATTTAATTTCTGTCTACTAGATTTTGTAGTCAGGAATTATAATTTTTAGTTATGCAATAAGGATGATGTGTTGTCCTTTTATGCTACTTAAATAAAAAAGGTGAAATAGAAATTTATAGAAAGTGAGAACAATAATTGACGGTGATTAATAAAGAAAAATTGCCATGTAATTATTTTATATTCTCTAGAAAGATTATTCAAATGTCTTTTGGACAACAATTATAGGAAACAAACATCTAGATTTGGTGATGAATAAATTTTGGCATTAGTTATTTATTTTAATCAACTTGACAAGTTACTCTTAATTTTAAAAATATTATCAAACGAACCCATTATGTTAGTTTTTATTAGAGCCAACGTTATAAGTTGATTGTAATTGCAAAAATGTTATTGCATCGTTATATTGTTTATGGTGAATTTTTGTTTTGATATGAAATCGAAAATACACTTGAAAGAACAACAGCAAAACATATGGTGGTGTGACTGGAAGCAATGGTTTTTTGCTAATGATGATTATTTGATCCCAGCTATGCACATGCTTCATGAGCTCCATCGGCTACTGTTAGTTGAAAATGGCAGAAGGAGGTAGCGTGAGTTTGCTGGCCGCAGATACCAGGGGAGGTCACCGAAAAGATAAGAGAAACTACACTCCAACTCAGATTCCAATTAGTGGCTCCTCTTGTTGAGGCCTAATTGCTATCCTGAAGCTGACCGCTGGTTACAAGCTCTAACTCTTTCTTGCAGTGAGGCATGGAGCTATCTTCACAGACGCTCGAGCACGTTGCTCCACGACTCCCCATGCACGATCTCCTAGCTTCGTGCCAAAAGATGTCCACACGACAGTAGCGGCAACAAAATCACAAAGCAACTATAAAAATGATGACAGCAAACATGAGCCACTCGCAGGAAGAGAAAAGATACGTAAAGGCGGTGGTATTGAAGATGAGACCAAAAAGGCGGAGCTGCTGAAAACTTGGAGACCAGACAAATTAAAAGGGAAAGGGAGAGAAACTCTCGTAAGCCGAGCTGAGGTGGTGAGAGATATATGAATATTGCTTTCTTTCTAGAAACAACAGCAGTATGACGGCAGAGTGTTTTCGAAGCTGATCCAAATAAAATATATTATGGAGAGAGGTGGTGGAGGTTGCACTGAAAAGAGTCAAAGAATGCGGCTAGAAGAACAAAAAAAAATGAAATAGAGAGAAGGTGGTCCTCTCTTTTTCTTTCGGGAGGAGCTGTCCGAATAAAATAAAAAAAAATAAAGGAAGCAAAATAAAAGGGGCGGCATCTGTGCATGTGAGAGAGGCCGTGGGTGCTTTTCTTAGCAAAAGTCAGCAAACAGTTTTTTTTCTTTCTTTTCTTTTCTTTTTTAATAAAAAGAACTGCTGTACTGTATGGACCTAATAAAACCATGTCAGCAAGAGAGAGAAATGAAAGCTCTAGACTAAAATTTAGCAACTGTCCAAAAAATATAAAAAGGAAAGGGGAAAGGGGAAAGGGGGACCGGACAGCAGCAAAAAAATCAAAGGGGAAAGAGAGTCCATAAAAAATAAGAGAGAGATGGATGAAAATCAAGAAAAACAAAGCTGTTGTCCAAAAAATCAATAAGAAGGGAGAGAGGAAAGGTAGCTTTAAAATATGATACTATACTTTTTACTCATACTAAGCTCATTTCTTTCTATAAAATTTCAGTCATTTTTTTGTTTTAATAAGCTCATTTTTATAAAAATTAATTTTACTTGAAATTCTAATGCTCAGTATTTAGTCCAACTTTAAGTTAATAATAACCATTTAACAATAATTCTATTTTAGAATTCAATTCTCAAAAATAATTTATCAAAATATAATCGATTTATTTAATAAATCCTTACATCCATAAATACTAAAATTATTTTCAACTTATGAAAAATTGATTGTAAGATAATTTTAATCAAATCTCAATAATCACCATGAAAAAAAAGGATTTAAGAACAAACATCAGCCAAATAAATACTAAATGAAAAAGTAATTACAAGTATTGAAATTTATAAAAAAATTTAATCTGGGGTATTACATTCGTCTTCTTGCTCTGAAAACCCTTTGACTTCTTTGTTGCTTCCTTTCTACCTTCACCCTTTTCCATTTTATGATTCACTTTTTTACCTTAAAAATGACTTAAAAGGAAAAGATTTCTTCATCCTCTAGCTCTTTACCCAATGCTATCGAGGCGGCCACCTTTAAATCCAAAGATCACACTGATTATATGCTTCGATCGAAAAATTAGGAAGAAAAACTGGCTATCTGGAGGTCTCAGGTACTGATTCCTTTCTCTGTAAATGATAAAAGCCTTGCCTTTCTTGGTCCATATTCACCACCTGCTAAGGCTAAGATGAAAAATGATTTCTTTTCTTCACTTGACCAAGAAAAGATTCTAACTTCCGGCTTCGTCATTAGAACTGATTTTATTGAAAATCAAAAATCAATCTTTAGAACGAATCCTTCTGCAAATCATTCTTCTTATTTTGATTGGTTAACTAGGATGCAAACCTACAAAGGGGATGCTTGGAAAGCTTTAGGGATTTATGATTTTATCCAGTTGAATCATTGTAATCTTGGTTATAATTTTCTAATGGTGGCTAGTTCTTTCTTTTTCTGGAATAGAGTCACCAATTCTTTTCATGTTTCTTATGGTATGATCACTCCAACTCTTTTCGATTTAATTGTTATTACAGGTCTTAAACCCACTGGAGTGACTTTGCATCCTGATGTTAAGCCTTCGAATAACTAGATTCTCCTAAATTTTTTGAAACTTACCTACACCCAATTCATTGCTAATAACCATTCCGATAGTGAAGAAATTTCGAACAATGAACATGCTGCCTTTCTTTTGCTTTGGCTATGTTCTTATGTCTTTTGTTTGAAAAGCAACTAAATTTCTAAATCCTTTCTTTATTTAGCCTAACTCCTCCACGAAGAAGTAAACATCAATATGAGTAAATTGATCTTGGGTCATTTTTATGAGGCTATGAATGATGTTGTTATTATTCTAAGATCAAATCAGCCTCTTCATAATCTCGACAAGCCTCTTTGGTTGCTATAACTTTGGCTTAACACCATTTTCGAAGATAAGCTAAGCATAAAAGCCCTTGATGATGTTTCGAAAAACTATTGAAGGTGTAAGACTTAGCCATTTGACTATCACTTCTTCAAAATTCCATAATTTGGAATAATTTCAATATTACTTTTCTTTATTTCATTCCCTCAAAGCCCATTCTCCATCTCTTTCTCCTTTTTCAAGTCAGACTTGAGGTCCATAATGGTTTACCCATTCTTTTCTCTTTGAAACCCTTAGGATCTAAGCTGAAAACAATGAAATTTGGAAGGAATTTTTGAATTGTGATATTCTATCTACACATGTTTTTGGGCTAGAAATGAGAGTTTACTCTTATTAGCCTAATCTAGTGGCAAATTGTTAGCTGTTAATTTACCTAACCTCCTTGCCTCATGGAACATTATGGGAAGAAGAAACTAGAATTGATCCCTTTCGAGTTCGAACCTTCTTTTTGCTGCACCCTTGACTTTGCAAAATGGTGGGACCACTACTATTCTCATCTTCACAGATCTCTAACTACATGCTTTAAAAAGATGATTGACTAACTCACTTTTGATCAATCCATGCAAAAAGGAGACCCCAACCAAAAGACCAAAGGTATGCATATTCAAGAAATCTCTATCTTTGAAAAGTATTTTCGAACTTGCTATGTACCGAGATCTGTAGGAGGAACAATTGCTGATGCAACACACACTTTAAAGGAAAAAATAAATAAGATTATTGAAAAACACAGATTTGATTTATTGAATTGCCTTGAAATAAAGGACCCTAAAATTGGATGTATAACTTATTGACCCATTAAAATTGACAAAAGAACTAATTTTTAGAAATTTTGTCCTTCATTTCCCCTTTTGCCAAATGCTTCTTTTGGACTAGCAAAACCTTTACCTTGTCCAAAATGGTTTAACCCATTTGATTTTATTTAGCAAACATATTACCTAAGTTAAAATTGAAGCAAAAATCAAAACTAGAAAAGGTTGAAAAAACCAAATACAATGTTTTGAATTATCCTTTTGATTTGCATCCACATCAAAGAACTTACCTGTTAGATAAAGGGATTTCAGGTAACTTTTTCCTTTGAATTCAATTTGCTTTATTTCTCCACTTGTTCTAACTAAATCTTTATTATAGTGATTGAAAGCACTAAAGTCTTCAAAGAACCTCATGAAAGTGAAGATTGGGAAGAAGAAGGTTCTAAAAAGAAAGGAAAAAGACCTGTTGTTTCCTCTAAGGCCCTGAAGCCCATAAAGAAAGTAAGCATATTCTTTTATGAATATTTTTCTCAACAAACAACAACTTGCCTTTCTTTCCTTTTATTAGGTTTCAAAGAAAATAGAACCGAAGGATTCTAACACTTCAGAATCTCCTACAAGAATACATCAAACAAGCAAAGATGTCCCTTCGAAGAAAATAAAGGTATACTACTAAAACTTTACCTTGTCCTTTTAATACTGGTCTACTAGGACTAAATTCATTTCCTTATTAGCTCGAAAAGCAAAAATCTCCACTGAGACGAAGTGGAAGAAAAAGAACTTCATAAAATCAAATTCGAATCCAAAAGCATTTGAGGTATATTTTCTTTCTTTTCTCTCTCTTTTTTATATATATATATATATATTGTAGCTTTGGATTCTAGTTCAATACTTAAAAATAATTCTTCGAAGAAGAAAGCAAAAGCCTCTAAAGAAATAAAGAATGTTTCAAATCCAAACCTTTAACCTAAAGAAGTCATTTGAGATGCTACACTAGAGTCTGATAAGTCTAAAAGGGTTACTCTTGATGAATAATTTCCATAAATATTTTTTGCAAAATCTTCCATATCAACGGAATAAAATCTCGAAGAAGAAAGGATAAAGTTGATGGTGAATTCTTAAGACTTAAATCAGACTATTTTGCGTGAAGATGCCTATTCTAACAAAGAACAACACAAGGCTTCAAGTGGATCTGATTTTTCTCCTTCGAAACAAATTGAAGGATTTGAAGTCTCAGTGGGTGAAGTAGACTCTAATATGCAAACTTTCACTACCATGGATGTTGGATTCCTGAACAAATTCATTAAAAATTATCCCCTACCAGCAGTGGATCAATTGATTGCAAGAACTATCTCTTTGTCCTCAAAAGCTCAACAATCCATAACTCATATGGAGTCAATAGAAGTCACTAACCCGGAATTGGACAAATTGCTCACCAATCTGAAAAATATAGTGGTTGAAGAAAACTTCCTCAGTAAACTTTCTAATCAAGACTTCATATTAAATTTGCAAGCTTTACTTTCAAAAATTAATGATCATCTAGCCAAATCAAATGTTCCTTAGGTTGCCCACATCACAAAGTTTTTGAACTGGTTGGCATAATTCGAGAGCAACATAAAGATTATACTTGAGACTAACAAATCACTAATTGAAATTGAAGATCTTCGAAAAAATTAAGTGCAGAAATTGAAAAAATTCAATTCAACTATAATGAAGGTTGAAAAATCAATCAAGGTTGGAACTTAAAAGATGGTTGAAGTTAATACTCGAATCTAGAACCTTGAAAAGTTGCTTGAAGAGGTGAGAAAGGAAAAAAACTTGCTTGAAGATTATTGCCATAATTGTGCAAAAGTGAAATTTAACATTACTTTGCAAATCAAATACATGAATCATCACATGAAAGATTGTTTAATCAAAATAGAGAAGTTGAAAGCCTCAAAACATTCTCATGCTTAAACCAAAACAATTTTAAAGATGGAGTTCGACAAAATTCGAGATTACTTTCTCTAAAAAGCTTTTTTTATTTTCATTTGAACATTATACATTTCAACTTTCGAACTGCTTTTAAATAGTTATTTTGACTTCATGAATTATTAGTCTATAAATTTTTAAATATTTACCATTTATTGACATTATTCGACTAATCATAGCTAGATTTTGAATTGAATAGGCATTATTAGTAAACACCTTTTCAATTTTGAATGGTGCTTCCCAATTTGGGGACCATTTCTTGAATTTCTTCGATTTTCTTTTTGTTGGTAATATAACCTTCCACACCAAGTCACTAACATTAAAAATTTTTTATTTAACTTTTTTTTTCATAAAATCGAGAAAATTCTTTCTTTTTATTGAATAATGTTTTACAGATCCAACAACCTTTCATCATCTAAATCATCTAACTTATCAAAAATTAAATTCCAATAATGTTCAACTGGTAACTTATTCTATTTTTGTAGTTTAATAGACTGCAAATTAATTTCTATAGGCAAAACAACATCATGGCCAAAAACTAGCCTATAAGGAGTTGTTCCAGTAGCCTCTTTAGAAGAATTTCTATATGCTCACAAAATTTGGCTAAGTGTTTCGTGTCATTTTTTGGGTTTTTGCATAACCTACTTTTTAATTAAAGCAATAATTATTTTGTTGGCTGCCTTAACTTGACCATTGGCCTGTGCATAATATGGAGTCAAATTAATCAATTTTATATCTCTCGATTCGACATATTGAATCATCTTTCTCCCAGTAAAAACTGTACCTTAATTAGTTATCAAAGTTTTAGGTACACCAAATTAAAACAAAATATGTTCTTCGATAAAATTGATTATATCCCTTTGATCAATATCCTTCAAAGGAATAGCTTCGACCCATTTCATAAAATAATCAATTGCCACTAAAATATACCTATGGCTTTTTGAAGACGCTAGATAAATTTGGCCAATTAAGTCTAAAGCCTATCCTCTAAATAGCCATGGCTTTATGATCAAATGCAAATTACTTGCTAGCACATGTTGAATATTTCCATGTTTCTGGCATTATTCACATGATCTTACATATTCATGGTAATCTTTTATCATTGAAGGCCAATAAACTCTTTGTCTTTTCAACACCATTTCATCTTTTTACCGGCTTAGTGTGCACCATAGATTCCTTCATGAACTTTATCTAAAGCTATAAAAGCTTCAGTTTCACCCAAACACCTTAGTAAGTTTCCATCCACGAATTTCTTATAAAGTTCGTTACCAAGGATCACATAGTGCAAAGCTTTATACTTCATCCTTCGATTTGTAATCGAACTAGGGTTTTCAAAATATTTGATAATTGGTTTTCTCCAATCATCATCTGAAAGTAAACTTTTATCAAGTATTTCGAACTCTTTTATAGCATACTTACTTCTTATTTCAATTAACTTATCTAAAGTTTCATTTGAAACTTTAAAACTAATACTATTTGTGCTAACTCATTAGCCTCACAATTTTGCAATCTCGAGATATGTTCAATGGCGAATTCATCAAATTCTTGTAGTAGTTCCATAACTCGAGTAAAATACCTTACTAAATTTTCACTTATGCATTTGTATTCTCGAGTAATTTGTTTAACTACTAATTAAGAATTGCCACAAATAATTACATTTCTTGCTCAAAATAACCTTAAAGTTTCAAGCCCAACAAGAAGAGCTTCATATTCTACTTCATTATTTGAACAAGGCTTTTTTATTTTGAACATTAACTTCATGGGAAACCCTTCGGGGAAATAATCAAAATTTCAATTCCTATTCTATTTCGATGCCTAGAACCATTGAAATATCCAAGGTTTTAATCCCATAAAATTTTCATCAATTTCATTAATCTTTTCTAAAGAATGGTTAACCAAGAAATCAGCAACCACTTGACCTTTCATGGATTTCAAGGGCATATATTTCAAAGAATATTCAGTCAAAGCTAAAGCTTATTTACTAACTTTGCTATGAAGTATAGGTTTAAACAATATATGCTTTATTATATCATAATGAGAAATTACAATCACATAAAAAGGTTTGATGTAATGTTTTAGCTTAGTACATGAGAAATACAAGCAAAGACATAATTTGTCAATAGCACGATACCTATTTTCAACATCATTTAATACCTTACTTAGATAATAAATAGCTCTTTCAATGCCATTTTCATCTTCTTGAGCTAACATACTACCTATAGTATATTTAGAAGTAGAAATATATAACTTTAAAGGTCTTTCTTTTTTAGGAGAGGTCATGATAGGAGGATTCATCAAATAATACTTAATATCTTTGAATGCTTTTTAGTGTATATCTTCCTGTCGAAATTCTTCTTACTTTTTCAACTTTAATAAAGGTGAGAAGATCTTTGTTCTGCCAGATAGATTCAAAATAAACCTTCTTAAAAAGTTAATATTTCCCAGCAAAGATTGCAATTGCTTTTTGTTCGAGGGTGGTGAAGCTTCCAAAATAGCCTTCACTTTATTTTGATTAACTTTAATCCTTTTTTTAAATTAAGAATCCAAGAAACTTTCTTGGTTGTTCAAATAAACTTCACCTTCAGTAGCCTCTCGATTTCTTCTTTGATCTTTGAAATAATTTTTAGGGAAAACCACCTTGGTGGCTATTTTACTAGCTTTCTTCTAGGATAAATTGGTAGTTTGTGGTTCCTTATACTTTAAGATAAACCTAACTTCAGGTCAAAGAAACATAGTAGCAAGAACCTTGGATCTTGCCAGATGTTCCATGCTATCCATTTAATAAGGTCTAATATAGGAAAGACATTTATCGAATTCCATCACATTAGTTTCAACTCGAAAGGAGGAATCTTCAGCTTCTACTACTTCCAGATTTCCTTTTGCATCTTATATAAACATCTTCTAATGTAAAGTTAAAGGTACTGCCCCTACACTATAAATCCATTCTTTACCTAGAAGTAGATTGTAGTTAGCCTTTGAAGGAATAATAACGAAGATAATAGGTCAAATCACTGACCCAACCTGAACATTTAAAGCTAGCAATCCTTCTGACTTCGAAGTTTTACCATTGAAATTAGTAATTAGCAAGTTATAGGGAAGTAGATCCTCCTGTATCTTGTTCAACTTCTTCATTATTGCTTTTAGCATCAGATTAATTGTAGCACCACCATCAACCAACACCTTGTGAACAATTTTACCATCAGCCTCAACCTTAATGAAAAGAGGCTTTAAATGATTTGTCATCTTCTTTGTTGGCTTGTCGAATATTACAGAATTCTCTTTAGGAAGGATTCGAGCTATATAAGTAACCAATGTAAGTTCCTTGATAGTGTCATTTCCTTCAAACTCTTCTTCATCAAAATCTTCATTTTGACCTTGATATACTCCTTCATATACTCAGCCGGTAGGATAGAAACCACACTACAAATATCTTCCAAATCATTAGGGAATCCAGATTTGAAGGAGCTTGTAATCATACTATCTTTATTTTTAGGTGTGATCTCCTTCTATTTCATGTTTTACAGAACATAATTCCTCTATAGAATATGATGGTAAGATCATTTATTCTAAGTTCCCTGCTCCATAGCTTGCATATTTTCATGAGCAACTTTTCTAAACCTCTATGCCCTTTGCCACTGAGTCTTGGTCATAGAGGAATTTCTATAGAAATGGTACTTTAAAGGCCCAAGAATATGCTCTGAAAACTTAAGCCTCTAGCATTGATACAACTTTCCTAGTTTAGCCCCTTGCTAATTCCCAGTCTTATTCACTCCCCTTATCCACTTATTTGGGGGTACATTCAAAGGAGGTACAAAGCTCTTGCCTTTGGTAGGCATAGTCTTGAATCATAACTTCAAGCTAAAGGCCTGATCTTTGTTTAACTTGTGAGTTGCTTCATACAACTTATTGAACTCAGAATCTTCAAATGCCTTTATGGCTAACTTATTAAAGACTGCACTGTATCTTGGGCAAAGAGTTACTTCATTGTCAGAATCTTTTTTCCTCATCAAAAATTCCAATAGAGACTCTCCGGCTTTAGGATAAATATCCTTCATTTATTTTCCATATTCTTCTACAATAGATTCAACATCATCCTTAATATCCTTAATACAAACATTCACCATGTTGATTTCAAAAGGTTCAACATAATTAGCTAAGACCTCTAGTGGATTAGAGCCAATTTTCATGGCAAGCTTTAATTTCTCTTCGAATTTTAGTTTGCCTTCTTTGATTGCCTTTTGAATCATATCCCTAAAACACACACAATGGTTAGTCCAATAGCCATAAACATGATGATATTTATAATATTTTTGACCATTTCTTTGTTCTAGAGTCAGAAATTTGTGATCATCAGACAACAAAATTTGCTTACCTTTAAGTAAAATATCAAATATTTGATAAGCTTTAGTAATATCGAAACTATAATCTTGCTTTCTCAAGAATTTAGAATTGCCCTTGGACTCGTATGGTTTTAAAGAAGTACATACATAAGGAGGTCCAGGCTTTAATTTAGCAATATTTATTTCATTATTAGTTTCGACTTCAACATCATCATCTTTATCATTAACATTTTTTATTTCTTGATCAAATATATCTACATAAGCAATCTTATCTCTTTGGACCGGTCTCTCAACTCTCTGGTATTTATCTTTTTCAAACTTAAGCTATTTAATTTGCTTTACTTTATTTGCTAGTTAGGCCATATCTCGAAGTTGTTAATTAATTGACTTCTTTCAAATAGAATAATCAAATCCACTTATGGCTATTTGAATTAACTCATGTTTTGACACTTAAGTAAAGCATCTAACCTTTATCTACCTAAATCTATTTAGATAATCATCATTAGATTCATTTTGCATTCTTTTAATACTTAACAAGTCCATTAAACTTACCTTGGTTTCACCCCTAAAGAATTGTTCATGAAAAATCCTTTCTAATTGATTCCAAGTATGAATTGAATTAGGTGGTAAAGTAGTAAACCAAGTAAAAGCATCTTTAGTCATTGAACTTGGAAAATATTTCATTTTTAGTTTGTCATTATTGGCAAGATCACTACATTTGATTTGATATCGAGCAATATGCTTAATTGTGGATTCACTGATTTCACCAGCAAACTTGCTAAACTTAGGAATTTTCCAACCCCTAAGCATTTCAGTTTGCAAAACAATCTCAGGAAAGGCTGAGACAAAATATGGGTTATTCACATAACTAACATTAAAACCATGTTAATTTAGCATTTGTTCCACAACATTGACTATATTTTGATGCCCCCTACAATATTGTACCTAACTTGATTCAAAATATTATCAAGGTTTTAGTTCATATTTACGAGAATCACATTATTATTAGGGACATTAGGATCTACTGCTAAGTTTCAATTTTGAACTGGGTTCACAGGTACTGTATTCCCGTGTCCAAGATTAGCAGGTGGTTCATGCATCACATTATCATGCATAATATTTGCAGGTGTTGCATTGGCTTACCTTGCGTTTGCAAATACTGCATTTGCAGTCCTTGCATTTGCCATTTAATTGATAATAGGGTTTGCAGGTGCACTAAGGACATCCGTGATTCGACCCATTTGTCTTGCTAATAACAAATAATTAGTATTGGTTGACTCCACCATGGGATTAATAACACGCATCAATTGGTAAGACAACATATTCATCATCTCATGGTCAATCTCATCCATTTGTTGACATATAGAACAAAGTATAGCACCTGTAAAATATGTCAAAGGAATAGACTCCCTAGATATACTTTGCTGTCTAGTTGGCATGTTCCTTAACATGCTAAATTGAGACATATCATTTCTATTTGCATTTAGATTTAAATGTTTCAAAGGTCCCATTGAAGAAATCATTGAAATGATCGAATTTTGAATCGCCATCGAAGCAGTCCCTATGGTCTGTGTAACCATTCTGGGAATAAATCCTTGAGGTAAACCATATAAAGGATTATGAATATTAATATTCAAATTCTTAAGATTCTCCTTTTGATCCACTGGGATTTGGCCAATTTGAGATGCTATAGGATAATCTTGTGGAACTCCTGTAACCATCGGTCTAGACATAGAAGAATTAGGAACATTACTTTGATTTGAGTTAGAATCATTATTCCCATTAGTTCCTTCATTATTTGTGGCATTCGAATTATTACCAGAACCTCGTTTATTTGAACCACTATTAGCTATGTTTAAATTTCTTCAACTATGCAAAATCATGCATAGGAATAGAAATCATTCAATTTAACACTACTATATCTAAACTTGTCCCACCAAGTGTGCCAATTTGTTTATGGTGAATTTTTGTTTCGATATGAAATAAAAAATACACTTGATTCAAAGAACAATCTGGGATTTGAATTGTGTCCTCAAAGGAATCTTAGTTTAATAGGTTTATGTGTTAATCAAATTAAAAAAAAAGCAAAAGGAATGTAAAGAAAAGAGCAGATAAATGCAAGAAATAAATTAACTCAAAAATAAATTAGAACTAAAATAAAAAGTGGTGGAATTACATACTCAGTCCTCTCTGTTTGCTAATTGCCATGACAGTAGGTGTGTTAGGTGTGTAAGAGATTTGTGAGCAAATGAAATCTAACCCTTGTACATTATTTAGAAGTCTTATTTATAGATTTCTAATGCTAACAACTAATTCCTAAGAATATGACAAGTGTACATCACATAAAACTGCTAAAAACTGCTAAAAACTTATTAAAACTACTTCTAATAACTACTACTAATTTTTGAAATCAAATCGAAAACTACCAAATTTCGATATCTTTAACAATCTTCAATCAGCTCTTGAAATCAAGGTATTTCTCAATTTTTGAAATCAAAGCCACTCCAATGATCGAACTTCAATCTTCATAACTTTCTTTTTGAAATGAAATCGAATGGACATCTTTTTCGAAATCATATCGATTACCACATCAATAACTCTCGTCGAGATCCTTTCAAAAATACATCTTGTTCAATTTATCTATGTACAACTCGAATTGCCACACTCAAATTGCCCTTTCAAACTGAATTCAAAATATCAACTCCAACCTCAACTCCTCAAAATCTCCTTATTTTTTAATCAAACTCGAAAATAGGACTTAGCAAAATTCAACATTATATATGTTTAGCTTAACCAATGTTAATGTGATGTGATTGTAAGGTAATTTTGTTGCAGTGTCTCCTTACACGTATGATTAAAATTTAAAACTTCTCTTATCCCTCTTTTCCTGAACATTCCATAATATGGTTTCCATTCCTTTCTTTAAATAAGAAAGAAAAACATAAACAGCCCATTGGGGATAGAGTTTATTTTCCGTACATATTGATATCAACAAACATGGAGAAAAGAAAAACCTCCATCGCCATGGTTCCATGTCCTGGAATCAGCCATCTAATCCCTCTTGTAGAATTCGCCAAGCAATTCGTTCGTCTTCACCATGAAACCTTCAATGTCATACTCCTCATTCCCACACTGGGCCCTCCCTCTTCCACCATGAAGTTCATCCTTGAATCACTCCCATCAGCAATAGATTATACCATTCTTAAACAAGTAAACATGGAAGATCTCTCAGAAGGTATTCACCCAGTAAACCAAATGCAACTCACAGTTTATCTCTCTCTTCCATCTCTACACAATGCATTGAGCTCACTAAGTTTACACACTAAACTTGTTGCCGTGATAGCCAACTTTTTTTCTGTTGAAGCCCTTGATATCGCTAAATAGTTCAACATCTTACTTTACGTTTACTTCACTTTCGCGGCTATTGCATTGTCATTATGTTTATACCTACCCAAGCTAGACCAGACAGTTTCAGGTGAATTCAAAGATTTGAATGAACCCATGATACTTCTAGTGGCATTTCTATTCAGAATAGTGAACTTCCGGAGCCACTGCCACTAGGAAAGTGGAGTGATGCAGGTAAATCAATTGTTCATATTTGTAGTAAACTTTAATTTTACTGATGGTTTCATGGTTAATAGTTTCAATTATCTGGAAAACAGAGTTATCCGGGCTCTTCAGGAGAAGGAAACTGGTAATATTGTTCCTATGTAGCCAGTTGAACCCATTGTACGATTTGGGTCAGTTTCTTAGATAAATGGGTCAGAATACTTAAAATGATTAGATAATTAATCCAAAAAATCTGTGTTATATGTGGCTTTTGGGAGTGGTGGCACACTTTCTCAAGAACAACTCAATAAGTTAGCCTCTGGACTAGAAATGAGTGGCCATAAATGTTAGATTTTCTATTCGTAGATCTATTAATTCAATAATAAAATAAAATATAAAAGAATTTAGCCTAATATTAAAATGAATAAATAGTTTGGGCCTAATGATAATCTAACTCAATTAATATAATAATGGGTAATTTTTCGGTGATGGGTTGACCCACCAATGTTATTATATAAATAAGAATCACTTCTCCTAAATCTTATGATTGATTCTGTTCACTCCCCATCAATGTCATAAAAGTCTCCCAATCAAGTTTTCATCTAGGATTGATTGGAGCAGTAAATTCTTATTGGAGTTCGTGATCAAGATCGATCGTGAATAGTTTATGACTTACATCAAATCATAATTTTATATTTGCATCATAATGGATTCATCAAGTAACAATAATAAATATTTTTCATGTTTAATATTATTTTTCTCATATAATTCAATTTGATATATTAATTTTATCAAATTTTAATTTTAACAATTAGTATCAGAACTTATGAATCATGTGAATTGAATATATTCTTACGTGGATTCAAGTATCAAATTTTATCTTTTGAATAATATTATATTTTGTGATAAATTATCCTGAATACAAACTGCTATGAATCCTAATATTATTTCATAACTCTCAAAGTAATTATTTTTGTTGATAATTTTTTCTGAATATATATTTGGTTTACCATTCTCTATGTATATATATATACACACACTGTTGGCACCCTGGTTCGAATTTATATGAAGGAATTTAACGTTTTCTAGCTTCGGTATGTTTTTCGTAAACATGGGGCTTTCGGTTCATATATAAAATAAAGTTTATGTTTTAATGTTTATATTAAATGAATTTTATATAAAACTTCATGAATCTCGTTTGGCGTTTATATAGCGTTCTGCGTGTATATACTTGATTTGCTATTCTGTATGTATATATATTTGCTTAAAAGGTGATTTGTCGTTTTGTTATTCCGTGTATATAGACTTGATTTGCTATTTTGGCATTCAGTTTTCATATCCAATTTTATTTTCTTTCATTGGATTTCGTTTTGATGTTGACGATTTGATTATATATATATATGTATGCCTTCTGTTCCTTTCGTTTGCCGGTTCACATATATTCCTTAATTTTATTGTTTCTGGATATATCTTGTTCGGCATATATATATATACAATATGTTATGTACTTCACATTTATATATATTATATATGTTCATACATGTACTTTGTTTAGAATATATATATATATATATAGCCTTGGTTACTATTTAAGTGATTTGAAAATCAAATAATTGATTAATCATGTGATGCATTTAATTACTTAATTTTTCAAAAGGTAAAAATATATCTAGATTTGTTTCTTTGTTTTTCCTATTTTTTGAAAGATGTGAAATATATATATATATATATATATATATATATATATATATATATATATATATATATATATATATATTCAATGTAATTAGAAGATATCAATTGATTTTTGAAACTTAATATTCCTTTCTAGTAAACTTGAGTTATGGTTATATTAAATTGTCTTATTAGAATTTTGTCTTCTCTCTCTCCTATATTTTATTGTAATATTATTGCATGTTGAGCTTCCACATATTCGTTTTGTGAAATTTTAGATACTACTTGATCCATTAATTATTTTTCATATATACGTATGTATAGAAAAATTTAGAAAATTATTCAGACTTATGTTATACTACGAAATTTCGTGCAATTGTGAGTCCACCTATCATGGGCCCAATTATATAAAATTTGATCATTTTATAAAATTAATATTTGGACTTAGAAGAGCATCATATTAATAATATTTTAATATTTTATCGGTATAATATTGTTAATATGATTCATTGGTGATAATATAAGTGTAAGAATAAGTATTATATTTCTAGAATTTTCATCACCTTATTGATGTTAAAATTTTTGAAATATGATACTTAGTTCTTATATTATATTATAAGGTCTTTAATGCCCTATCGGTATTGGGCTTTATAATATAATACTAAATCTAATTGCATAGATTATTGAGCGAAATTTCTACTATAATTAAGGTTAAACATGTGTTAATGTCTTAAATTTGTTTCCTCAACTTCTTTATCTATGCAATTAAATGTAATTAAGATGCTTAATGGAATCAATCATGAGGATTGGGATGAATCACTAAAGCTATATTTGGCAACTTCTAACCTTGACCTGATGATTAGGAAAGCGGAACCTTATATTAATGCTGAGTTTACAATAGATCAAAAGAATTATCATAAGAAAATGAACTGCTTTAAATGCAAAAAGAAAAAATGGGTTGAAAAGAAAAAGATAAATACCCATCTAGCTCTAGTCTGTTTCGCTCTAGTCTATTTCAAGTCAAATATAGTTGATATACCATCAAACTCTTGGTGGTTAGATACCGATGTAACTATTCATATGACTAATTGTCTTTAAGCGTTGACAAATTTGAGAAAACCAAATAAAAAAAAGCTAATTATGAGATTAGAAATAGAGATAGAGTTGAAGTAAAGCACATAGGATTAGTGAAGTTAAAGTTGAAAATTGGACATGAACTTTTACTGAATAATGTAGATTATGTACCTTCCATGAAAAGGAATCTAATTTTAATTATTGCTTTAGATTCTCCAGGATACTCTTGTCATTTTGGGAAATGGAAAAGTTGAATTATTTTATAAATCTTCCATTGTTGGTACTGGTTCTGTGTGTATAATTTATATAGAGTTAATTTAGATTCCAATTTCATAAATTCAATAAACTCTATTGTGGGTAAGAAAAGGTGTTGAATTGATGAAAGATCTTCAATGTTGTGGCACAAACGATTAGGACACATCTTTAAAGAAAGAATTTGGAGACTTGTAAAGGGAGAAGTATTTTGTGATCCAAACTTCTCAGATTTTGTAACATGTGTAGATTGTATTAAAGGAAAACTTACAACTAGAGTTAGAAAGAGTAAGAAAAACAAAAAGGAGAATGTTCTGGAACTAATCCATACTAATGTCAGTGGGCTTAACACACCTAATGCTATGGGTGGCTACAAATACTTCATCATATTCATTGATGATTACTCTAGATTTGATTAGGTGGAACTACTATTGGTGTGTGTCCTAGGAACCAATCATATAGATGATTGAAATAATACATAATGTATTATATTTTATTTTAGGTAATTTAATTATTATATTTTATTTTCATAATTTTATTATTATTCTGCGCAATTTATAACTTAATATAATAATTATCCTTGGAATAACTTCGCTATTCCTAAAATACCCCTAGTCAAGTATTATTACAAAAAGGATAGTAATAATACATTGAGACTAGCATGTATAGTGATTGATAATTACGAATCATAGATATGTGATATCAAGTCAATACATGAGTACATTGTTAGTGAATAATATACTGGACTGACCCACTATGAGAATATTGTATGGATAGACGTGTCATAAGTTATTCTCATATGATCACAAATACACATAAACCTTTGACCTGAAGTCACTATGGTTCCTACATGAGGAATTACTCACTTTAATATTGTCCTATGTCACCTTTAATTAGGATAACGAATACGACATTGATTGGGTATGTCATGAATTGTGTAGAGGGAAGTGAGTGATGTAGATAAAATTTTGTTATTTTTATATAAAAGAGAAATATCCTTAGGCCCCTTGATTGAGTGAGACTTAGAAATGCATGACCATGCTCAATTGGATTAATATGTGATATTAATAATTTATTCTAAGTCTATTCAGTATCAAGAAATATAAATTGAACATTAATGAAAATGACACATTCCATATCTTCAGTTCAATTTGGATATTATTACAAAAAGGATTATGATACAAAACATTAATCATGTATTAGGTGGATGTTGAATTATAGACATTCTTACTACTTGAGTGGCAGTGATGTATTGCTAGATACCACTCACTGTCTATGGCTCAATAATGAGTTATTGTCAATATAGTAAGAACCTACAGGGTCACATAAAAGAAGTAGGAATAAGATAATAATTAATTGGACTTATTTTCGTGCATATATATTATTATTAAGAATAATAATGTGTTATTCACATAATATATATATATATATATATATATATATATATATATATATATATAATATTATGTGATATTATTTGATATTAAAGTAATATCAAATAATTACGTTATCAGATATTAGATAAATATATTATGAGATAATATTATCTAATATTAAATAATTAATAGATAAGTCCTATCTCTTCTCATTATCTCTAGGATAAGGATAATATGAGTTGTTAAGTGTGATTAGAATTTTGGAAGTATTATCCTAGTAGGACTAGGATTGTGACTTGCCTAAATTTTATAAAAAGAGGTTTGAAGGCAGCACATTAAACAACACACTCATAAGCTTCTCAAAACTCTAAATCACTCAAAAAACATCGAATCCTAATTACTAGAAATAGAAATGCATCCTAGCAGATTCGTGGAAGGCGAAAGGTTGTTGTTCACTCCGTGTGGATACCGTAAAGATGCTATACCTTCCAGCCGACGTTTGATTCATCTACTCTCAAGTTTTGATCAGTAGAAACATGAGTGCCCAATAGGTAAAATCCTAATAATTGATTTATACTTTTTGTATGGATCCTAAGTAGAATTTGGATCAAATTTTTGAATTTTCGCTGTATATGATAGTCCAAATTTTCAACAATTACTTACTGATAAGTCAGAATCATTAGAAGCTTTCAAGTTATTCAAAGCGGTATTTGAATTGAATTTAGGAAAATAGATAAAATGTGTTAATTCTAATAAAGGTGGTGAATATTATGGTAAGTATGATGAAATAGGAAGAAGCCTTAGCCCTCTTTCGAGATATCTACAAGATCGTGGAATTCAAGTAACTTACACCATGCTTGTTACACCGGAGCAAAATGGAGTCGTAGAAAAAAGGAATAGGACTCTTATGGATATGGTGAGATGCATGATAGCCCATACTTCATTGGCAGAATTCTTATGAGGTAATGCATTGAGAACAATAGCATATATTCTAAATTAGGTTTCTAGTAAGTCAGTACCTAAAACCTCTTATGAATTATTATATGTAAGAAGCCTAGTATGCAGCATTTTTGAGTTTAGGGTTGTAAAGCTGAAGTAAAGCCATATATCCCATCTACAAGGAAACTTGATTCAAAAAACTATTAGTGGATACTTCATAGGGAATTATAGTGGCTCTAAGGGAAGCAAATTTTACTGTCTAACTCATTCGACTAGAGTAATTGAGTCTAATCGAGCCATCTTCTTTGAGAACAAGTTGGATAGTGAGAGCCAAATACCATGCATCATGGATTTCTTTGAAGGCAAAATAATTGTTTTGTTGGCACCAATATTAGGAAAGTCATCTTCCATTACTCCACTAGTTCATACATTACAACTAATGGTAAAAGACGTTGAGTCAGATGGAATAAATGGAGAAGAAATTCCATTAAGAAAATCTCATAGAGTTCACAAATTAGGAATTCCTAATGATTATCATATATATTTGCAGGAGCATAAATATGATATTAATGATGATACTAATCTTACAAGCTTTTCTCAAGTTATGTCTAGTTCAAACTATTTTGATTGGATGAATGCTTTGAAAGATGAGTTAGCTTCAATGCATAAAAATCAAGTATGGGATTTAGTGGAGCTTCCTACAGATTGTAAGTTAGTTGGATGTAAGTGGGTATTCAAAACCAAAAAGGGTACTCGAGGTAAAGTTGAGAGGTACAAGGACAAATTAGTAACAAAAGGCTATACTCAAAGGAAAGTTATAGACTAAAAAGAAATTTTTTCACCAGTTTCAAGTAAAAACTCATTTCATGTTATCATGGCTTTGGTGGTTCATTTTGATTTAGAGGTACATCAGATGGATGAAAAAATAGCCTTCTTGAATGGTGATTTAATAGAGACTATTTATATGATCTAGCTAAATGGTTTCCAAGATAAGGAAAAGGAATAACTTGTGTGCTAACTTAAAAAGTCCATTTATGGCTTAAAATAAGCTTCTAGATAATGATACCTCAAGTTTAATAAGATAGTAACTTCCTTTAGGTTCAAGGAGAATACAGTTAATCAGTGTATTTATATGTTGAAAAGTGCAAGTAACATTGTTATTTTGGTACCATACGTGGATGATATTCTCCTTGCAAGTAATGACATGAACCTACTAACTGAGACAAAACAAATGTTATCTAAATATTTTGATATGAAGGATCTTAGAAATGCTTCTTATGTTTTGGGAATAAAGATCCATCATAATAGATCCTGGGTTTTGCTTAGCTTGTCTCAACAAATTTACATTAATAAAGTACTGAAGAGGTTCAATATGTTAGCCTGCTCTCAAGTTTTTACACTTGTTTTAAAAAGGGGAAATTTTTTCTAAGTCCCAGTATTCTCAAAATGATGTTGAAATGGAAAGAATGAACAAAGTCTTATATACATCGACTGTTAGTAGCCTAATGTATACTTAGATATGTACACATCCTGATATGGCTCATGCTATTGGTGTACTAGGGAGATACTTGAGTAATCCTAGTTAAAGACATTGGACTATTGCAAAGAGAGTGATGAAGTACCTTTAGGGTATAAAAGATTACATGCTAACCTATAAAAGATTAGGAGATCTCATAGTTACATGCTACTCAGATTTAAATTTTGCTGGTCGTTCGAATGATCACAAATCTACATTTGGATACATTTTTATAGTGGCAAGAGGAGCTATGTCATGGAAAAGTGTTAAGTAGTCCTTAACAGTAACCTCCACTATGGAAATAGAGTATGTCGCATGTTATGAAGCCATTTGTATTACTATATGGTTTTGGAATTTTATGGTTAGTTTCAAGATTATTAAGAGCATCTTAAGATCCTTGACCATTTATCGCAACAATACTACTATTGTAAACTTCTCTTATAACAATAAAAGTTCTGTCCGTACAAAGCATTTTTTATATAAAGTATCAATTTGTGTGAGAGAAGGTATGCGAGTATATTACATGTATTGAACATATTTTCACAGATCATATGCTTGCAGATCCACTGACCAAAGGCTTAGCAGTAGGAGTATATCATGATCATGTAATTAATATGAGATTAGCTAAGTCTTTTGATGTCTTAGGTTAGTGTGAGTACTATAAATTTTTTTTCTTAAGATGTGTATAAATAAAATATTCATAATGAAATATTCATTTTTTCCATATTTTTGTGCACATTTTTGTTATAACATATTAGAGACATTTAGATCCTGTCTCAATATTGTGATGAGAATAATGATTTTCATTTAGCATCTTGGATGGATGCTTCGACCCAATATGTAAAGATTTACATATAATTGTCATAATTTTGTCATGTAAATCTTATTGAGCACAAACTTGTTATGTATATCCCTATTAGATATTGTATATGGTCAATGAGGTGTAAGTGTACAATATATATATATTTCATTGATATTCCTATTGGATACTATGTTTTATATTATTATACATTTATGATCTCAATTTAGATCAGTGGGTGAAAAGATACCATATTTTTCTTTTACATCTTATTAAAGTGGTTACTATTATTGAATTACATGGTCCAAGTGGGAGATTGATAGATTTTCTATTTGTGGACTTATTAATTCAATAATAAAATAAGATGTAAAAGAGTTTAGTCTAATATTAAAGTGATTAAATATTTTGAGTTTAATGGTAATCTAACTTAACTAATGTGATAATGGGTGATTTTTTGGCAATGGGTCGACCCACTAATGTTATTATATAAATAAGGGTTGCTTCTTCTAAATCTTATAATTGATTCTGTTCACTTCTCATCATTGTCAGAAAAGTTTCCTTAATCAATTTCTCATCTAGGTTTGATAAGACCAGTAAATCCTTATTGGGTTCATAATCAAGATCGATCGTGAATAATTCGTAACTTGTATCAAATTCTAATTTCATATTTGTATCATAATGGATTCATTAAGTAACAATAATAAATATTTTCCATGTTTGATATTATTCTTCTCATATGATTCAATTTGGCATATTAATTTTATCGAATTTTAATTTCAACAATAAATTCATGTGGGCCGCAAGAGCACCAAGTGAATCTCCAAGTGCTGCTCACCTTAGTGATAAAAAAGAGGACCCACTTCAATATTTGCCTAATGGGTTCATGGAGAGAATCACTAATAAACAACAAGGATTGGTTGTGGCTTCGTGGGCCCCACAAGTGGAAGTTCTTAGCCATGGCTCAATGGTTGGGTTCTTGAGTCATTGTGGTTAGAGTTCTACACTTGAGAGTGTGGTCCATGGAATACCAATGATTGATTGGCCTATTGCCTAGCCCTTGTTTGCTAAGCAGAGAATGAATGCTATGATGCTGAGTGAGGAGCTGAAAATGGCTATGATGCCAAAAGCGAATGGAAATGGAATTGTGGAAAGAGAGGTCACTGCTGAAGTTGTAAAGAGTGTGATGGAAGGTGACAAAAGGAGAGAAATGTGCACAAGAGTTACAAGATTGAAGGATACTGCTGTTTTGGTGTTAAGCAAAGATGGTTCCTCTACAAGGACACTCTCTAATCTTGCACTCAAATGGCAGAAACTTTATTAGTGGCATGTAAAGCTTTCTATAATGTTATGAGCTTGTATTGTTCTCACTACTTATCATAGTTAGATTGTTTTTGAACATGAACAAAATGTAACTGCAGTGCATTTTCCTTTTGAATATATTTTTTCTGCTTGAATGATTTTTGTTTTCTACATTGGCATTAGAAGATGTCGCAAGATAGAGAGCGACCAGAAAGCAGAAATAGAAAAATACATTTCTAGCACACTTAGGCTCAAAATAGAAATTGAAAAAAATACTCAATTAATTGATGAATAAATTTTTTCTTCTATAATTTCTTTTATAATAATTTTTCTCCTCTAGGATTCCTTCACACCATATCTTGCCACCTTTTTCTATTTATCTCTTTCAAGTAGTCAATCTGTGCAGATTGTTCAGGCATGTCAGTATGCCATGTGTTATGATAATGATTAGCACCAGTTGTTTCCCTCAAGCATGAAAAAGAGTAAGCACACTGCCAGATGATCGTGTATATGTGGTTGATGGAAAAGGACCCGCTAGTAAGAGCTTCAAGCAACTATGCCAAAACGAGATTTCTAATTTCCACAAAGTGGATCTTACATGTTGATACTGTGATCGCATTTGCCGACTATTCTATGCTTGTCATACTGCATTCTGATGTAGGATACTGGAGAGAGAAAGGTAGAGTCCATTTTGACTCGTTCCATTTTGGTCATTATGAACCAACGGACAAAATTTCAAACCTTAATCGTCCCTTTCAAAATCTAAGGTTTGCCTCTGGATCTTAACTGCATTACTGGACTCAGATTTCTCTGTGTGCTGATGAAAATAAATTTGTGCATTTGTAATTTTGGCCTGTCCATCAGGCAATTTTAACGGCTTTTTGACCAGGACAAGCAGTTTTTAAAAAAGTATTTCTCAAAATGCACAGCCAAAATATTTTTCCAAAATTCTTAAAAAAAATTTTTATTAGAATTCATTGATCACGAGAAGGGATCTTGTGATCAGAATTTTTTAAAAATTTTAATTCATTTACTCTTAAATTATTTTTTTATTTTACTTAATTTATACTTAATTTTTTTTATTTCTTTGGACCCATTTTTTTAAAAAAATTTACTTATTTTTAATTTATTGCCCTATTTTTATTTTATATTTAATATTTTCTTAATTTATATTTAATTTAATTTTTCACATTTTGAATTTTTCTTTGATATTAATTATTCAAGGTTTTAAATAATAATCAATAATTTTATTAACTCTCATAATAATATATAATATATATAATATAATAAAATTGATAGCTATCAAAAAATTGCTAGAATAATTAAAATCTTAATGGATACATATTTTTATTTATTCTTTTATAAACTTATTGGTTAGAAGATTTAAATTATTAAATTAAATTTTTAAAAAATATTTTATCTTAATATGATGTATATATCTATAAAAATCTTTAATTAAATATGAAATTAGAATATAATTTACATCATGAAAATAAATATTTTATTAGTGAACTATGTTAATCGGTAATATGATATAATTTAATTTATAAAAAATTAATTATATACAGATTATATATTATTAAGAAATTATTAAATAGGAATCATAAAATTATAATATGTTATTTATTTTGTATTTTGTCACACATAATATTAACATTACATAAATAATAAAAATAAATCATGCATAAATTTTTTTAATTAAATACTTAAAAATAATGTGTTGAATTATATGTAATTTTATTTAAATTAAGATATTATAATATTGAAATTCTTATGTAAAAATTTTAAAAAATCACATCATTTGATAAAATACTTAATTAATTAGAATAGCAGAATATTAACTATCAGTTTAATAAAATTTAATCTTTAAAGTTCAAATTCTTAAAATTTAATGGTAAAATATTTAATTATTTTACAATAATTTAAAGGTGATATTTGACTTTAACATCCAAAAATTAATATTTAAAATAATTTTAGGTTAATAATTTAGATCCTAGTAGTTTTATTACATAACATTTTTCACAAAAAAAATCATAGAAGTATATTAATAAAGGAGTAATATGGTACTTCTATCCATGATTATTAAAAATAATCTATAAAGTTATAGTAATAAAATAAAGTAAGTTCTTTTGATCTTTAGATAACACTGATGAAAAATATAGTTCAATATTAATAAATTCAACCAATTCTGAAGTATTTTTAATAGATATAAAATATATAATTAATTCACTTAATACAAAAAATAAGAAATAATTAAAAAGTAATAAGTAAAATAGAATTAAACAAACATTTCCTCAAATGTTGTAATTTTTTTTTTAATTTTTACATAAGGATTACAATATTATAATATCTTAATCTTTTAAAAAAATTTACATATAATTCAACACATTGTTTTCAAGTATTTAATTAAAAATTTTTATGCATAATTTATTTTTAGTATTTATATAACGTTAATATTATATGTGGCAAAATAAAAAATAAATAATGTATTATAATTTTATGATTTATATTTAACAATTTCTTAATAATATATAATCTCTATGTAATTAATTTTTTATAAATTAAATTATATCATATTATGGATTAACATAGTTTACTAACAAAATATTTATTTTCATGATGCAGATTATATTCCAGTTTCATGTTTAATTAAATATTTTTATAGATATATACATCATATTATGATAAAATATTTTTTTAAAATTTAATTTTATAATTTAAATCTTCAAACTAATAAGTTGATAAAAAAATAAGTAAAAATTTGTATTCATTGAGATTTTAATTATTCTAACAATTTTTTAGTAGCTATCAATTTTATTATATTATATATATTATATAATATTATGAGAGTTGATAAAATTATTAATTATTATTTAAAATATTAAATAATTAGTATAAAAAAATTTAAAATGTCAAAAATTAAATTAAATATAAATTAAGTAAATATTAAATATAAATAAAAATAGGGCAATAAATTAAAAATAAGTAAACTTTTTTAAAAAATGGGTCCAAAGAAATAAAAAATTAAGTATAAATTAAGTAAAATAAAAAGATGAGTTAAGGTTAAATGAATTAAAAATTTTTAAAAATTCTAATTACGAGAGGGGGGTCCGTGTGATTGGTTAATGATGGGCCCCTTCCCATGATCAATGAATTTTTCAAAAAGAAATTTTTTTAAGGGTTTTTGGAAAATATTTTGGCTATGCAACATTTTGAGAAATACTTTTTAAAAACTGCTTGTCTTAATCAAAAAGCCTAATTTTAACTATTCCTAGTTATTTTTGTTGCGCCATATTAATGTCTTCATCTGATAACAGGTTTAACTCACGCAATCCTAGATTAGAATTTGCCCTTGTAAGTTTCCATGATCAGGTTTAATGTTTTGCATGTCCCTCTTATTATTGAGAGGTGTTGATAATTAGGTAAACGATTCACTCTTTTTCTTATTGAGGCTTGGACAAGCAGATTGATGAGGGGTTTCTGAAAGTTAATAGAACAGGTCAGAATCAATTGTTTACTCAATTTAGTCTAGAGATGGAAACTGATGAGTTAGAGTGAATATGAATTAAGAGTAGGTAAAATTTTAAATGAGTCGTGACCTTAAGGTATATTGTAAATCCAACCCATTCACCATTATGTTAGATTTGCTTCCAGCCTGCCACCATTTCAAATCAAACTTATGTTATTAGAAATTTTAAATTATACTTTTACTCTTTCAAAATTCTAATTCTTTCTTTCTCTTTAGTGACATAAATGAACATTTTCCTAACATTACATTTCTTAAAATGGAAATCCATAAAATTAAATATAGTGACCAAATATCTTAACATGAACATACATTAAATAAAATAAATTTAATTCAAAATTGGCATTATAATAAAATAAAAAAATTCATAATGGTAAAAGAACAATATTCATCTTTCCTTTTATGTTAATTAAGAATCTACGTATTAAATTATGTATGACGGTATCACAATATATGTAGTTTTTGAACAAAAATCAAGTATTCATGTTTTATGGGTATATAAAGTTTTTAAATCTCTATACTTTATTGTAAGACATTGATATAAATGCTAATTATAAAAGTTATATATCGATCACATGCTAAAAAATTTCTCCAATTAATAACTATAATATTTAATACAAGTGATTATACTTTACTTTTTTTAAATAAACTCGTTCACATGCACATGCACACATGCACATATATATAAGGATATTATTATTGTCAATCTAGGATGTATAATTTTAAAATATTTAAACTTATATCAAATTATTAAGACATATTTCTTATGAATAAATTCATAAGATATTTTAATATAATATTTTCTTTATAATATTGATTTGTATGATGCACAAATCAATATCTTTTTTATATATATAAACGAATAAATAATTATCTATAAATTAATCTAATATAATTCTTATTTAACAAGGTTGGTAATGATCCAACCCATATTGACTTTAAAGCTAATATAGATGGTAATGTTGTTAAATAGGTGAAAAAAATAAACTAAATTTGGGGGAATTTAGGCTAGATTTGTATTTGTGTGAATATAGAATACTCTACAAACTTTAACTACAAGTCCATATCCACCTAGTCTACATAAACTAGTCCATATTACCCATGAAAAAAAGAACAAAATTTTGAAGGTCCAAATTCGATAAAGTCTACAGACTAATCCATATTACCCACAGACTAAAATCCATTGTACAGCATAATAATGGATGGATCAAAATAAGGGTAGACATGGATGGGTGAATGAACAAACTTTAAATTTGATCCATTGATGGTTTAAATCAATTTTAAACTCTTATTACTTTTGTGTTGTCATATCATTAAAAAATTGCTATAACTCTCTTACTATTAGTAAAAATCCTTAAATGTTATTCTTTTCTAATAATGTGTTATTCTCATATTCATTGATAATACATAATATTTTACACTAATAATGCATCAAATTTAATCTCAAGTGAATATAAGTCACAATTACTGGCTCTAATTCAATTCAATCAAGTTGCTCTTTAGATCATATAAATTGACAATGTAATCAATTCATATCTTTGGAAATACTTTGAAGATTTTACGGATAATATGAATTGATCACTTAACTAATTCATGAGTCCTAGAAAATATTTTACAATTGAATTTCAATTTTAAACTTCACTCCAAAGTTTCCAACTACATAAAATTCCATAACAATTAAAACAGTTTTACAAAATTTAGACATTTATAAACTTTTGAGCTAAGAACTAATAAAAGCATACCATTTATAATCAAAATTTTCCTAAAACAATCTTAGGCTAAGGTCTTCATAAACTTTATCTTTTCCTACATCAATTTATCATCATATAAACTTCCACAAATTATATAATTTCAAAATATTTTGTTATAATCAAAATTAGCATTTAAAAAAAATAAGTTGAGTCAACATCGGTGACTAATATATCTCTTCTTTAATCATGTAAAAATTAAGATATTTCAAAAAAATAAAAAAATAAATGCAACATAAGTGAATATATATATATATATATTTGTCTTAGCTGATGAACTCTACTTATCAACTATTGTAGACTTGAAGGGCATGTTACCCCAGTGGGCATCCCATACACAGTAATAGATCTTTTTCCCATTAATTAAATTTAATTACTTCTTTCAATCATACAATATCAAGATCATTTAAACTAATGATATAATGATGATCTTTCCCATTGTAGCTATTAAATGAGCCACTCTACCTATTCACATGCTGATTCATATGCTGATTCATACGAGCTTACCTCTAAACAGAATGAATTAAATTGTCCCACAATTTAGTCAGACTCTAAAATTTAAAGTTTGGATCCGGTCTTATGCAGATCATGAGTAAGCAGATCAATTTGCGGACTTTTTATAAAAAAATAAAATATTTTAAATTCTTAACCTTTCAAATCATGATAAAATTAAAAGACATTTCAAAATACTATATTTTTATCTATAAATGAATCATATCCCATTTAATATTCATACATAACCTTACAAAATGTAATGCATACATAAATAAGTAAGTCATAAAACACTTGAAAAATGTAAACATCATCTATAAACAATTCATTATATATCTTTACATAATCAAAAGTGAAAGAGGAAAGTGCAATTTTATTTGCACTAAAAATTTAAGTTTATATATATATATATAAAATAAAAATTTAAAATTAAAAAAGATGTTTAGGCCAACTCGACTCATCCATGGGTCAATATGCACGGACTATGAGCCATGCAGACTAAGCTAAGCTACGCGTAAATTTAAATGACCTTCTATTTTAAAGGTTTTAGTCCCCAAAAGCCTATGGATAGATGGCTAGTTTGCGTGCATATAAATATATATATATATATATATATATATATATATATATATATATATATATATATATATATGCACTTTTATTTTGAAAAATAGATATGCATGCATATATAAATTTCTAAACCTTTAGTCCATTTGTCCATAGGCTTTTTTTGGACTAGAGCTTTCGAAATAAAGGCGCGCATATATATATATATATTAGCAACCCTATTTCACCTTATGTGCATGCATGCGCGCACACACACACATATATATGCACCTTTATTTCAGAAGCTCTAGTCCAAGAAAAGCTTATGGACAAATAGACTGGTTTATAAGCGTTAACTCATTTCAATAGATAAAAAGTATTAATTTAAAATATTTAAGTTAACTATACTCATTCTCCCTCATCTTCACAATATACAATCATTAAATTAAGAAATCTATGGATATGATAAATTGTCTAGAATGGTTTTTAATATTTTATTATAATTAAATTAATAATATGATTTTTTTTATCTAACTAAAAAAGTGGAGGTCACCAAGCCTCACATAAAGATGTAAATTTTTTTTTGGCTTAGAAAAATAAAAAACAGGAGTAATCAGCATAAACTACTTTCCTTGAATATTATTATAAGAGTGCATGCGCATACATACATATATACATATATTCATACACACACACACATGCACACACAGATATATGTATAAGAGGTTGTCAATCTCCATAACTTCATAATATTTTTTAAAAATATTTTAATTTCTAAAATTATCATAATAATTAATAATAAGTCAAACATAACTATTTTATAATTAAATTTTATTATTACCTTCTTAAATATTAAATATATTAAAAATTTTAAAAATTAATACACAACATAAAATAAAAGTAGTAATATTTCTATTTAATTTAGTATATTTATTGATTTAATGAGATAATTATCAGTGTGTGTCGTAGGAACCAATTATAAAGATAATTATAATAATACACAATGTATTATATTTTATTTCAAGTAATGCAATTATTATATTTTGTTTCCATTTTTTTATCTGTGTAATTTATAACTTAATATAATAATTATCCCTAGAATAGTTTTTTTATTCCTAAAATACCTCTAGTAAAGTATTATTAAGAAAATGATAATAATAATATATCGAGACTAGCATGTATAGTAACTGATGATTATGAATCATGGATATGTGATATCAAGTCAATACATAAGTACATTATTAGTGAACAAATATATTGGATTGGCCCACAGTGAGAAAACTACATGGATTATCAGATGTTATTAGTTATTCTCACATGACCACAGTGCACATAGTCATTTGATCTGAAGTCACTATGATTTCCTACATGAGGAGTCACACACTTTAATGTTGTTTTATATCACCTTTAACTGGAATGTGTTATAGGACATTAATTGGGTGTGTCATGAATCATGCAGATGGATATAAGTGAAGTAGATGGGAATTTTGTTCCTATTACATAATAGGAGTGATATCCTTAGGCCCTTTGATTGAGTGAGATTAAGAAATGCATGGCCATAATCAAATGGATCAATATGAGATATTGATCATTTGTTTAAGTTAGTCTACTTGGTATCAAGAAATATAAATTGAACATAAATGAGGATGATGCATTCTATGCCTTTAGTTTAATTTGGATATCGTTACAAAAAGGATTATATTGCAAAGTGTTATTCACACATTAAATGAATATTGAGTCATAGACATTTTTACTACTTGGGTGGCAGTAATATATTGCTAGATATTGCTTACTATCTGTGGTCTATAAGTAGGCTAATACTAACATAGTAAGAATTTACAGGATCACACGAAAGGAGTGGAAATGAGACAATAATTAATTGAATTTTATTTGGATTAAAATCTAATTAATTGGATTATTTTCGTGCATATAAATATTATTATATGCCATTTAATATTAAATAATTATATTATGAGATAATCTTATTATCTAATATTAAATAATTAATGGATAAGTTCTATCTCTCCTCACTCTTTCTATGATAAGAATAAGGATAAGATGATAGTTGTTAAGTGAGATTAGGATTTTGGAAGCATTATCCTAATAGGACTAGAAATGTGGTATGTCTTAATTCTATAAAAAAAATTTGAAAGCAACACTTTAAGATACGCATATTAGCTGCCATTAAACCCTAAATCATTCAATAAAATGCATTGATCCTAATCCTAGTGAGAGAGACGTATCCTAAAAGATTCATGGAAGGTGAGAAGTTATTGTTCACTCTGTAACTTGAAAGCAAAACTTTAAGATACACATATTAGCTGCCATTAAACCCTAAATCATTCAATAAAATGCATTAATCCTAATCCTAGTAAGAGAGACATATCCTAAAAGATATAAGTGAATGTGAGAAGTTATTGTTCACTTTGTATGGATACTATAGAGATGTTGCACCTTTTAGTTGGTATTTGATTTGTAATTCATCTTGGTCTCTCAAAGTTTTATTTAGAAAGAATATGAGTGCACAAAAGGTAAAACCCTAACATTAATTTATGCCCTTTTGCATGGATCCTTGGTGGGATTTAGATAAAAAAATTTAAATTTTCTACTACGCATGCTGATCTGAAATCTAACAATAATTATTATCATCTTATTATAATTGAATGTTAATTAGTTTAAGGAATTCATTAACATTATTGAAATTTTTATTTATGTCTTATTTTTAATTATATTTTTTGAATTAATTAAATGAAGTCTTGCAAAACTCAAAGTATAGTTTATATTATTTTCATCAATAAGATAATCACTTAAAAATCAAACATAATCATTTAAGAGTTAAATTTCATAATTATTACATTATTAAATATCATCTAAATATTATTGATAATAATTTTAAAAAATTAATGACAATATTAAAAACATTTAATTATAGTTTTTATTTAATATAGAATATTTTTTAATTGAATAAAATGGAATCTTCATAACTTAATGCTTGATATATTTTTAACATTTATTTAATAATATAATAATTTTAGCAAAAGTAAATGAAATATATGAAATATATTCTCAAATGTACATTTAGTAATTCAAGATTAAGTTGCTCTAACATTGAGTTTAAAAAAAAAGTTCTAAATATATTATATTTTTCTTGATCCACTACTTTTAGCTTTAATTACTTTTTTTAGTTTCTTATGTTTTTACAATTATATTACCTAAATTTTTTATGTTATTTTTTCTTATTTCTTGATTTTGTTTTTATTAATTACATTCAAATTATAAAGATGGTAAAGTAAATCAATTGTATTAGTGATATTTATTCTAAAAATTGACGGGAGACTTTGTGGCTTAAAAGCCAAAATGATAAAAATTTTAGAAAGTTAAAGGAAGTTTTTCAATTCAAGTTATCTAAAACATGGTAAATACAATGCCTATTTATAGGCTTGATTAGGAAAAGGAAATAATGCAAAATAAAAAATGGCTAATTAAATGCTTGAATTAGGGTGGAAAAGAATTCAAAATAAATGTTAAGCAATTATTCTTAGGAATTAAATATAATTAATGTTGATCAATCATCAAACATAAATGCTGAGTAATTAGTGTTATGAGTCAAATTGGTATTTTTTTAGGAAATTCTAGAAACTATGAAAGGTAGTTATGGCATTGGATTGTTATGCACTTTTAGATTCAGGTCATTATGTCTTTTAGGCTTGTAGTTCTTAGACATACTCCTTAGGTTGGAGAAAACTCACCAATAGGTTTAGGTGCTTTCTTTAATAAAGCTCATACTTGAAGCCTTCCATTCTGTATGAAGTGATAATTTAAGGGATTGAGCTTCATTTTTTATTTATTTCTCCAAATTTGAACCTTTATCTTTTTATGTATTGTTAGGATCTCATGTAATACTACAACTTCATTGTAAAATAGGATAGGATTTGAACAAAATAGATTAAACCTAACAAAATTAACATTTTTCAAATTTATTTACTTAAAAAAAATCATGATCTTTAAAGATAATTTCTCTTTTAAAATTTTCTTTCTTGAATTCTTCAAATGAAGTTGTTGACTTCAATTCTTGTAACTTCCTAAGTTGTGATTTAAGGGCAAAGGAAATCAACAACTTTGCAACTTTAAGAGTTTTTTTAAGCTCTTTTGGATAGAGTGGGGTTATCTTTATTTTGATTCCATCCTTGACAAAGGATAGTGATATTCTAATTGCTAAGGGTGGCCTAACAATAGATGACAAGCGTCTATTAGGATAACATCACTTTATCTTGATTCTCTCTCTAATGGAAAGCTTAATGACCATGCAAGGTGACTTTAATCTTGCTTCCTTTGTTTAACCATTGTATTTTGTAAGGATATGGATGCTCAAGTGTCAACAACTTCAACTTTTCCACCATACACTAATATAGAATTGCAAATAAACATTAACCAAAGCTAACACTGACATCTATTTTGATATGGCATCTTTTTTGAAATTATATGAAAATTTAAGATGATAAGTTATAAATATAACTAATATTTATTTAGACATAGAACCATTTTTAAAATTTTTGGAAAACTAAGGATATTTGTTTTACATTGTTGATGTCAAAATGTATAGCTTTTAATGTAACAATTCATAATTTTTTACATATCATATATTAAAAACTAGAACTACAAATAAAAAAGTATTAAAATTAACAATAGTGTGTACCTCTTGAATTCATTTATAATCTTTGATTCTTTCACACAAATATCTATATAAAGATTAGGATCATCCCTTCCTACACCTTCTGCTATTTGTGATGCTTTGATAGGAAGAATAATTGTAAACATTTAGTGTGGAGAGCAAACCTAACCTCAATATATAATCTTAATTAAGTTCACCCATTATTGACTCAACAATAAGCCTTATACGACATATGCTTAAATAAGCCCAAATCACATTTTTAATATAATATGTTTAATATGAGGTAAATATATAACTCATTGGATCACTTTATTACTTTTAAGTCTTATATAATTAAGCAAAATGCTTAATCTAATTTTATTTAAAATAAAATAAATCTAATTAATGGTAGCGTAAAAAATAAGAAAATTTTTATATTGTCCTACTTGGATAACATTAATTGAGTTTTATTAATTTTGAAAATCAGTTAAGAAAAACGACTCCTAAATTAAACAATAGCATAAGTGCCTACAAAATAAATCATAACTCAATACAATTTACCTTGAAACATAATCAGGTCTAATGAAGCATCTAACTTTAAATTACGGACAATGATATACCAATTTATTGTATATCAACAAATGACTAGAGTTGCCACTACATGATTTGTAACATTATTAAATGTGTAAAAATAATTGGTGAGTAACAGAGCTTTCTTCAAAAAAGATGAAGTTCTTGAAGTTTCTGACAAGATTTTTTCGATAATCCTCCATTTTTATTGTTAAAGTTTATGTGGAAGAATTGGACTACCTTCAAATTTTCCATTGTATACTCTTATAATTAAAATGGAGAAATTAAGTAATAAATTAAAATTTGCATCAAGGATGATGATTTTGATACATAGTAGTTTTGCTATAGTTTTTATGTATTAATGTAAGCATGAAATTTTTATATATTGGTTATTAAGTATAGTTTTGGTGCAAATTATTTTATGGAATACATATATGCTTACATATATCTGTCTGTAATGATTTAAAAAGAGATAAAATCATAGTATAAATTTATAAGATTCTTTTTGTCTGCTCATTTATTTTTACTTTCATAATAAACTATTCAATGACAATTAAATTTTATGTTAAATTTTTATAATCAACATTTAGATTACAAATATTATAAAATAGAAGACATTGAAACAAAAGTAACTTTCCATTTTAAATAGTTGAAAAATAATTTTCTTTTCATATTCACAATTTTAATGTAGACATATAGCAAAATTAATATAAAAAAACTTTATAATGATAAGTTATTAGTTATAAATGCTTATAATGTTAGTTATTTACGAAACAAAAGTCTAAAGATGTTCTAAACATCTTTATTGAAGAAAAGGAAAACTTAAAAATATTAATTTTGAGCTTAAATGACATCTTAAATGATAGCATTTATGAATTTAGGGAGAAATTGTGAAAACTTAATATGTCATTTTAAGAGTTAACCATTGCATCAATGGATGGCACTTAAAAGGTTACATGAAAACTGCATAAAGTTAAGATGTCAGTTTCGTGAATAGCCATTATCTAAGGCTATTTCAACATTATGATAGTTCATATCAAAAGTTTACATATCGTTTAAGCACTTCATCAATGTCTTAAAGTAGTAACTATTAGCCTTAAGGTTTTATATGATGAGTTTTGATGATGACAAATGAATATTATAATAGCATTACATGTCTTCATACCAAAATATTATAAAATCTTCAATAGACATGCTATACTATGGTTGAAATAGTAATGCTTGATTATGTGTTAAAAGAGTTATATTATAGATAAGCATTATTAGGTATGTGATTAATCAAGATATATAAAAGGATGATTATGCATGTTCTTTTGCTAATTTCTTTTATATATGAATCATGCATCAATATCTTGATATATTAGATTAGACTAACTATATGTTTGCAAAGTTCATGAACTTGTATATAGGAAAGTCTAAAAGGAATAAGAGTGAGCATTGAAGTGAAGCAATCAAAGATCTTATCATGCTTAACTCAAGAGTGAACAAGGAAGAAATACAAGAAAGAACATGTGATCCAAGTATTGAAGGATGAGAAGATAAAAGTTTTTGAAAGCTTGGAAGCATCTGAAAAGCTAAGGAACTTCATTGGTATAATATCTCACTTTAGGCTTAAACTTTCTTTAAAATAGAGTATCTCATGATATAGAGCTCAAATATGTTTTTCATAATCTTAGCTTGATCAAAATGTTTTAAAGATAGTCCACAATCATGTTTTTTACAAGATAGCCTATAGGGACATTTCAAAAATTAATGAGATATTAGGTTTTAATGCTTTCGATATTGACTTTTGGTCATTCTCTTAATCAAATTTCATAAAATACTCATGATTTAATTATCAAACTTTTTGCATATGAAAATAGACTCAAATAGATTTTCATGGATATATTATTTGCTTGAAATGATCAACATATGAAAGAATTATGATTCTTTTAAGATGAGTCTAGAAATTAATTTTCTATATTTTAATCATTTCTAATGTGTGCTTATTGTTTGATCATATCTTAAAATGAACAAATAATATGAGAATAAAATTATTTTTTTTTGAAAATATACTTAAATAGCTTTCCATGGATAAGTAATTTGCTTAAAATGACTAAGATATGAAAGAGTTATGATTTATACAAATTGAGTCTTAAAATCATATTTTTACAGATTCACTGCTTCTAACCTTTGCTTATTGTTTTAAATATATCTTAAAAATGACATTATATATGAGCATGAAACTAGTCTTATTTTAAACTAACTTAAATATCTTTCCAATTATAGGTCATTTTCTTAAAATGGATTTAAAAGGAAGAAGTTATAACCTTTTAAAGTTGAGTTTACATTTTTGTCTGGGTGAATTGATTCACCAATCAATTCTAGCTGTATTGATGTGTAAATAATGGCTAGTTTTCATTTCTAACAACCTTAAATAGCTATATTACTCTGTAGGCTTCCTATATAATCTAAGAAACACTAAACACAACCAAGAGAGAGCCTGAACTTCATTTCCTAACATCATTTTATAGCTTCTTTCATCAAATCATGATTTGAGCTCAAATTTGTTAAATTCTTCTATTCTTAATACTTCAATTATTTCATCCACTCTTTAAGAGAGTATATTAGAGTTGATATTCATTTTGTATCATATTAGAATTATAAAGTGTAAAGTATCCTTTAGAGAAATAATGAAAAGGTGAGGAATCCCTTGTAAAGAGAGTTTTTGTTCAAGGAAGAGGAAGGATTATAAGGCTTTTTCAAATACCAATTGAAACTTGAAGAGATGATGGATTAATATACAAGCTTGGAAAACTTAAAGAATGGATGTACACCTTAGTGAGGATATTAAAGGGAGGAACTACTATAAATCCTTGTATTTGATCTCTCTACCCTATCTCTCTATTACTTTTGCACTACACTCTGTTTCTCTAGTTTTTGCTCTATTTTATTGTTGTCATTTGTTGATATATTGTGTTATAATGCTTATGTTATTGTTTGGATATTTGAATGATTAAAAGAGAAATTCATTTCTATTTTGTTATTGTTTTTTGCTAAGACATTGTGCTAAATGTTTTATTCTTGTTATTGATAACTATTGAATACATTATGCATTAATGTTAATCTTGATCCTTAAATGATTGAAAGGTTGAATTAAATGATTGAAAAAGAAATTCATTTATGCTTGTGCTTTTTTATTATTCATCTATGTATAGTCAAATGAGTGACTTTGCACAAGAGTATTAAATTGCTATATGTTGTGTGCAAACCTCTTTATTGAATTATCTTCTTGATGCTTTGTTTATAGATAGTTAAATAAATTAGTTTGCACTAATTCCTTAATTTATCATATCTTGAGTGTAATAAGCATCCACATAAATTTTTTTTGGAATTATTTAAATTAAAAATTATTTCCATATCTTCCCAAAATAAAAAGCTCCTTAAAAAGAGTTTGAAGAATGATAAGAGTTTTAATAACACCTAATTTACCCCCTCTTGGGTGTGGGTTGCCAAGGTCAATAGTAATTGCCATTTTCTTCAAAAATGATAAAACCTAGGATGTTAAATTTCTATTAATAACCAATGCTTAAGGTTTTGCATATGGCTTATAAATATCACTTTGCCTACCAATTTGGAAGCAATTGGTGAAATATAATAAGATAACTCACTTTTTATTAAAAAGAAAACTTCTAAGTTAAAAGGTGTAAATCATTGTATTCAGCATTACCATGCTATTGAGAAAGTTCTAGAATCTATCAAAAAATCTTCCGAAAGATTTATACCTATACTTTAGTCATGAACACAAACATTCTACAAAATATTTGGAAGGATTCTTCTCAATGAATTTGACTTTTATGATATTGCCAATTACACATATTAGCAAATCCTTCTGAATGCTTTATAGAATGCTTATGTTTGTAGCCAAATTATGGATACAATTCCTTATAAAGACTTCTGATAGATTCTAGAAACCTCTCAATAGCATAGTAATGTTGAATATGATGAGCTACACCTTCCAATCCCATAACCTTTTTAATAACATGTCAATATGAGAAAAAATGTAATTCTTCATTAGAATCAAATTTGTGTAAGTACACTAAATTTACATTGTCCTTTTTAAGTGTATGTTTATTATAAATGAAAATTTTGTTATTCACTATAAATTATAGCATTATAGGTGTATACATCAATGTACTGATGTGGAAATAAATAAAATTATAGAATATATTTTCATATTTTGCTACTATAAAATTGCTAATATATGTCAAGTATTTCAAGGATTACACTCAAATATCATTATATATCCATTTTAACATTATTTGTATAACTATCATAAAATATAACAATAATGTTAATAATTGTATCTAAAAAACTAACATCATTTTATTTACTAGCATTGTGGGAAATAAAATTACATATATTTTTTATTTTTAATTTGGCAAGTAATTTCCATAATACCACTTTAGTTTCAATAAATAAATGGCATGATATGTCCCATTTGCTAACCCTAACTTCATCTTCCTATTCCTCACCTTTATCCCTTATATTCTGTCTATATTCCTTCTTATAGAACATCTGAATTAGAAATAGAAACTAACATCTCCTATAACTATATAAAATCCTATTTTCAATAATTTTAAAGAATAAATTAAATAACAAAAGTTCAAAATAATGAAATGTTATATTCAATACCCTAATTTGAGATGGGTGCTTCACTAACCTTGTCTTAATATTAATTGCTCAATATGTGAACTTTGCACTCCCTAAAAAAGCATTCCTAAATCTAATACTTGTAAATGTAATGAGCTTTCATGAAAGTTTGATGCATGATATTACATGTTTCATATAAAAAAAAGTAGATAATAATATTAAATGCCAAATAAAATAAATAAAATTAAATTTCTTACTTGTACAAAACAATAAAAATTGCATCAAAATGATAGGTAATAAAATATTTTTGATTATGAAATTAGAAACAAAATTATGGAAACAAACAAAAAAACTAAAAAAATCCTTATATTTCTATTTTGCATTTTTTTGGGAGTGTTAAACCTGAAATATTTAGTGACAAGCTAATAAAGTGTTAATCCTATAAAATAATTTTAATATTAGAAGATGAGCACAAATATAGAACAAAAGAGAAATCTTAAGGTTAGAAGGAGATCATACCTCATTAGATAGAAAATTATTTTAAGGTTTGAAAAGTTTTAGGATAAAATTTACAAATAGTATCATACTTTACTCTTTTTATTTTCAATTCATGTCATGATTTACCTTTTTTATTTTTAACTCATTCTTTAAGGTAGAAGTATCCACGTCGATTACTACAAAACATTGATGTCTAAAGTTAGCTCAAGAAAACCATGTCAAATATTAGACATCAGTTAAGTACAAAAAATGTCATCACATCATATTATTAACTAATGTTTAATGTCATTTACTAAACAAGAATTGACATTATAATAATTAAATATCGATTATTAGAAAAATTATTTTCTTTTACTTAAGGAATTTTTTTCCTTAATAAATCCCTTGTAATCATTCTGGTGTCTTGCCATTCTTGTCAATTTGAGAACAATCCTAAAACCTTCCAAAATCATTCTAGAATGGCCAACAATGACAAACGTTTATATCATATATATATTAAGTCATATTAAAACTAATTCAATTATACACATTATATGCATTAGACCAAAACTAGATAATAATTTATACATACATACATATATATATATATATATATATATATATATATATATATATATATATATATATATATATATATATATATATATATATATATATAAAACTAGAAAATCAAAAAACAATTTATATATATGTCACATATATATTATCAAGAAGTAGATTTGATTTATATTTATCCAAAAGCATATATCAAAATAGATAAAACATATGATCTGATTTATGGTTTTGCAAATGGTATCAAGCAACAATTTTATGGTTTAAGTATAAATTTTGTATTAACACTAATATTATTTTATAAACTAATCAATGTTTTTTAATTCTGTTTACTCTAAATGAAATTGATATCAATAAAATTCTTTTTTTGATATGACATTTTTTATGCAATTAAATAGATATAAATAGCATAAGATTGAATGTAAATGTATAAACAAATGAGAAAAGATATAGATAATTATGAAATTATAATATGCAATTTCAATTATTTCCATATTAGTACATCAAATGATATATTAAAAATATTATAATTTATAATGAATAAGGAGATAACTTTTAAGATAAAGAGTATAAATTAATAACTTTTTGATTCCATCAATAGAGACAGCTTCTAAGATAAAAGGTGTAAATCATTGTATTCAGCATTATTAGGGCCATTAAGAAGGCTTTAGAATCTTTTAAGTTTCTTCTAGGGACTTACACTATACTTCAACAATGAGCATAAGGATTCTAAAAAGCATTTAGAAGGATTCTTGTTTGAAGCCCTTCTAAATGCTTTATAGAATGATTGTATTTATGGCCAAAATATAGGTACAAATCCTTAGAAGAAACTTTGATCAATTTAAAAGCCTTCTTAATTGTCTAGTAATGTTGAATATGATGACCTACCTTCTAACTCAAAAGGCCTCTTTATAATTCAGGGTAAACTATCTTTATATATTGCTAATTTATTTTAAATTAGCAAGGACAATGATATGATAAGCAAAACTTTAGTTAATAATAAAAGATAAATGTGCAAATTTTTTATGAACCATCACGATAATTGGAATGACATTAGACAATGGTCATTTAAAAAAACTCAACATCTTAAGCTTTTAGGATTTCCCATAAGCTCATAAGTGCCACCTTATAAATGTCATTCATTTAAGTGTCTTTAGGTTTTCTTGGTTTTCCTTGTAAATTCATAAATGATATTGTTTAATATGTTGGATAAGAACAAAATTGACATTTTTAAATTTTGCTTTTCCTTAATATAGTTCTTTAAAATATCTTTTGACATCTTCTCTATAAAAAATTGATGCTATAAGCATATTAAATTGACATCTTATCATTGTAAAGAGTTTTTCTTATCAATTTCACTATATATCTACATAAAAAATTCAAATATGAAAAGAAAGTTATTTTTGAACTATTTTAAATAGGAAGTTAATTGTTTTGATATCTTCCATTTAGTAGTCTTTGTAACCTAGATGCTAATTATACAATTTTAACATAAATTTTAATTATCATTTAACAACTTATTATAAAAGTACAAACAAACAAAGAAGCAAAGAGAAATAGTTCTATAAATTTATAATGTGATTTTATTTCTTTCCATATCATTACATATATACACACATGTGTGTATGTATTCCATGAAACAAACTAAATGAAAACTATATTAAATCATTTAAAAAAACCAAAAATACATGTTTACATCAATACAGAAATTTACAACAAAATCATTGTATATCAAAATCATTATCCTTGATATAAATTCCAATTTGTTACTTAATTTTTTCCATTTTAATCATGAGAGTATACAATAGAAGAACTTAAAAGTGTAAGTGACTCAAACCATCATTCCTATTATATATCATAAATATAGCAAGGAAAATTAAAGAATTAGGTTCTCTTATGTTTAATTTTTGTGAAAGGAGGTTCTACTTAGGGAGAGGTAAAGTGTAAGGAGGATCCCATCTCCTAATGGTAGAGAGCAAGTCCTTTAACAATATTTGTAATATTTCTAAATATGCTAAATGAGATGAAAAAAGATATATCTTTAAATTTAAACCAAACTTTTAAATTAGATAATAGAAGCAAAGGCATCATCGAGATGTTTAATATGAATAGCACAAGTGAAATTTATAGGTAATGCGCAAAACATTAGATGCCAATTACGAAGCCACAACTGACATCTAACATATGATTTTTTTTTCATTTGGGCTAGTTGTTGATATACCTTTAAACATCAATCAAGTCTTAGATGAGGTGCTTCTTATCAATTCAAAGCATTTCTAGGAATGGGTGAAATATGCTCAAATTCTACCTAACATAAAATTTATAAGCATTGAGAAAAATAGTAGATGTTGGTTTTTAATGTAAGACTAATGTCCTATGCATCACTTTTTCATAATTAAGTTAAAAATCAATGTGTTGACTTTTCACATTTCCTAACTACACACTTCAAATACCTTTTTAGACAATTATTATGAAGAAAACTAACATCATAAGTTTTCACACTATCTAATGTGAAACTTTAGACCTTAGTTATTTATAAAATAGATGTAGTAATTTTTCCACTAATTTGAAAAATATGACCCCATCAACATAGACATCAATTATAATTGTTGTCCATCATCTTTAGTTTTTATATAATTTTAAAAATATCACCACATTCTATCCACCAATATTAATAAACTATTTTATAATAATGATTGTTTATTTCTTTTTCCCCTTAGTTTATACATCTAAATTCAATCTTTTATTGTTTGCATCTATTTAACTATATATAAAAAATGTCATATGCAAAAAGAAAATAATTTTATCAATTTTACTTAAAGTTAGTTAGTTAAAAAAATCAATTAATTTATCAAAATGATGTTAGTATTCTTACAAAATTTATACTTAAATTATAAAATTATTGCTTGAAAGATTATGGAAAAATTTGCCCAAGAAAAATGCATTTATTTTTTTAATAACTAACATTCAAGTATTATAACATTGGTTCTAATTGATATTAAACATTAGTTAGTAGGACAATGTTGACTTATTGTAGAATACAATGTTTTTTGAACTTAACTAATGTCTAATATCTTATGTAGTTTACTTGAGCTAATATTAAACATCTTTTTTTTTTGTAAAAATTAATGTAGAAGCTTCTATCCTTAGGTTTCAGTTGAAAATATAAAGAGCAATGCATGGAATAAATTGAAAATTAAAAGGTAAAGCATGCATTATTTGCAAATTTCATCTTCAAATTCATCTAACCTTACAATGCTTTTTCATCTAATGAGGTATGCTCACCTCCCAACATTAAAATGATTATCTTTGATTTTGTATTTATGCTTATTAATTATTTTACAGGACTAAGATCTATTAGCCTGGAACTGAATAAGTGAGGTTTAGCATTACTTAGAGAAGTGTAGAATGTAAATATAAAGATATATTTGACTTTTATGTTTATTCTTGCAATTTAGTTTCTATTTAATGTCATAATTAACCATAATTTGATGCTTATTATTTTGATGTAGTTTTTACAAGTTTGTATAGGTAAGAAGTTTAATTTCATTTTTCTTCTTTAGCATTTGATTGTATTATTTACTATTTATTTATATAAAATATGGAATATCATTCATCAAGTTTTAATGAATATCATTTATATTTGTATGTTTTTTTATTCAAAAATGCTTCTCTAAGGAGTAGGGACGAATGTTTTTACATCATCCTATAAAACTCGATTGCTTGAATTTAAAAAAAATAAATAAAGGTGGTCAAATGATTCATTGCATTTAGACAGTGACAACAAGAAACTATATATGTTTATTGATTCTTGATCAAAATCAAATGAAGAAATTTTAGGTTGAATAAAACCAAATTGAACAAGTTGTTTACCAAAATGGCATCATTTTAAACATTAACCTAATTAATTCAATATATACTTTTTCTTACCATGCAAAGCTTCTATCAAATATCTTCCTTTTTGAACTTTTGATCATAAGATAACTCTTCATTATCTCTAACAACCTCATATTTCACTTTCTCACTAGTGTAGTGTTTTATCTCTCTCAACTCAAGTTTCTTTTTTATCTCTTCTAGAAAACTTATAACTTTTTTTCAATTCGGATCTATAATTTTTTTAAAAAAAAACCTAAATATATGAAATAAGTTATTGAGATTTAAATCTATGAATTTTCTTAAAAAAACCTAACATTGCAATTAATGGAGTTTGAAGGAATATTTATCTGTTCACCAAGGCTAAAATTGAGTATTTTGGATTATTATCATGGGTTGTTGAAGAAAATTAAGTTAGGTTTTGTTTTAGATGCATTATTAACTAGTTTTTCTTTAACTTCTATTTGTTTTGCTTGGTTAAGATGAATTTTGGTTTATTACTGCTTCTTTTACTAATAGTGCAAACATACTAAACAAATCTGTGTATAATTGACACCAATCGAAGTGATAAATTTGATTTTGCTTATACATATCAATTGGTTAGTAATGATTTGATTTTAAGATGCTTTGATTTATTTCAATTAGTTAGATTTAGGTTGTTTAACTAATCTTAATCAATTAATGGCTACCTTCACTAGGGAGGGCTAACCCTTACATATTAAGTAACTAGTATTAAAACAAATTAACTAAAGAACTTGTCTTTGATTGAGATATTAGTTATAACTTTTTATCATTTTTCAAACTTTTGTCATTCTATTTATTCTTTAAAATTATTGAAATTGAGATTCTATAATATCATATGAGGTGTTAGTTTCTATTTTTAGTTTAGGTATTATGTAAGGAGGAATATAAAGGAATTAAGGAGGACTAGGGAAAGAGTAACAAATAAAGGGGGAGGGAATTAGGGTTGGAAGGGGATATATCATATCTATTATTTAAAGAAACTATAATGGCATTACAAAAATTACATGTTAATTTTAAAAAAATGATATCTAATGTTATTTGCCAAGATGCTTCAAAACAAATGACATATGTTGTTTTTAATATAATAGTCGATGTTATTATTATTGTTTATGATAATCATAGAATAAACATTAAAACTTATATATAATGATGCTCAATTAAATGTCAATTGAAAAGCAACGTGTATTCCTTTGAACACCTAATAGTTATTTGTAATTCTATTGTAATGCCATTAGCACCACAAGTTGAAGATAAGCTAGATTTAAAAAGTTCTAATCACCTAATACTAGTATTAGAGTAATGAGGAGAATAAGGAGAGGGAAAATCAATTTGTTAATTTTTTTCTAACCTTATTCTTCTTTGTATTCTTTACACACTATTGTAAAGATTCAATTGTTATAGCTTAAGGTATATCTTCTTAACTTATATGGTCATTTTATAGTTTACAAGGATGAGAAGATATTAAGTCATTTGCTTAATCTACTTCTACATAATTGTTATAATTGTTAATTGTATTCATAAATTATAACATGCCTAAAATTTTTCCATATATATTCTTAAAATTTTCTAACATTTGGTATTAAAGCAAGGTTTTGGTTTGTGTTCATAATTCCATTAAATTTTATTTATACACATATTATGGTTTCTATTAGTCAATTTGGTTTCACCAAAGTGATCCAAATCATATGACAATATGAAAGTTTATTTTTGCACAACTAGTAGAAGTAATTTTATACCTTGTATAAAATCTTATTTGTGTAACATATACCATTGTTTGATTTGATTTTTACTAAAGTAATCTAAATTATGCAACAATATAAAGTTTTTTTCCACAAATTATAAAGAATGATTACATAGTGCACTTAGAAGAGCATGAAATTGAAAATGATCTAGTGACATTTTCACAGGTCATAAAAGGTAAAGAGTTTATTAATTGGGTGGAGTTATGAAAGATAAAATGACTTCCATGGGCACTAATAAATTTTTAGAATTAGTCATATTGCCTGATGGATTCATCCTAATTCAATGTAAATGGGTATTTAAAATGAAAGGAGATTTCAAAGGAAATATCGACTAATATAAGGTCATAATTGTTAGTAAAGGATTTACCTAGAAAGAAGTAATCCATTAAAGTGTTTTATGATAATTCTATTACCGTTTCCTTCTCTAAGAACAACAAGTGCTCATATAAATCAAAGCACATAGAGTTAAAATATCTTATTATTCATGAATGGTTAAAGACAAGAAAGTGTCCATTGAGCGTATAAGTAAAAAATCAATGGTGACATATCTTATGATTAAGACATTATCACCTAAGATTTATATTGATCGTGTATTGTCTATGATATTGACCAATAATGTATAATTTTGTAAAAAGCTTATTTTAGTTTTATTCCATTGTATCCAAGTGCTGCAGTTTATGTGGAATAAAAGTTAATGTTTTGTGTTTTGATATTAGAATTGGATCATGATATGATCATTATTGAAATATCCAAATTGAACATAAATAAAATGATTCATTTGAACATGATATATAGAAAGGTTCATATTTTTCCTCATTATGTCTTTCCTAAATAGAAAACCATATTATGATACATGAAAAGAACTATATTTTTGATAGATTTAAAACCATCATGATCCATGTTAATAAGAAATTTAGAAAATTATAGTTAACCATTAAAGTTAATAGTGTGATCATTACTTTTGAAATCCATAAAAATTTTCATATAACTATTAGGCCAAGTGGGAGAATAATAAAATTAGTTGTCTTCATGATCACACAAAAAGTTGCTAACATTGTGGTTAAATCTTATTAATTATTGCAACCACCATATATTAAGATTGCAAATAAATCCTATTAATTATTTTGACCATTACCTATTAAGTATTTTAAATTACATATTTATTTACTAAATAATCATTATCATAATTGTGTAATTCCTATATTAAGGTAGATTAATGTTTATTAACCAAGGTTTGTGGATACTCTTCATATTTATCTCATAGGAGAAATGAGTAATTTTACCATTTGAAGAGTTACTTGAAATAATGAAATAAAGTTTCTTAATTTGGTAAAGGAAGTTGAAAAGTCATGACTTTTTGAAGGGTTGAGTTGTTTGAAACTCTATATAAATAATTTTGGTCCCTCTCTCCACTTAACAACCCACCAATATCACAAGTTAAAAATAATCTAGGTTTGAGAGGTTCCAATTTCTTGATACTTGCATTAGAGTAATAGAGACAACAAGAAGAGAGAAGATCAAGGTGCTAATTTTGTCCTAACCTTATTCTTCTTTATATTCTTTACAAATTGTAACAAGGAACAAAATTCTTATGGCCTAAGATATACCTTCCCAGTTTATATAGTCACTTTGTATAGTTTATGAAGATAAAAAGATATTACAATATTTGCTTAATATGCTTTAACATAATTATTATAAGGGTAATACTATGAGAAATTCCACTTCATAAAAAATTAAGTATTTTTACTTTTATATTTTTTTTTACATCAAAACAAGTGAATTAAAATAAAAAATACAAATGTTGATGCATTAAAGATAATCCAATAATACAAATACTAAAATTCTTAAGAGGTGGAGCTCTCCATAGCATTACTCTTATTATAATTGTGAAATGTATTCATCAAATATGACATGCATGCCTAAAATCCATGTATATTTTCTTAAATTTTCTAACATAATAGTGTACATTTCACAAACAATCATGTTACTTAAATTTACTCATCTATTTTGAGGATGGGTATAGGTAATTTATTAATTGTGATTTATTTTCATTCTATTATTCTTTTGTTATTATATTAATTTCAAGCTTATTTCTCCATGTGATATTAATTTTGAATTATTCTCTTATATTATTCATATTTTTAACCATTTATAAATCATATCTCATAAAAACAAATTTACTAATTATTTTTAAAGATATATTTAATTATTTTATATATTTTTATTTTTATCCCCCACTCCTTTTGTTTTGGATTTGTAGTAGTTTGGCACTAGGAATGGAAATAAAACGAGATGTTCATAAATTTTTTTATGATTTCACTTGTTAAAAGTCTAACTTAATTAGTTTACTTAATTAAACAAACCATGCTTAAATCAATATATTCTCTTATTTATTAAACATGTCCGGTCTGTTTAACTTTAGGCTTGACTCATTGACAAATTAGGTTAACTTATTTAACCAACATATTACCTTAATCTAATATTTTAAATTAATTGATGTAATTGCATTATGTTTATCACTCTATAAACATTATGCCTTCTTCTCATTCCTTAATTTAGCAGTCAATCTTTTGAAAGTTTCAAAGTTTGTGAGTACTAAATTTATATTATTTTATCCTTTAATATTTTTTATTTTTAATAAATATAGTTATAGTTTGTTATATTAAATTATTAAGAATTCAATAAAATTAGAGACAATTTTTTAATATCCTATTTATTTAACAAATTTGTTATTTTATTTTTTGACTAATGACCCTCTTTTTGTAGTGGACTTATTTATGTTAAGGTATGTTTTGACTTCACATATTTTCATGCTTAATTGCCAGTATAGGGTGACCTCTCCCATCGCATGAAAAAAATCGGGTGAAAATATATCTATATATATATTAAAAAAACAAAAAGTGTGAAAATAATTAAATTAAATGTCATAAGTTATTAATATAATTTGTTAAAAATATAAACATGCCGTGTATTTACCTTTACAGTCTCCTTTTTTATTTATTCATCAGAGTTTCAAGATTCTTTGTAAATTTATTCTCTAATTTGTTTGCGATGATATTACTTTAATATTTAATAACTAACAATTATTTTCATTTACAAAATGAAAATTATACAAACTTTTGCATGTTTTTATAATTTCACTTTTTTACCAACTAAATACCAATAAATAAAAGGCTTTAAAAATATTTATAATTAATTGTAATTTTTAATCAGATATCTCATGTTAATTAACAAGTTCACCAACTTTGCCAACCAACAACGAAACAATGGATGCTTTCAAAATCAACGGGAACCCAAATAATAATGAGGCTTTGAATAGAGTACTCTTATATCTCTCGACAAATGGTGCTGGATAGGGTTCTGAACACACAACAATCCTTGGATTTTCATCACACAACATTTAATTTTATATATCAATTGCATATAATTTGTTTTGTTTGATTTGGAATCCATTCGGTCCCTATTTGCCGGAACACTTAGTGTTTTTCCTTTGAATGAGTACTCCTATATCTCCTGGCAAATGGTGCCGAATAGGGTTCCAAACACACAACAGCTCTTAGATTTTCTTCGCATAGCATTTAAATCTAACTTGACTTGACTTAAAATTAGTCGGGATCCAATACAACTACCGGATATTGAGATTGTTGGATAAAAAAAGTATAGATTGTAGTTTGTTCTCGTATTTTAAACATATACTAAATACAATTTAGGTTATTATATACTAAAAATATTAGTTATAAATAATTGCTTTTAACACTATAAGAAAAAAGACTTTTAGCGACGATAATTGTCATCGGTAAAGAGTCCAAAGTCATCGGTAAAAACATAAGTCGTCACTGAAAATGTCGTCGGAATAGTTTCATGGTTGAAAGACCCAACACCGACGACAAATTTGTCATCGCTAAAAGTGCCACCTTTAGCGACAACTATGTCATTGTAAAAAATAATTTCAAAATTCAAAAAAATTTGAAAATTTGAAATTTGAATTTTAGCAACAACATTGTCATTGGTAAAAGAACCTATAGCGATGACATTGTCATCGTTGTAGATATATTTAGCGATGATAGAAATCGTCGGTGCAGTTTCAATTTTTACCGACGACAATGTCGTCACTATAGGTTTGGTTTTGGTGATGACATTGTCGTTGCTGTAAAGCCACCCTTTAGCGATGACAATGTCGTCGCTGAAAATGCATATTGTCATCAGTGATATTCAATCTATAGCGACAACAGTGTTGTCACTAATGCCTTTTTTTAAATTTTTTTTAAATTTTAAATTGAAATTATCATTATAATTAAGTGTATTTCAAATAATATATTATATTTAACAACATAATTTAAAATATTTTTTGTTTGAACTCATTTGGATCATATTTTTATTTTTTAATTTAATTTAATTGAAATTATACAACTATAATACATCAATAATACTAATAATAATGTCTAATAATTTAATTCAACACAAAAAAATGAATACCCATAAAACAGTTGTAAATACAATATTTTTATGAAAAAATTAAATATACACAATCCATGTAAATGTCTACATATGAGAAATACAAATATACATATACATGAGATACTACGGAGAAGGGAAGTGGAGATATGCCAATGTATCATCATCATCATCATCATCATCTTGGCAACGAGGATGATACAACAATAGTGATGGCTGAGAAGGATTAGATGGCTGAGCAGTAGGTGCCCTCGCAAATTTGCTTGGCCCAGGCGGTGTAGCAGTAACATCAAATGGTGGCGGCGGTAAGATAATACCCTACTGTCTAAGAATGGAACTTATCTGGGTAAGGTAAGTCTGAATCTGCTGCTCCATCTGCTCCTAATGCGTAATTTGCTGCTACTGCTAATCCCGTCACTGCTGCTGCTCCTGAATCAACCGCTGGCTATGCTGATACTACTCTCGAGTCTAATGTAGCTCCTGCTGCAACTTAGCGACCTAAGACACGGATTGCGAGCTTGCCATAGCACTAGAAGTCCCCACCGACTGATAGCATTGGCCAGTTAGCACATGCCTAATAGCCCTCTTATGCCCTCGACGAGTGCCAAGCACCTCATCGGTGATGGTAGCCTCATTAATCTATACAAGAGTTGTAGACAAACTAGTGGATGATACACTAGATTGTGCATGCTGCTGAGTCACGAGCTCAGTTATCCTCGCCTTAAATTACTAAAGCTCTAAGTTAGAATAATAATTCTTATCACATATATTCATAGAATTATATTTAAAATGTAAATTTTAACTAACTCATATATTGTCCCTGAGAAATTGGATGCACCCACTCCCCTGACCTATAGGTGTGCCGATCTTTAAAATTCTCGGGAACCGACTGCAGCTCACCAGTATCTCTATTCCTTTGTTCATTTTTTGTAAGAGGAAAAAATTGATGAAAATAAATAAATAATGAACAAAAAGCTATCTAGCAAAATGTGTATTTAAAAAATAATGCAAAAAGTTAATTTATCTTATCAAATCGATGTGCAGTAATAGACTTTGAACCATGTCTATCATTCATGACCTTTTGCGTCCTATTATTAGCATTCCTGCCAAATAACTCTTGCAAATTAAAAAAAATAGTATTCAATTTTTTTTTTATAAATAAGATATGCGGAAGAAGAAGGTAATCCCATTGAATGTCATACTTACCCTATAGGCGTCACTCTCAAAAAAGTTGATGCACCTCTGCCATGTCTTAAGTGTAACAGATCAGGGCACATAACGTCTAGCACGATCCATATCATAATCCTGGTCCTGATTGCCCTCATGCTCGAAGAAATGCTTGTTCAACCTGTACTTCCAATCCTTGTACAGGTTTGCAGCAGATCGCATCAAATCGAAAATGGCTCTACCCCGATCACCCTCGGAGATGCCCTGAAACTCGAAATGGGACTGCAATAGAAGACATTTAACAAATTTTTTATTTTTATATTTAGGAATTTTAATCTCAGAAGGATTAATTTAGCAAATGGAGGAGATGGATACTTATGCAAACCTCCTGCACAACTCTATCTCAGATTTCTTAAGGTACAGCCCGCCATGACTTATAATAAGGCGGGACGTGAGCTCGAATCATGCTGTCAATGTCACGAGGGAGATGATTAGCATTCTCCCTAATCCCATGCCATGTACCAATTGTATCGAACTGTATAGGCACCGGTCTCCCCCTACCCCGACCTATCTTCTCATGCAACCTAAGGGACCTATTCGGACCCCTCTTTCTCGCAGCTGTCACTTCAATAGATAAAAAAAATGTCAAATGACTTTAACAAGATATTTAATTAATTTCAAATATGTAAAACTAAAGACAAATACCTGAGGCCTTGTACTATGATGGAATATGGGTGGGAAGCTGCAATGGGTTGCCTCCAGCATCACCTCTATGGTGTCGTGACTCGACATCCATCATATGTGAATTAATACACATTATACAAGTCATTAATGGGGAACATACAGTAAAAAAAATTATCAGGTATAAGGTTTGGGAACCATATAGATTATTTAAACCATCATGCTAACATAATTATAAGTTGTAGTTCGAAAATCTTATTTTATCCTTAGTTTGAATCAATGTCAGTGAACCTAATAGACTCATTGTCATCGGTTTTTCCTTCGTTATTCGACTGTAAAGGCCCTTCCTCCGTATAATCATCCATCGTTTCGTTATAGAAACTATCATCATCATTGATAAATGCATCTTCTCCATGTTCGCCAAATCCAACATTCCTGGAAGGTGGAATGACTGAAGGTCCACTTCGTTGATTACTTAGATCTACTAGATGGAAATCTCCAAGATCAATTGTCAGGTTGAAATTAGATGAGTTACTATATTGCAGAAATAATAAGTCTTATGCATTGTCTCCATCACTGGGTATATCCTATATGTCGTGATGCACCAAGTTATGGATGACCCTCCAATTTAGTCCATTGAGGAGATCTTCAGTGTAAAATACTTGTTTTTCCTAGGTAGCAAGTATGTAAGGATCATCTTTCTACCATTGCCCATTAATGGAGATGCTTATGATATTCTTATCACTGTAAAATTTCTTCTTTGTAGGATTAGTATCATACCACTTGCATTTAAATAAAGTTACATTGCAATTATTTAAATAAGTTAACTCAATGATTTCCTCCAATACACCATAGAACATGTTACCATCAGTACCTAGAACAGAAATGCCATTATTTTATGTTTTATGCTTCTGATCTCGAGTCTCGACTACAAAGCGAACTCCATTCACAATACACATAGAGTATATCATGCAAGTGAAACTGGGACCAGAGGCTAAAGAAAGTAACTCTTTAGTGGCCTCTGGGGAACCGTTCTTATGTAAATGGTACATCTATAAAAGCGCAATAAATTTGTTGAATTATATTGAAAGATTTGTAGGAGTAATTATCAACATTTAGGCTATTGCTTTAGTGCATTTGAGAAGAAAAAACCTTTACCTTCGAGTAAAACTACGAGGGGAATTTGGTTCTCTGTAAAATGTCAATGTTCTCAGCACCACTTCATTTGAGTTCCAGTCGGTGCTCACTGTAAATCATAAGAATCTTAGTCTATTATAATTATTTAGGAGAAAAACACAATTGATCATAGATACTTATTGGAGATACTTTTCAATCTCAGTACAATTATTCAAGATGTACCACACTACAACATCTCGATCCCTCCTATCAAAGTGAGAAATAATCTTCTTCCCTATTAGCCGACATTGGGATCGGAACATCGACAATGTCCTTCTTGTTTGACTAGGTGTTACATCTTGATTTCTATCAGGCCGATTGAATCTGGTTTCCACTCTTTCCAAGTACATAGAGAAGAATGTTAATGCCTCATCAATAATAAACCCTTCTGTAATCGAATCCTCCCGTCGAGCACGATTTTGGACATAATCTTTCAACTTTTTTATATATCTTTCATATGGGTACATCCATCGAAAATGAACAAGTCTGCCTTCCAATGCTTCATCTGGTAAGTGCATCACCAAATGAATCATTATGTTAAAGAATGCCAGAGGGTATATCCTCTAAAGCTTGCATAAAATAATGATAATGTCTTGTTTGGCTTGCAAAATATCCTTCCTGTTGAGAGTTCTGGCACATATTTTATTGAAAAAGTTGCATAACTCAACAAGTGAGTATGATAATTCCTTTAGCAAAAAGGCTCAAACTCCTAACCCTAACAATCTTTGCATAATAACATGACAATCATATGATTTCAACCTCTTCAATTTCATGTTACAATTAGTAACATTCTTCTAGAGACTCCCAACAAACCCATCTAGAAATTTCACATTTTTTAAATATTGATAAAATCATCTTCGTTCTTCCTGGTTAAACGTGTATGCAGCATGGGGCTTGAATAATTGACCCCTCTGCTCATATAGATGTAAGTTGGGTCTTATCTTCATGTTTGCCAGATCTCGTCATGCGTTGTCCATATCTTTTATTTTGTGTTCAATATCCAACAATGTACCTAGAACACTATCACACACATTCTTCTAACATGCATCACATCAATGTTATGTCTTAAATTCATTGTCAGCCAATACGAGAGATTAAAAAAGATACTTCTCTTGCTCCAATTAAGTTCATCAGCATCCCTCTTTCGCTTTACACCACCAAATTAAGCATGTTTTCCAAGAAGCCTCCGTGCCACCTTTCCTAATTGATCCTTGATAATGTTATTGGCAAGAAGACGAGGAGGGGCCCTCCTCTCTGACCTCCCATTAAATTCTTTCCTACTCCTCCATGTGTGACTTCTTGGTAGCCAACGACGATGAACAACATAAGCTATTTTTCCCTTAAGACTGATTGATGGAGTATCTAGGTTGCATGTAGGACATGCTTTATATCCTTGTCCGCTCCACCCAAAAAGACTAATTTGAGTAGGAAAATCATTCACAGTCCATAGCAAAGCTGCTCGCATGTTAAACATTGTATTTGTGTTTGCATCTCGAGTTTCTACTCCCCTCTCCCAGAGATGCCTCAACTCTTCTATGACTGATTGTAAGAATACATCGATATCCTTGCCTGGTGCTTGCAGTCCTTGGATTAATAGGGTTAATATGAAAAAGGACTGATTCATACATATCCATGGCAACAAGTTATATATGGTCATCACCACTGGCTACATGCTGTACGACAGGCTCCTGTCACCAAAGGGATTAAATCCATCAGCACTTAAACCCAACCTAACATTGCGTGGCTCAATGGAGAAATTAAGATGCCTTTTATCGAACTCCTACCAAGCTTTTCCATCAATGGGATATCGCATCACCCTTTCATCTTTTAACTTACCAGTGTGGTGCCATATCATATTCTTTGAAGTGTGTCTCGACCCATACAATCGCTCTAACCGAGGAGTTAATGGAAAATAGCGAACCACCTTTTAAGGCACCTTCTTTCCTTTTGTATTTTTATCTACCCAACGGCTCTCCCCACAAATTGGACAATTATCCTCCGAAGCATGTTCTCTCTAGAAAAGTGCACAGTCATGTTTGCACACATGAATTAATTCATACCCAATCCTAACTTGTTGAGCCATTTCCTTGCATCATAGTACGATTTGGGTAATTTATTATCCTTCAAAAATGCCTCTTTTTACAACTTCAAGAGAGTATCAAATTACTTATTTGTCCACTTATGCAAAACTTTCAAGTGCATGAGTTTCACTAGAAAGTTCAAGGTAAAAAATGATGAACATCCTGGGTACAACTCTGCTTCTACTTGCTCGAATAGATTATTATAACTACTATAGTTTGCTCCAATGTCTCCATTAGGTGCATTCTCACTCCTGCCCACATCATTGCAAACTACTTCTTCAGGTACATGAGGGTCAATGAAGTCGTGTAAAATATCTGCCACTTCATCTCTATTATCGGTAGATGCCCCCCAAGTTCCCTTTGAAGTTGAAACATTCGCTTCACCATGATATACCTAATTTTTGTACAATGGATGAAATCCATTATCTATAATATGTACCACCAATGTTGATAATGTTTGAAATAATAAGTTCACATACTTTTTGCATGGGCATCTCACCAAACCCCTTTCATCAATAAAGTGTTTAGCTCTTTCAACAAATGCCACCGCACCATTCCAATACTCATTCGACAAGTGATTTGGTAGATGTATCCAACTTTTATCTATGGACATTGTATCACTGAACAGGAAGATAATAGTTTTAGGTGGAAGAAAGTGTTGTGACTAATATTTGATATGTACACTAAATTCACCGTATCACTCCAACTTTGAAGATTAGGGTTCTATCCCATTCGAGGTACTCTGTAATTACGTTTTTGCTCAATTTATCCATGCTCATCATTTGCTTCATGCAAAAATTTCAGCAACATCTCCCCATGGTTCTCCAAGTGTGTAAACTATACGACTATATAGTTTATACCCAGAGAATAGTTAGGATGCTAAGATATTCCCACAATATCAAACAACCGCCAGATAAATTGCTAGTAATAACTATAGAACATATTTCAAACTGTCCAGTTTCTCAGGATAATTCAAGGGTTGGTTGATGTATAGAGAATAACCAACCCTTGAACAGGTCTAAACTTGTAATGTAAATGCAAATGTAGAATTATTTAAAATTATTGTAAAAAAAGATTTACAATAATTAAAATTAAAGATATGATATTTTATGAGAATCATTATTTAACAATCAGTATTCTTATTTAAGTATCTTATGATATAGAATTTTTTATTTTTTTATATATCCATAACAATTGTTATGTTTCATAATAAATTTGTGATAATTCAGACATGTAGCCTACTTTGCTATATGTATAAGGTGCACGATTTAACATCTCTAAAGAGACATGCATTTTATAAGTGCTTGTAAATTATCATAAGTTCATAATTTTTTTATTTTTATTATTATAAGGTCGTTTTGATGACCATTATTTTTCAATATTTCTTTTAATCTAATAGTAAACAAATTAAATAATTTTTATCATTTTAATATTTGATAATTCTATTCTTTTCATTTAAATTTAAGCAAATTCTAAGAAGTTTTAAAATAAATAACACCAAATTAATATCCAAGAGATTATAGTATTAGTAGATTTGGCTTCAAATTTTGTCCATCGTATAGTTATTGTTAATTTCATAAGTTATTCATTAATGTAATTTTATTGTAACTTTAACTATTGTATTGAGAAATAGTATTGAGAAATATTTCATAATTTTAAAAAATTATGTTCCTTAATTTGAAAATTAATATTTAATCCAAGAAAAAATCACATTACATAGCAGTTGAAATTGTTAATTATAAAAATAATTCACTTAATTACAAATTTGACACTAAAACCAAAAAAAATATAATCTTCTTCAAATAATATAAAAATATAATTTATTTTGAATGTGTGTGGGGTCTAGCTTTAATTTGGATTTTAACAAATAAATCTTGAAAATTAGTCAATTATAAATTTTACTAATTTTAAAAATAAAAAGTAATTTTAATTTATCCATAAATGGGGTGATTTTCATGTGACCTCAAGTTTAGTTGAATTTTTCTTTCTATATAGTATAAATAGTATAATTTGGATTATTTGGATTGTTAGGTTCGATTTTCATGCGGTCTAAAGTACCGTTGAATTTTTCTTATTATGTGGTATAAATAGTATAATTTGGATTGGTAAGTTCAATCTCAATTTCAATTTCAATTTTAATAAAGAAAGAGATTATATTATTATAATCTCTTATTTTAAGATATCTTTATGTACTTATTCTAATTTTCTATGTTATATTATTTCAACAAAACTAATAATTTTGAAATTTCTTAAATTACAACCTAAATCCTAAATTTTGCAGATAAAATATCATAACAATCCTATCTTATATTAGTCTAATAATTTAATCTACACATATATCATATAATATAAAGTTATAATTTAAGGAATATATAATAATAATAAAATTTATATTTAAAAATTTTATACTAAGATAAATTTCCCTAAACAAACTTAATTTACAACATGCAAAACAAAATAATACAAAACTTCATATTAAATTGAATATATTATCAATTCTATTAATTCATTGCAAATTACTAATCTCACATATAATATTATACAATAAAAATACAATAAATTTTAATTCACATACCTCAACGGTAAAAATCTACTGATCGAATGTACTATGAATATTTCTTACGAATAATGATGAATGCTAATAATAACTAATAAATTAAAATATCAAATATAAAAAATTATTACAGATCAATATATATAAAAAATAAATACACTAAATTAGAGAAAAAATTATAAGAGAAACTTACCTCAAGTCCAACTTTGTAATCGCGCAAATGAGAGGTGAGGAGGCGCGGATCAATATATAGGCATACCCCTTCAGCGATGACAAAAAAGCTCAATTATTGGTGAAAAGTCGTCATTGTAGGCTCCACCTTTCACCGACGACATTTGTTGTTGCTAAAGGTCTGGTTCAATTTTCGAGGTTGACTTTCGACGACAATAGTGTCGCTGGTGAAGGGTGGAGCCTACAGTGACGACTCTGTCGTCGCTGAAGGTCGGCAATTCTCGTTGAAATTATTTTTAGCTCTTTAGCGATGATAAATGTTGTCGCTAATGCTTATGTTTCTCGCCCGAATTTTTTTTTACACTTCAACGACGATATTATCGTCGGTAAAACCTTTAGCGGCGATAAAAAATTATCATCACTAAAAGTGTCTTCATTATTGCTTCTTTTTCTTGTAGTGTAATCTTTTGGATTTTATTAGCTATTATATTAATTATACTTGAATAGTTGAACTTAATTTATTGTAATTTGTTTTTGAGTCTATTATTATTATTATCAAGTATAAGGATGAAAATAAATTAGATTGATCATAAATAACCTATAATTTAATTCGTTAAAAATTTAATTTAACTTATTCATTTAAGTAAATAAATTAGATTTACACCAATATATTGGCTAAACAAGCCTAATTTGTTTAATTTTAAGTTTGATTTATGGTTTATTAGCTTATTAGGTCAATTTATTTAACTAATATATTACCTTAATATAATACTTATAAATTAATTGATGTCATTGTATTGTATTTATCAATCTATAAATATTGTGCCTTCTTCTCATTCTTAAATTCAACCACCAATTTTTTAAAAGTTTTAAAGTTCATAAGTAATAAATATATATTATTTTCCTTTAATATTTTTTTAATTTTAGTAAATATAATTTAATTTATTGTATTGAATTATTAAGAATTCAATGAAATTAGAGATAATGTTTTGTTTAATATCTTATTTATTTGATAAAATTATTTTTTTATTTTTTGACTAACAGCATTATTTATGACATATATATTTCAATTTATAACTCTAATGATATCTTTAACTTTCAATACTTTTGAAATTTTGTATACAAGGCTGGTCATTTGAATTTTTTTGCCTCCAAACAAGTTATAAGCCCAAATTAAAAACTTTTGAAACATTATTGATTATTTATGTTATTGATTTGACTTGTTTTCCCTAACTGAACTATTATACTAAAAAATACATAATATATGTCTTCTTATGTATATTATGTATTTTATAGATAATTTCAGTTTTAATTTCGTTATAGGTTTTCATGCAATTTTTTATTCACCTTCAAACTCTTACTTTTGAACCAGGGGGGAATACTGGAATCGAGAGTCATTTTTATGTTTAATATTAGTTGCAGGTTTCATGTTACCCACCTCTGTTAACTATTTCTTCCGTTCCTATTTATCTATTATTATTAACTAACTTTATAAATATTAAGAAAGTAGTTTAATTTATTTATTTTTAATAAATTTTATAATATTACTCTTTAAACCCAAAATTTAATATAATTAAAAATAGAGAAAGAAATATAAAAAAATAAATGCAAGTTAGTTAATAGTATAAAATAATAAAATATTTATTAATGAAAAAAAAGATAGATTTGAAAAAAGAACATTTAATATTTCATTAGAATTCTAAAGTGATATATAAAAATGAACAAATTTTTTTTTCAAAATGCAATAGATAAAAAGAAACAGAGGGAGTATGGGTTTAGGCTATTTATTAATTGTAATTTCTTTTGCATGCATAACGATATTTTTTAATGAAAACTAATTTATGTTTATGTACTAAATAATAAAGAAGGATTTATTTTGTCCTAACAATAAAAAAAATAATTTATTTTTTAAAAATTTATTTTTTGAAAATATTTTCCCATAAATTTTATTTTTTTGTGGAGAGAGAATAGTAAGAATTTCTCTTTCTCGTACCATCTCTTTGTTTTGTGTCTATTCGAGTCATTTTAACTAACATTTTTCTAAAAAAATATGCTCTATCAATTGTCTTTTTTATTTAATTTATATATAATTTTAAATATTGTAATTTATTTAGTACTTTTCATCGTTAAAATTTTTCCTACCTAACTATTTTTACCCAAAATTTAATTAAAAATTCATATACATTGCATCTAATTTTCACTTTCCTTAATTCTAATGCCTATTCGAAATTAATTTGTCTTCAGAAAATCTAATTTGATACCTTCTATTTAGTTGTTGTAAATTAAATTATAAAAGATAAATTTTTAATAAAATTATAATTTTTTAGGGTAATTTAATTTTAAGTAAATGATAAATTAAATTAAAATTTAAAAAATATAAATCAAATGTAATATATTTAATTTTTTATTAAATTTTCAATAAAAATAATTTAAGTAAATAAAATATTAATAATAAAAAATATAAATAAATAATTTATAATATTTAAAATTATATATAAATTAAGTAAAAAATATCATAAAATTATTTATTCATTTATTTTTATGAAAATTTCATGTCTTTTAAACTTCAAAACGACATGTCTGACAAACGTAACCAATTATGAATCATCTCGTTTTTCAGATGTAAATTAACGACATGTCTTAGGGCATCAATGAGCATATCTTTTCGTTCTTATATACATTCCAGATAATTTTTTGTTTTTCTGTTGGTTTGACTGTAGATTGCTGTTTGAGTTTCGCGGCCATAAGAAACCCCGTCCCACGACGTGTAGCTATGAATGATACACTACAGCAAAAAAGACTTTTAGCGGCGACATTTGTCGTCGCTAAAAAGTTCTCGGTCGTCGCTAAAGAAAAAGTCGTCGTTAAAAATGTCGTCGGTGTAGATTCGTGTCTGAAGAGGTCATTAGCGACGACAATTTGTCGTCGCTAAAATATGGACCTTTTGTGACGACAAAGTCATCGCAGAAAATAATTTCAAATTTCAAAAAAATTTGAAATTTGACTTTTAGCGGCGACAATTGTCGTCGCTGTAGGTCATAAAGTCGTTGCTGAAGATTGGGCCTTCAGCGACGACAAATTGTCGTCGCTGAAGATTGGGCCTTCAGCGACGACAAATTGTCGTCGATGAAGATAGGCCTTCAGCGACGACAATTTGTCGTCGCTGAAGGCCCAATCTTCAGCGACAACAATTTGTCGTCGCTGAAGGGCTGACCTTCAGCGACGACAAATTGTCGTCGCTGAAGGCCTCATCTTCAGCGACGACAATTTGTCGTCGCTGAAGGCCCAATCTTCAGCGACGACTTTATGGCCTACAGCGACGACAATTGTTGCCGCTAAAAGTCAAAAATTTTTTTTTTTAATTTAAAATCAAATTGTCGTATATTTCAAATTAAATGTTATTTTAATTTACTTGACCCATTTAATAATTTATTTAAATTTAATTTATTTTATTTTAATATAAATTATACAATTATAATATATCAATAGTATTATTAATAATATATAACAATTTGATCCAACATTAAAAATGAATACTCATAAAGCAATGGTAAAAATAATATATATATGAATAAACAAATATATATATACATCATCCATGTAAATGTGCACACATAGAAAATATAAAAATACATAAACAAAATATACTATAGGGAAGTAGGGAGGTGCAAAATCACAGAGCACCATGGTCGTCGTCATCGTCGTCATCGTCGTCATCATCATCATCATCCTGACTACGAGGATGATAAAATGACGGTGGCGGCTGAGCGGTAGGTGCAGGCGCAAATCTACTCGGCCCAGGCGGTGTAGCAGCAGCAAATGGAGGCGGCGGTAGGACGATCCCCTGCTGTCTAAGGATCGAGGTCATCTCAGTGAGATAAGACCCAAACTGCTGCTGCATCTGCTGCTGCTGCTGTATAATCTGCTGCTGCTGCTGATCAAGCCGCTGCTGCTGCTGCTGCTGATCAAGCCGCTGCTGCTGCTGCTGAATCAATAGCTGGCTCTGCTCAACCTGCTCCCGACTCTGGTGTAACTGCTCCTGCAACTCACCGACCTGAGACACGGTCTGTGAGCTGGCCGCCGTGCTAGAAGTCCCCATCGAGCGATAAGTCTGACCAGCAAGTACACGCCCAACAGCCTTCCTGTACCCTCGACGAGTGCCAAGTACCTCATCGGCGATGGCAGCCTCATCTAACTGTACAGGAGTCGTAGGCAAGCTAGTGGATGACACACTAGACTGTACATGCTGAGTCATGAGCTCAGTCATCCTCGCCTTAAATTATTAAAAAAGAGTAATAAGAAATTTATCTTAGAAGATACATTCGTAAAATTTTATTTAAATTATGAAATTCAAATAACTTACATGTTGCCCCTGAGGGATCGGATGCACCCACTCCCCCGACCTGTATGTGTGTCGGTCCCTAAAGTTATCGGGCACCGACTGTAGCTCACCAGTATCTCTGTTTCTCTGTTCAATTTTTGCAACAAAAAAAAGGATGAAGGGTAGTAATGTTATTTAACAAATAGATATATTTAAAAAAGATAGAAAAAATTTAAATTACCTTATCAAAGCGATGTGCAGCAATAGACTTTGACCCATGCCGATCATTCACGACCTTCTGTGCTCTATTATTTGTATTTCTTGCAGACAACTCCTGCAAATTAAGAGAAAAAAGTTAAATTTTAATGTTCACAATCAACTAATTATGAAATGCTGACATAATACCATAAAATGTCATACTTACCCTGTACTCGTCACTATCAAAGAAGTCCACACACCTCTGCCATGTCTGCGGTGAGACAGACCGAGGGACACAACGTCGAGCTCGATCCAAGTCATACTCCTCGTATCGGTCACCTCCATGCTCCAAGAAATGCTTATTCAACCTATACTTCCAATCTCGGTACAGGTCGGCAGCAGTCCGCATCAATCCAGAGAGTGCTCTATCCCGATCACCCTCGGAGATGCCCTCAAACTCGAAATGGGACTGCATTATAAGACATTTAATAAATTTATAAGTCATATATTTAGAAATTTCAATCTCAAAGACATTAATTCAAAAGGAAATGGATACTTACGCAAACCTCCTGCACAACTCTATCTCGAATCTCCTGAGGTACAGCCCGCCATGACTTATAACAGGGCGACACGTGGGCGCGGATCATGCTGCCAATATCACGAGGGAGATGACTGGCATTCTCACCAACCGCATGCCATGTACCAGTGGTATCAAACTGTACAGGCACCGGTCTGCCTCCACCCCTGCCAATCTTCTCATGCAGTCTTAGGGACCTATTCGGCCCCCTCTTCTTAGCAGGTGCTACTTTATTTAATAAAGTAAAATATTAACAAAATAAACATAATATTTAATCAAGCTTAGGTATGCACAATTTATGTCAAATACTTGAGCCCTCACACTGAGCTGGAATACGGCTGGGTCGCTCCGGTGGGTCGCCTCCAGCGTCACCTCCGTGGTATCGTGCCTCGACATCCGCCATAACTAAAGTAATACACATCATATAAGTAATTAAAAAAAACTCAATGTCATGTTGAAGGATGAAATCGTTCAATCTCTTACAATCACATTTATTATTTTAATAATCATGCTTACACAATTATGAGTTGTAGTTGTAGTTTGAATATGTTATTTTATTCCTAATCAGAATCAGTGTCGGTGAACCTAATAGACTGATGGTCATCGGATTCTCCTTCATTATCAGATTGTGTGGGCTCCTCATCCATATAATCATCAATTGTTTCGTCCTCAAGGCTCTCGTCATCATCGATGAAGGTGTCTTCTCCATGAGCACCAGGTCCAACATTCCTGTGCGTTGGAACGATTGAAGGACTATTTCTTTCATTACGTAGATGTACTAGATCGAAATCTCCCAGATCAACTGTGAGGTTGAAGTTGGACGAGTTACTATCCTGCAGAAATAACAAGTCTTGTGCATTATCTCCATCACTGGGTAGATCCCATATATCGCGATGCACCATATCATGGACGACCCTCCAATTTGGTCCATTAAGGAGATCCTCGATGTAAAACACTTGTTTTGCTTGAGTAGCAAGTATGTAAGGATCATCCTTATACCATTGTCCGTTGATGGAGATACTTGTGATATTCTTGTCGGTATAAAATTTCTTCTTTGTAGGATCAGTGTCATACCACTTGCATTTAAATAAAGTCACATTGTACTTATTTAAATAACTCAACTCAATTATTTCTTCTAGTACACCATAAAACATGTTGCCATCAATCCCCGGAACAGAAATGCCACTATTTTGCGTTTTATGCTTCTCATCCCGAGCTTTAGCTACAAAACGTACTCCATTCACAATACACGCAGAGTATACCATGTTAGTGAAACTGGGACCGGATGCTAATGACAGTAACTCTTCGGTGGCCTCTGGGGAACCGTTCCTATGTAAATAGTACATCTACAAAAGTAGCAATTATTCCAAGAATCAAATTGAAATATCAACAAGAGAAATGAACAATTAAGTTAAGATATCCCTTCAATGGATTTGGGAAGAAAAAAATCCTTACCTTCGAGTAAAACCAGGAGGGGAATTTGGTTCTTTGTAAGTTATCAATATCTTCAGCACCACTTCGTTCGAGTTCCAATCGATGCTCACTGTAGAACATAACAATCTTAGTCTACTGTAATCACAAAAGGGAGAAGAACATAACTGAAGTTTAAGATACTCACTGGAGATATTTTTCAATCTCAGTACAATTATTCAAGATGTACCATACTGCAATATCCCGATCCTTCCTATCGAAATGAGAAATTATCTTCTTCCCTATCGGTCGACATTGGGACTGGAACACCGACAATGTCCTTCTTGTTTGACTAGGTGTTACATCTTGATTTCTATCAGAGCGGTTGAATCTAGTTTCCACTCCTTCCAAATACATGGAGAAAAATGTTAACGCCTCATCAACAATATATCCTTCTGCAATTGAACCCTCCGGTCGAGCACGATTTCGAATGTAATCCTTTAACTTTTTTATATACCTCTCATATGGGTACATCCATCGAAAATGAACGGGTCCTCCTTCCAATGCTTCGTCGGGCAGATGCATCACCAAGTGAACCATTATGTCAAAAAATGCTGGGGGGTATATCCTCTCAAGCTTGCACAAAATTATGATAATGTCTTGTTTGGCTCTTTGAACATCCTCCCTGTTAAGAGTTCTAGCACATATTTGACTAAAGAAATTGCATAACTCAACAAGTGGATATGATAATTCCTTTGGCAAAAAAGCCCGGACACCTGGTCCTAACAGTCTTTGCATAATAACATGACAATCATGTGATTTCAACCCCTTTAACTTCAGGTCACGATCTGTGACATTCTTACTAAGACTCCCAGCAAAGCCATCTGGAAATTTCACATTCTTTATATACTGGCAAAATCGTTTCCGCTCTTCTTGGTTAAGCGTATATCCAGCATGTGGCTTGAAAAGTTGACCCCTCTGCTCATACAGAAGCAAGTCAGGCCTTATTTTCATGTCTGCCAAATCTCGTCTTGCATTGTCTGTATCCTTTGATTTGTGCTCAATCTCCAATAACGTACCCAAGATGCTATCACATACATTTTTCTCGACATGCATGACGTCAATGTTATGCCTTAGGTTCATTGTTGGCCAATAAGGAAGATTAAAAAATATACTTCTCTTGCTCCAATTAAGTTCGTCGGCACCTCTCTTTCGCTTTACACCACCAAATTCAGCATGTTTTCCTGGAAGTCTCTGTGGCACTCTGGCCAACTGTTCCATGATAACATTATTGGTAAGAGGTCGAGGAGGGGGTCTCCTCTCTGACTTTCCATTGAATTCCTTCATATTTCTCCATGTGTGGCTTCTTGGAAGCCAACGACGATGACCCACGTAAGCTGTTTTTCCTCTAACTCGAATTGACGGAGTATCTGAATTACATGTAGGACATGCTTTGTATCCTTGCCCGCTCCATCCGGATAGACTACTTCGAGCAGGGAAATCATTAATAGTCCAGAGCAATGCTGCCCGCATATTGAACACCGTATTTGTATTTGCATCTCAAGTTTCAACTCCTCTCTCCCAGAGATCCCTCAACTCTTCTACGACCGGCTGTAAGAACACATCGATATCTTTACCTGGCGATTGCGGCCCTGGGATTAATAGGGTCAACATGAAAAAAGATTGGTTCATGCATATCCATGGTGGCAAGTTGTAAGTAGTCATAACCACTGGCCACATGCTATAAGATAGGTTCCTATCACCAAAAGGATTAAATCCATCTGCACTTAAACCCAACCTGACATTTCATGGGTCAGCGGAGAAATTAGGATACCTCTTATCGAACTCCTGCCAAGCTCTTCCATCCACGGGATGTCGCATTACTCCATCTTCTTTTGATTTTCCAGTGTGATGCCATATCATGTTTTTTGCAGTATGTCTCGACCGATATAGACGTTGCAGTCGAGGAGTTAAAGGAAAATATCGAACCACTTTTTGGGGCACCTTCTTTCCTTTTGTAGTTTTATTTACCCATCGACTCTCCCCACAAATTGGACAATTATCTTTAGAAGCATGATCTTTCCAAAAAAGTGCGCAATCATGTTTGCATACATGGATTGATTCATACCCCAACCCCAACTTGTTGAGCCATTTTCTTGCACCATAGTACGAATCAGGTAATTTATTATCGTTTGGAAGTGCCTCTTTTAATAATCGAAGAAGAGCATCAAATGATTTGTTTGTCCACTTATGCAGAACCTTCAAATGCATAAGTTTGACTAAGAAGTTCAATGCTGAAAATGCTGTGCAACCTGGATACAACTCTGTTTCTACTTGCTCGAATAGGTTATCACAGTTACTATATTTTTTTCCAATGTCTTCGTCACCCGCGTTCTCACACCTGTACTCGTCATTGTGAAAATTAACTTCAGTTGCCTCAGGGCCAATGAAATCATGTATAATATCTGCCAGCTCATCTCTATTGTTAGGAGATATCCCACTAGTTCCTCTAGAAGTTGAAACATTTGCTTCACCGTGATGTACCCAATTTATGTATAATGGATGAAATCCATTATCTATAATATGCGCCTCCAATGTTAGTAATGGCTGGAATATTAAATTCACACACTTTTTGCATGGACATCTTACCATACCCCTTTCATCGGCAAAGTTTTTGGCTCTTTGAACAAATCTTACTGCACCATTCCAATACTCATCCGACAATCGATTTGGTAGATGAATCCAACTTTTATCGACAGACATTGTATCACTGAACAGGAAGGAAATTGTTACCGGTGAAATAAAGTATGTTGATTAATATTTGACAGTCACCCTAAATGCACCGTATCACTCCAATTTAAAAGGGTAGGATCCTATCCCATTCGAGATATTTCTATAGTTATTATTTTTTTCAATTTATCCATGCTCATCGATTGACTCGTGCAGAAATTTCGGCAGCATCTCCCTATGGTTCTCCAAGTGCCTAAACTATACACGTGCATAGTTTATACCCAGAGAACAGTTAGGATGCTAAGATATTTCCACAATATCAAACAAGAGCCCGATAAATTGTTAATAATAACTACACGATAATATCTCAAACTGTCCAACTTTTCAGGACAATTCAAGGGTTGATTGATGTTCAGAAAACATCCAACCCTTGAACGGGTCTAAGCTTATAATTTAAATGTAAATGCAGTTCTATTTTAAATTATTGTAAAAATATATTTACAATAATTAAAATTAACAATACAACATTTTATGAGTATCGTTGTTTAAGTGTCAGTACTGTTATTTACGTAGTTTATTATGTAGATTAATGATTTTTCTAAATATTCATAACAACCGTTATGTTTCACAATAAACTTTTGGGAATTCAAAACTATCATCTACTTTACTATATTGATAAGGTGCACAATTCAGCTTCTCAATAGAGAGGTGTATACTATGAATACGGACTTCCTAGTTGTAACTTTAAGTAAGTTTAGTTTTATAAGGTGTATAACAATTTATAAGATGCACAAATTAGCTTCTTTATTTAAGTAATTGTTGTTTTATCCAAGAGGGGGGTGATTTTCATGCGAACTTCCTAGTGTATTGAAATTTTTTATTTTTATGTAATGCAAATATCATAATTTGGATTGTTAGGATTTTATTTTTATGTAGTCTCTAGATTAATTCAATTTTTCTTAGTATGTGATGTAAATAATACATTTACAAAAGGTTAAGGTTCAATCTCAATCAAAAAAGTGATTATATTATTGTAATCTCTTATTTTTTAAGATAGATTTATATATTTATTCTAATTTTCTATCTTACATTATCTCATCGAATCTAATAAGTTTGAAGTTTCCTTAATTGCATCATAAATTTTATGTTTTGTGTACGGACCTCCTAGTTGTAAATTTAAGTAAGTTTAGTTTTATAAGTTGTATAACAATTTATAAGATGCACAATTCAGCTTCTTTATTTAAGTAAATGTTGTTTTATCCAAGAGGGGGTGATTTTCATGCGAACTTCCTAGTGTTTTGAAATTTTTAATTTTTATGTAATGTAAATATCATAATTTGGATTGTTAGGATTTTATTTTTATATAGTCTCTAGTTTAATTGAATTTTTCTTAGTATGTGGTGTAAATAATACAATTTGAATTGTTATGTTTCAATCTCAATTAAAAAAGAGATTCTATTATCGTAATCTTTTATTTTCTAAGATAGATTAATATATTTATTCTAATTTTCTATCTTACATTATTTCATCAAATCTAGTAAGTTTGAAATTTCTTAAATTGCATCACAAATTTTAAATTTTATGAATAAAATATCATAACAATTTTATCTTACATTATTCTAAATGAATAATCTACACATATATTATATACTTCAAAATTGTAAATTGAGAGATGCATATATAATAATAATTAAATTTATATTTATAAAATTAATAATGCTAAGTTAAATTTACATAAATAAATTTAAAATTTACAATATACAAAATTAAATAATACAAAATTTCATATTAAATTAAACATACTATCAATTTCATTAATTCATTGTAAACTATTTGAATAAATTAAATATATTAGTACACAAAAAAAAATTATATTTTTCTATTTACGTACCTCAATGGCAAAAATCTACTGATCAACTTTGAATACTCTCCACGAACTAAGCAAAGTGCTAATAATAACTAACAAATTAAAAGATATAATATACAAAATTAATACATATTAACATATATAAAAAATAAATATACTAAAATTAAAAAAAATTAAAAGAGAGAGAGAATTTAGGAACTTACCTCAGGTCCAGAAAATTCAAACGCGCAAATGAGGAGGGAGGAGGCGCGGGGAATAAATATTAGCGCGCCTGCTTTCAGCGACGACAAAAAAATTCGGTCGTCGCTGAAGCTTTCAGCGACGACCGAATTTTTCTTCAGCGACGACATTGTCATCGCTGAAAGTTCACTTTCAGCGACGACAATGTCGTCGCTAAAAGTCAAAATCGTCGCTGAAAATGAACTTTCAGCGACGACATGGTCGTCGCTGAAAATCCAAGGCTTTCAGCGACGACATGGTCGTCGCTGAAAATCTAAGGCTTTCAGCGACGACATAGTCGTCGCTGAAGGGTCAGCCTTCAGCGACGACTTTGTCGTCACTGAAAGCCTTGAATTTTCAGCGACGACTTTGTCGTCGCTGAAAGGCAAAATTCCCCGCCCATTTCCGGATTTTCCTCGCCCAAATTTTTTTTAGGCCTTTAGCGATGACTTTTGTCGTCGCTAAAAGCCTATTTCTTCCCGCCCCCAATTTTGTTCCTTCGCAAAAATGTTTTTATTTTTTCCGACGACAATAGTCGCCGGAAATACCTTTAACGACGATCGAAATTTTGTCGCCGCTAAAAATGTCGTCGTTAATACTCTTTTTTGTTGTAGTGATAATTGGTATTATTTGAATTAATTTATTTATTAAATATATTAAAATGAATTGTATATTTAATTTATTTAATAATTTTAATTAAAAAATTTATACTATAAAATATTTATTAAATTTAATTACTTATTATTATTTATAAAAATATTTTTAATTATTAATAAAATATTATTTTAAAATCTTATTATTATTTTATTAAAATAAAAATTTTATATCTTTATTATATATACCTATTTATAATTACATTATTAATTATTTTTAAAATAATATTTTTAAAATTTAAAATAAATTTTTAAATGAATTGACAAAGCAACCCAAATCCAAATAAACATATTATATTCGTATCAAATTATTATGTCATGCTAGAAATTATTACCTCTTCATCTTCTTAGGAATATTGTGTATTTTTCAAATAGGCGTAACCTTTTTTATAATCAAAATGGCAAGGGATTGAATATATTTATGTTGGAAATACAAAAGATTATATATGAATCGAATTCAAATATACCAAAATATCATAAGTATATAATGGAAGATTTAGGATCCATCATTTGTTTATGTTGTTTGTATTAACAATCACTCAAAAAGGCAATATTGTTTACAATCTAAATCTCCTTTTGTGTGTAGAAAGAAGGGAGAAAGAGAGAGAGTTTCTTGAAGGATTCTAATAATGTTTTGTTTACTTCCTTTCTTCTATCTATTTATAGGCATTTCTTAGGTTAGGGTATAGATCAAGTTATAGACCTATTTTGGGCAACCCGAATCCATAATCTAACATCGCCTATTCACACATAATGAAATTCATGCTCTCTCAGCATTTCATAAGAGATTATTATCTCTTATATTCTGTAACAAATTATATAAAAAAAATCATGAGACCAGGATACTTTAAGAACTCTTTACTATACATCTATTAGAAATATATAGTTTTTTTGATAAACAATGGATCTTGAATAGACTTAAAGTATGTAGTACCTTATATCATTTTATCATATTTGAATTTCTTAAAATGATCTCATTCTTATGCATCATATGCATTATATATTATATTCACAATTATAGACACACTATAACTGGTATACTAGTGAATACAAATACAATGTGATACATTTAATGATCTTCCTCTTTTTTCAATTCTCTCGACTTTAATTTAACTTGCTTTTCTAATAATGTCCTACTAGACTAAATCTCTCATAGTCCTTTAGTAACATTCTAAAATAGTAATTATTAAATTTAAATATTAAGAAATAGAATAGAGTCATAAGGGTACAAATATAAGGTTTTCATTCCCTCATAGGTCCCACACATCAAAGCTGAGATCTAAACCTTGATTACCTATATGAGTCATAATTTGCACCCATGGCATGAAACACATGTTATTGTATTCTTTTCTTTTCTCATGGAGTATATGTTTTTATATAATGTAATAATACCATACAGATAATGTTTCAAACATACTCTATATCTAACCTGAGTTCAACAATTTTCTCTTTCTCATTTCTATTAAAACTCATATTTGACAATTTAGATAGATGAAGTAAATTCCTCATTAATTCATATGCAATCTTACATATGACCTCATCTTGTTCATTAATAAAGTGACATTCATATTTTAAGTTTGGCTGTCAATTATTAATTAAATAAGAAGTTTAAAATTATCTCATCTCTTATCAATTATAAAAATTAATAAGAAGCGATTACTCATGTGAGTGGATAATCTTCTATCTATCCAATACAATTTTTGATAACTTAAGCATGTTCTAAGAAACATTCTCATATCTATATATGTAGGCTTATAATAAACATATTTACTATTTAAACATTAATATTCTATGAATATTTCAAAAAAAATTATAATAATTGAAAATTACAATAATTGTATCAACATTTATGTAATCCTTAGGATTTCATATGTTTTACGAACACATCTCAAGGAATAGGCTTAGTTATGGGATATGCTATCATCTCATGCATAGAAATATATTTCATGTTCGCTTCTTTACGTGCAACCATATCTTTCACAAAGTTGTACTTTATATCTATATGCTTGGTCTTGCAATGATATTTAGGGTATTTTGTATATGTAATTGCTGCTTGGTTATCACAATTTACTAAAAATGGATTAACGATATTAGCATTTACACTTAAATGATCTAAGAACCTTTTGAGCCATACTACTTCTTGTATTCCTACTAAAAATGCTATAAGTTTAGCTTCCATTATGGATAAGGCTATGTACAATTGTTTCTTACTACTCCAAGATATGCCACTATTATTTAGTAAGAAAATGTACCTAGAGGTAGACTTCCTCTCATTTAAGTCTCCTCCCTAATCAGCATCATTGTACCCTTTAAATTGTAAATAATTTTCTTTATAACATAATGAATAGTCAATAGTACCTTTTAGATACCTCATTATCCTTTTAACTACTTTTCAATGTGTTGGGTCTAGGTTAGAGTAATATTGGCTTACTATGCTAATGCAAAATAGAAATTTGGTCTTGTGCATATCATTGCATATATTAGACATTTGATTGCACTTGCATAGGAAAATTTTCTCATATATGTTTCTTCTTATAAAGTCTTAGGACACATCATTCGGCTTGGACTTTTACCTTTAGAAGTAGGAGTGTTTATGGGTTTACAATGTTGCATTTGCAATTATTCAAGAATTTTATTAATATAATGCTCTTGTGATAGAGACAATAATTTCTTCGAATGATTTTTTGAAATCTTAACTTCAAGAATATATGCAATTTCACCATATCTTTCATTTTAAAAATAGATGATAACCATCGTTTAATTTTATTAACATACTCTTTGCTATTTCTAGCTATAAGTATATCATCAACATATAATGATAAAATTATAAACTTATTCTTAAACCTTTTTGTATATATGCAATGGTCTTTATAAATCATGATAAAATCATTTGATATAATCACATTGTAAAAGTGAATATACCATTATCTTGAGGATTGCTTCAAGCCATATATAGACTTTAAAAGTCTATAAATTTCATTTTATTGGTCTCTTGTGATAAAACCTATAGGTTGTTACATCTAGATTTCCTCTTCCAAATCTCTCTTGAGAAATGTAGTCTTTATATCCATTTGATGTAACTCAAGGTCCATACTAACAACTATAGTTAGTAACAAATGAATTGAGGTGAATCTAACAATAGATGAAAAGGTTTCCTCATAATCTATTCCTTTCCACTATATGTGGCCTTTTACTACTAGTCTAGCATTGTATTTTTCAATAGTGCCATCAGTCTTGCACTTGGTTTTAAGAACCTGTTTGTTCCTAATGGCCTTATGTGTATATGGAAGATTAACAAGTTCCTAAACTTAATTTGATCTCATAGACTCCATCTCTTCTTCCATTGCTTTTATTTAATTCTCCTTATTAGGGTTAGAGAGAGCCTTTGTAATATTTCTTAGCTTATCTTCATCTTGTGTAATAGCCATAAAGGTTCATCACCTTCAATGTTGAAACAATGATAAGAAATGCCTTTTCTGCCATTACATTGCAATTGAGCCTCTAGAAAAACATATTTCTCAAGAATTCTTAAATTGCTCCCACTCAGACTAAGATTATTATTCATTTGAGTATTCTCATTTGGATTACTTCTATACTGATCAAGATCACTATCATTTGCACTTAGAATTGGAAATATATCGGGTTAAATGCATCATCATATGCTTCTAAGAATGAGGCAAAGAGTGAATAACAACTTGGATTTATTACTTGTCATCAACATATGACCCACATCATTTAATTCACAGATCATATTTGACATTTCTCGTAAATGTTTTTTAATTGAATGTTTAATTTTTTTTTGTAAGTGTCAAATTTGATTGTGAGCGATTTTAATTTGATCATAGACGTTCTACTAAACTTGTTTTTTAGAGCAAATCACATGTTCTTAGCCAAGTTGCAATTCTTGAATTCTCATATGATGTCATTCTCCATGTTACTCAACAATATAATGCAAGCAAGAGAATTCTTCCTTTTCCAAGCTTCATAAGCCTTTTAATCCCATTTATATTAGGTCATGTTTCCTACCTCACACTCTTCTAAGATAATATTGAGTGCTTGTAAAGCCTCTTTCTCTTCTAGCACATATTGGATTTTCATGTTCCAAATTTTATAATTGTCACCATTCAGTTTCTCACCCATATTGAGTTCAGTGATAATGTTTTTGGAAGCAGTAACTATTTTATTTGTAGAAACACAAAGTTCTATATATAGATAGAATTGCACATAGTTAATGTTTAGCCATACATATATGTTTACTTTGACTCTAATTAATTATGTTAAAACTAGTTCACACATAAGGTTTAGAGTAAAAAAGTCACTATGTTTTCAATCATCATCTAAAGTCCTAATGTGAAGCTAATACTAGAATAATTAATTAGACAAAGTATACTAAATAGAACAATTTATTGATATGCAATTTCAAATAAAAATTAAACTAATTGAGACATGTTGAAAAATATAATATAAAAAAATTACATAAAATACTAGATATCAAACATCTACCTAAAGTTTACAATATTTTCAAATGTTTAATTCTTTACAAAAAAGAGCTAATGAACTTATCATATAACTCTTAGGAAAACTTGATTTTGGTATTAGATTTCTTATCTAACTGATAATACTAGTAAAAATTTAGGTTATATCTATGATTTTTACACTCTAAATAGTTTAATACAAATCTATAGATAATATTGTTATATTGTTTGTATCCTTTTTGTCTTTCTAATAAAGAATCTAATATATTCTTTTGGTAATTAATAAATAAGGCTTTTCATAAAGCTTTTAATTTTTTTGAATTCTGGTTCATCTTTAAAATACCAATCCATATCAAGTTTTGAATTTTTTCATAGAATTTGATAATATGATTTAAAAGATGTACAAAATTTTCTTTATAAACTTATGGATCAACTTGGAGGTTTTTTAGCTTAGTAGTCAACCTATTGACTTCTTATCTTTATGCTAGAGTTCATATGACTTTTTGTGAACGTATGAATCTCAACATTTTTCTGTAACATATACAGAATAAAAAATGAATTCAATTATATCTCCAAAACAATAATTTGCATTAAAAAATGCTTAAAATAATGTCCATCAACTTTTTTTAAAAAATTATACATCATGTAAATAGTGTGTAAAAAATTCTCATAATAATTATAAGAAAAGTAATTTAGAGTGTGAGAAAAAAATTTGCTATATTCTAATATGTTATATCAGGATGACTAGGTGGCTTATAATATGTTAGAAAGGATGGTTGAGTGGTTTAAGCTGCCCCACTCAAGTTTTGGGTTATGGGTTCAAATCCCACGTCTAACAGTTATATATATATATATATATATATATATATATATATATATACATATATATATATATATTTTCACAATTGTTATGATAGTTTTTTTAATAACTTTTTTGGCAATTTTTTTAACCCTAATCCACAAAACTAGATGTTCATAATTCTGTATGCTCGCAAACTTAGATGTTCATAAAGGGTGGCCAAACTATATATGAACCTATACATTGCAAAACCAATCTGCAACTACCCCAAAGTATCCGAAAAAGTAAAAAGATTTTACCTTGGGGGATTTCTTGGGTTTTGATTTTCAAATCTACATCAAAAATGACGAAGAATGGCCAAGATCTTCCTGAAGACTTAGTGGTCGAAATCTTTATGCAATTGCCTCTCCGCTATGTGATCTGGTGCATGTTCGTCTACAAGTTTTGGTACTCTCTTATATACAAATTTGAATTCCGTTGCCATTTTATTAGTCTTTGGTCATCCATTAAATAGAATCAGTGACATGCCTTCTTTCGCAATCCATATAATGATTACTCAAAGTTGGATCATGATTTAATTTAATGACTCAAACAGAAAATGGATAAGCCATAATGAACATTATTCATTGTCTTTTTCCAAATTTGTATCGACTTTGTACATTAAATTATTTGTCCACATTCTATGCCTTCCTATTCTTTTATACTTTTACTAAAGGTTACAATAAATAATTCCAATGAATATTTCTAGAAATTGACGGAGTACCATTTTCATCAAAAGGATGACTCACTATTTGGAACTTTAAATGTGGACACATATTATCATAATTTATAATCAAGAAGAAAACTTTGGCATATTTTGAATTCAACTATCATATTTCTATTTCTTCTTCGGTTAACATAAAATTAATAGTAATCATGTAAAAAATATATACTTTGGGAAAGACCAAAAAAACAAATAATCTAACTCTGATACCAATGTTGGAAATATAAAAGATTGAATATGATTCAAATTCATACATGCCAGAATATTAGAAGTACATAGCAAAAGATTCATGATTTAATGTTTACTTTTACTGGTCATATTAGCAATAATTCAGAAAGACAATATTGTTCACAGTCTAAATTTCTTTTTGTGTGTAGATAGAAAAGAGAGAGAGTTTCTTAAAGAATTTTGATAATATCTTGTTAACTACGCTTGTTTTTAGCAATCACTTAGAAAAAGAATATTGTTCCCAGCCTAAATGTCTTTTTGTATGCAAAGAGAAAAGAGAGAGAGAGTTTCTTAAAAGATTCTAATAATGTTTTGTTAACTAACCTGTTAACTTCCTTTCTTTTACTTATTTATAGGCATTTCTTGAGTCGAGGCATGATTCAGGTAATGGACTCAATCCAAATCTATGATCCAATAATTTATCTCTCATGTGAAAGATCGATTCATGGTATTTTAATAGCATAATAATATATAATATTAAATTAATTTTTTTTATCATACTCAAGATTTGAATTTAAATTTTTAAATATATATTAAATAAAATATTATTTTTATCATTAAAAAAAGAGTAAAATGACTCAAAGATTGTGTGGTTACACTACTAAAAATGATAGTTAGATAAGTGCAATTTTAATTGTTACATGGCTTGAAAACATTAGCTAAAATACTTACACTTTCGTAAAATATACAGTCATTTTTATGTTCAATATTGTACATTTCAGAAACTATTATGTTACTCATATGTTTTGAGTATGGATTTAGGTAATTTATTTTTTATTCTATTATTGTTTAGTTACTGTACTAATTTCAGGCTTATTTCTCCGTGTTATGTTAACTTTGAGTTATTCTCTTATAGTAGCATACACTCACCTCTCCCATCTCATGAAAGTAACGGGGTAATTACATATTTATAAAAATAAAAATATGAATATAATTAAATTTAATCTTGTAAATTATTAGCATAACAGTAAAAATTTTATACATTTTGATGCAAAGTGTTTTTACATTATCAAAGAAAAAAGATATATTATTAAAAAATTAATAGTAAAAATTTTAATAATGTTAAAAAAATTTTAATTTTTTATTGACGTAACAACACATAAATAAATATCAGTATAACATTAATTTATACAGGCAAGTAAATTTAAATCCTTACTATAATTGGTTAAAAACATCAATATGCGACATGCATACCTTCTATTTTTCATTTTAGATTTATTCATCGGAGTTTGGAGATTCTTTGCAAATTTATTCTCTAATTTGTTTGCGATATATTATTTTCACATTTAATAGCTAATAATTATTTTCCTTTACAAAAAGTGAATTATACAAACTTTCTGCTTGTTTTTATAATTTCACTTTTTCACCAACAAGATAGGCAGGGTAACGAAAATGATTTAAAAAATATTTATAATTTATTATAATATAATTTTTAATTAGACATCTCATCTTTGACAGGTTCATGTAGTATGTATAAAATAGCGTGTTTAATTCAAAAAATAATTTTAACATTTTTAGAAATATTTTAAGAAATATTATATTTTCATATTTAATTCAAAGTAAAAAGAAAAAGCTAAAAAATATAATATTTTTAGAATATTTTTATCCTAATTTTCTACCAAAACATTTTTATGGGAAGGGTAAATTTTTTAAATTCCCATGAAATAAAAATATAAATATTAAAATAAAAGAATAAAATCGTCCCACATTCTATTGCCCCTAGTTTTTTTTTTCTCAATTCCTTCATTTTACTTTCATTGTTGTTCTTTCTCCTTTCATCATAGTTATCTATCTTCATTATTATTCTGGATTTCCATCTTTAAATTGAAGCGTCATTGCCCAAAATGATGACACTAATAACAATTGACAAAATAAGTTGGCTCTTTCTAATTTTACTCTCTATTTTATTGTCCCCTCCTGAGTTCATCCATAGAGTTTCTATCAATTAAAAGGGTTAGCAACATTCTCTCTTCTTTATTATTTTGTTAAATAAATTTTAATTTAAATTGGACAACAATTATTATTATATCTTTTTAATAAATTATTATTATATCTTCAATTATTCTATTTTTCCCTAACTCTTTTTATTCTTTTTATTTTATTTTCTCCAAGTAAATATATACACAATCAAGGCTTAAATAAAGAATAAATTAGCTTTCAATAGATATAGTGTGGAATCATTTTTATATATTCCTATCAAAAGTTCTGTTTCCATAATTCTACTTATTAAGTTAAATATTAAAGTAAGTAACATTAAATGTTAAAATATTATGTAGTATGAAATAATTTTATTTATGTCAATAAATTTTTAGATATTAAATGTTAAAATTTAAATTATTAAGTATTAAAAAGTTTTAATTATTTATATAATCTTAATTAAATATATGATTTATTATATTTTATAATAAAATTTTCAGAGAAGGATTTTTTAAACAATTTAAAATTTTTTATAAATATTAAATATGAGTAAAACACAAAAATATGACACATTTGCAAATTTAATAAAATTTTTTCCAAAGAATTTATAATGAACAAATGTAAAATAATGCATTCCTATAAATTAAATATTTAAAAATTACATTAAAAAAATGCGTACCCTTCTGATATTTTGCAAATCAAAAGCACTAACGAAATGGATGCTTTCAAAATCACCTGGGACCCAGTTAATTATGTGGCTCTAAGTATAGGAGATACATTTTGCCACAACAATTTGAGATGTTGAGAGTAGACATATAAAATGGGTAGGATGGGCTTATATGAGCCTAACCCATGCGAGCTTGTCTATATAAGCTTACATTAAATGTGAATTTTTATGCAAGGGTAACTACACTGCATTAGATCAAGTGCAGGATTACTCGTAGCTAACTTATACTTTTTTAATATTTTATAATTTATAAATTATATTTTAATATTTTAATTTTTATTAAATTATTTGAGTAAAAAATTAAATTCGAATATAGAAATTAGATTAAATTTATCAAAAAGTAATTGAATTAATTTTTTTTTAATATATATTAGACCTAAATATAAAAATATAATTTTTTGCTTGCAATTGTGGGCTTGATTGCATGGACTTTTGTTCACGTGGGATTGTCTGCATAAGCCCGCATTAATTGCAAGTTTTATATTAGGCTACCTTCATTGCCACCAGTCACAAGCCCATTTTACATGTCTAGCTGAAGGTTAGAAAGTCTTCCTTGCAGTTGCTTACTCATGAATGAAATAAATATTTATGCATTGAACTTGTTAAAAAGTTATTTTTTTGAATTAATTTTTTGAAATGTGTTGAAATTTTTTAATTGATATTAAAATATTAATACTTTTAAAAATTAATTTTTATATTTTATTTAATTAAAATTTAAATTTTTAAGAATTATTATTAAAGTAATAAATATATTCTTTAACAATATAATACAAATTTTAAAAAAATCCATAAATTTTAATTATCTCCAAACATATTTATCTAAATTACATTTCTAATTCATCTCTCAATCATAATATTTTAAATTAATTATTTTTTAATTTTTAATTTATTATAAAAGGTAAAACAAATCTATAAAAAATTAAAATATCTTTATGTATGTGTGCATGCATATATATACGAAATTATCTTAATATAATTAAAATGAAATACACTTTAAATAAAAAATTAGTAAAATAATAAATATAATAAATAATTATTTTCATTAAATTTATACAAAATAAATAAGAAATGCACAATTTTTTATTTTTATAATTGGATATTAAAATAATAAAAAATATAATATAATCGTGATAAATAGAAATATAATTCTAGTTTAAATTAAATTAAATTTCTATATAATTATATTATAATTCATATTTTCACATAATATTTAATATTTATTTTGTATAATACTCATTCATTTATCATATAATTAATAAAATAATTTTATTTATTATAGTTGTAATTATATTTTATTATTAATAAATTATATTTATTATGATTTTCAAACTTATGACGAGTATAAAAGATGAAAGTGGTCATTAACTAAATTGAGTATGGATTATTTTATATTTCAATCTATAAATTACATGAAAATTTCTTCTTATGAAGAAGGTGGAGACAAGCCACTCCCCATGATACATGGGCAATGAATATTTTGGCAAGTTGTACTTTTTCTATTTTAACAATTAGTGACCAGCGATATAATTTAAGGATTTTCTACTTATGGAGTTACATTTTTCATACTCTTTTTACTTATCAAATGAACTCTTATAGTTTCAAAAATTATTATATTTTTAAACATATGATAAAGACAGATTTAGTCTATTATATAATTGAAATATTAGTTATAAATCATTTCTTTTAATACTGTATACATATTTTATTTTATTAGCTATTATATTGCTTCTATTTGAACAGTTGAACTTATTCATCGCTTTTGAGTTTGTTTGGATAATTTATTAATTGTAGTTTATTTTCGGGTCTATTATTATCTTGATATTATATACCAAAAAATACATAATATAAGTCTTCTTTTGTATATTATAGACAAATTCGATCAGCCTTAATATTGTTATAGGCTCTCTTACAATTTTTTTTATACACTCTCAAATTCCTACTTTTAAAAAAATACTGGAGTTGTAAGTTATTTTTATATTTAATATTAATTGTAGGTTTCGCAAACTATTAAATTACTCATAATTAATTTTCTTATCCTTTTTGAGCTAGATTTTAGGCAATTTATTAATTGTAATTTATTTTTAGTCATTATTAATTAGTTATTGTACTAAATTTAGGGTTATTTCTACCTGTTATATCTATTTTAAAGTATTATCTTAAATTATTATTGATGAATACTATCATTTAGACCTAACCGATTGATTATCTTTAATAGGCCTCCTAAATGGGATTGGTCCACTAGCACATAACTAATGATGCAGACAAGATTGTAAGCTTACAATTCTTGTATGAATGAGTTAATTACTAGCCCATGAACAACCAACAACCCTTGTCGGTATCAAGTGCAGGAGGCCAGTTGCGTTCAATTGCAACAACCAAAGATAACTATTATCCTAGTTAGGGTCAACTATTCTACCAATTGAATACAATTGTTAAGTTTAGAATGATCTATCAAAGATAAAAAAAACCCTATTGCCCTTTCAGAACTTTCTATTGATGTGAAAGGACTAGTTTACCCCTTGTATGATATTATCTATAAATACCAACAAAGCAAGCAGGGTATTCTCTCTGGATATTCTACTATTCTCTACTATATTTTCCTCTATTCTTTTACCAAAACTAACTTGACTATTGGAGGGCCAAACGTGGATTGACCACTATTTGGCTTTGTGCAAGTGACAGACAGTTGCTTCTAGCATCTCCCCACCACATTCTTCCAATCAGTCCTCATTCTAGCAAGATTGCACTAACATTGGTGTCGTCTTTTTTTGGAAAAATAGCAATTCACATTTTTCTTGATCGTTACTACTTTGATTATTGCATGAAAGGTATCTTGATCGTTCTCCCTTTATTTTGATAAACATAATTGGTTCATATGATAGATTCCTTTAATTTTAAACAATGATAAGTTGATTTAGGCCGATTTTAATGAAATTGATCAACAATGTTCATCCTCTTCGATCAATTTTAGAAAACTTAATCGATTCACAATTTTTATAAAGTTTTTGTTTGATTTTAATGAAATGAATGAGAATAATTGATCGATCTCTGGTTGCTTCTGTTAAAATGCTCATGAAATCGGTATAGTTGATGGCCTCAACATTTACATTTCGATTTTCTTGTTCATTTTTCCAAGAATAAAGGATTCGATTGATCAAGTGCCATATCCATGATCTCGGTCGTTAAACTAAAATGATCAGTTCATCAAGCCAAATCATCATTTTCTTTTTAATTATTTGAGATTGATTTTAAAACTAATCAATAATGCCTAGTTCCTTCGACCAATTTCATCAGAATTTATTGATTCCTTGTATAAATAACTTTTTGTTCAATAAAAAAAAAGTCATAGAGATTGATATATATATCTATTGTTTTGTTATTTAGATCCTAAGAGAATTGACACAAATGATCATTTCGATGCTTGTTTTTCGATTTTCTTGGTGATTTTCCAGGAGTATTAGTTCATTTGATCAATCATTTCATATACTATTCTAGTTATTGTACATTAGAATCAACTCACAAGATCAATGCATTATTTTTCATCTAATTTTCTTGCTCCAATTCTGGAAATTAAAAAGCCAAATGCACTGATTGATCGACTATATTTTTCAACATTTCTTAACAAATTATAAACTAATGAATTTAGTTAATTGATTATGACCTTTGGTTTATTTTAGTTATTTTTCTAATTCATATTTATTTTGTGTTAAAATTTAGTTATTTTCACCTTAAAGTCTTATCCATTTTCATTTTGCCCTTTTTAGATTTTAGTATGCAGTCATTAGTAATGTAACATTTCCCAGTCTTCTAATCGGTCTTTGACTAGTAGTTGAATAGCGACACCATCTATGCACCGCCAACCACAAGACAGTCTTCTACTGGCAAATGAAATCTGAATAGAAACATTAAGTGTGACCTACTGGCAAGCAAAAATCTTCAATTCGAAGAACAGCTCAATTTCCTAAGGGAAGAGCGCGATCGCAACATAAATTCCTATTATTTTTTTTTCAAATAGTTAAAACTCGAGCAACAAGAGAGAGAGTGCTTAGAACTTGAGCATTAACAGCATGAATGCAACACATGGAATGTTAATGCTTGGAGCATAAGGTTCGTATAAATTACTATGCTCAATATATCTATCATCAAGATTATCATAAAGGCACTTCTGAATCTTCACCAACAAAGAATGTAATGTGACAAAGCAACAGGTTATCACAATGAACAATAGTTTCATGACTAACTAGTTAGCGCTCAAGAATCTCCCTATCATTAGGAGAATGTTAACCTAAATAATAGCAAATCACATCCATTAACACCAATGATAATGCAAGTCCCCCTGTCCTGCCGCAAAACCTTAAAATGTCAGCCAATTTGGAAGCATATGATATACTGATCAACCCCCAAAAGCATTTGGAAAGGTTTTGAGCAGCCATGTTACTCTTTGGTTTTCCAAAAGCAATAATGTGTAGGGTTCTTTCCACGACATAGAACAAAGTCTATTTGAGATGGTTACGAGCTTAAAGCCAAATTCTATGGCCAATCTTAAAGATTTGTCTGAAGAGTTCCTAGCCCATTTCATAACATCAAGGATTCATAAGAAACTAAGTACTTCATTAATGAGCGTCTAATAGGGTAGAAATGAATCTTTGAAAGATTTCCTTGGTCATTTCAACCAAGCTACTTTGGACATCGAAAATCTAACTAAGTTGTTGTATATTTTATAATAGAGCAATTAGAACATGGGTAATTTCTGAAGAATTTTATCTCAGCACAACAGCCTAAGATTCAAGTACACATCAATCTCTCTCTTTTTGCTTTTTTTTATTTTTTTCTATTTTTTTTAGAAAACCCTTACAACTTTGAAGTTAATGATACATATACCCCTTCACTTTGTCAAGAACCCATTTTACAAAGATTTGAATGTTCTACTAATCCCTAAGATTAAGTAAAGACAATTGATATATCATTAAATGACATGCTAATAGGTTAAAAGCAAAGAAATAGTTAATCAGGCTCAAAGGGGCTTATCAATGATAAAACTGCAGGGTTAGCTATTTAGTTCTAACTAAAAGAAAAAAAATGTCTTTATCATATTTGAGTATATATGTAAATTGTAATCTCAACTAGATTTTATGCAAGTTCTAGAGTGACAACTTAACAAGTGAATATCACAGACAAGAAATATAATACTGATTCAACAAGTAGGCTCAAAATCTCACAGTTAAAGGTTTCCAACTCAAAATCTATTGCCAAACCTATCAATTTTAAGAAGTAAGAAAGTTGTTCAATCATACTATGAAATCTTTAAAATTATTGAAAAGAACCTAATAAGCAGGAAAATTTTTTTTTTTAGAATGCCTATCAAGAGCAAGAAATAACTCTTTACTCAGCCATCCTTTCACTACAAGAAAAAGAAGCAACAAGGACGACACTTTTAGCAGCGACAAAATTCTGGTCGTCGCTAAAGGTATTTCTGACAACAATGTCATTAGTAAAAATGACGTAACTTTTTAGAGGGAATCAGAAAGTTAGGCGAGAAGGAATTAGGCTTTTAGCGACAACAAAAGTCATCGCTAAAAGCCTAAAAAATTTTTGGCAGCAAAATTTGGCTTTCAGCGATGACAATTGTCGTTGCTGAAAATACAAGACTTTCAGCAATGACATTGTTGTCACTGAAGTTCCAACCATCAGCGATGACAGCATCGTCATTGAAAGTGTTGCACTTTCAACGATAACAATTATTGTCGCTAAAAATTCAAGACTTTCAATGACGATACTGTCATCGCTGATGGTCCCCCCTTTAGTGACGACATTGTCGTCGCTGAAAGTGTTGCATTTTCAGCGATGACAGTGTCGTCGCTAGTCCAAATTTCGAGACAAGGCTTTAGCGACGATATTATCATCAGTGAATCGCTCGGTTATCGCTGAAGCTTTCACCGACGATCGAAATTTTTTAATTGTCGGTGAAAGTTTTGGCTATTTATTTGCAGCGCCTCCTCCCTCCTCATTTGTGCATTTAAAATTTATGGACTTGAGGTAAGTTCCTGAACTTTCTCTTTCTTTTAAATTTTTTTTATTTTAATATATTTATTTTTTATATATGTTGGTATGTATTAATTTTGTATGTTATATCTTTTAATTTGTTAGTTATTATTAGCACTTAACTTAGTTCGTGGAGAATATTCAGAGTTGATCAGTAGATTTTTACCATTGAGATACGTGAATAAAAAGTTATAATATTTTTTTTTGTGTAATAATATATTTAATTTACTCAAATAGTTTGAAATGAATTAATAGAATTGATAGTATATTTAATTTAATATGAAATTTTGTATTATTTAATTTTGCATGTTGTAAATTTTAAATTTATTTATGTAAATTTAACTTAGCATAAAATTTATAAATATAAATTTTATTATTATTATGTATCCCTCAAATTATAATTTTGAAGTATACAATATATGTATAGATTATTCAGTTAGACTATTGTAAGATAAAATAGTTATGATATTTTATTCACAAAATCTAAAATTTGTGATACAATTTAGGAAACTTCAAACTTATTAGATTCGATGAAATAATGTAAGATAGAAAATTAGAATAAATATATAAATTTATCTTAGAAAATAAAAGATTACAATAATATAATCTCTTTTTTAATTGCGATTGAAACTTAACAATTCAAATTATATTATTTACATCACATACTAAGAAAAATTCAATTAACTAGAGATCACATAAAAATAAAACCCTAACAATCTAAATTATGATATCTACATTACATAAAAATAAAAAACTTCAAAAAACTAGGAAGTTCGCATGAAAATCACCTCCTTCTTGGATAAAACTACATTTACTTAAATAAAGAAGCTGAATTGTGCATCTTATAAATAATATATACTTTATAAAACTAAACTTACTTAAATTTACAATTAGGAAGTCCGTATTCATAATATATACCTCTTTATAAAGAAGCTGAATTGTGCACCTTATAAATATAGCAGAGTAGGTTATACGTTTGAATTCCCACAAGCTTATTGTGAAACATAACAGTTGTTATGAATATTTAGAAAAATCAATAATCTACATAATAAGTTACTTAAATAATAGTACTGACACTTAACAATAATACTCATAAATTATTGTATCGTTAATTTTAATTATTGTAAATATATTTTTACAATAATTTTAAATCGAACTGCATTTGCATTTAAATTATAAGCTTAGACCCGTTCATGGGTTGGTTGTTCTCTGAACATCAATCAACTCTTGAATTGTCTTGAAAAGTTAGACAGTTTAGGATATTATCATGTAATTATTATTAACAATTTATCCGGCTCTTGTTTGATATTGTGAAAATATCTTAGCATCCTAACTGTTCTCCGGATATAAACTATATAGGCGTATAGTTTAGGCACTTGGAGAACCATAGGGAGATACTGTCGAAATTTCTGCACGAATCGATCGATGACTGTGGATAAATTGGAGAAAATAATAACTATAGAAATATCTCGAATGGATAGGACCCTACCCTTCAAAGTTGGAGTGATATGGTGTATTTAGGGTGACTATCAAATATTAATCAACACACTTTATTTCACCTAAAGCAATTTTCTTCCTATTCAGTAATACAATGTCTGTCGATAAAAGTTGGATACGTCTACCAAATCGATTGTCGGATGAGTATTGGAATGGTACAGTAAGATTTGTTCAAAGAGCCAAAAACTTTGCCAATGAAAGGGGTTTGTTAAGATGCCCATGCAAAAAGTGTGTGAATTTAATATTTTAGACATTACCAACATTGGAGGCACATATTATAGATAATGGATTTCATCCATTATACATAAATTAGGTACACTATGGTGAAGCAAATGTTTCGACTTCTAGAGGAACCAGGGGGATATCTCCCAATAATAGAGATGAGCTGGCGGATATTATACATGATTTCATTGGCCCTGAGGCACCTAAAGTTGATTTTCACAATGATGAGTACAAGGGTGAGAATGTGGTTGACGAAGACATTGGAACAAATTATAGTAACTATGATAACCTGTTCGAGCAAGTAGAAATAGAGTTGTATCCAGGCTGCACAGCATTTTCAGCCTTGAACTTCTTGGTGAAACTTATGCATTTGAAGGTTCTGCATAAGTGGACAAATAAGTCATTTGATGCTCTTTTTCGGTTGTTAAAAGAGGCACTTCCAAACGACAATAAATTGCTTGAATCGTACTATGGTGCAAGGAAATGGCTCAACAAGTTAGAATTGAGGTATGAATCAATCCATGTATGCAAACATGATTGCGCACTTTTTTGGAAAGATCATGCTTCTGAAGATAATTGTCCAATTTGTGGGGAGAGTCGATGGGTAAATAAAACTACAAAAGGAAAGAAGGTGCCCTAAAAAGTGGTTCGATATTTTCCATTAACTCCTCAATTACAATGTTTGTATCAGTCGAGACATACTACAAAGAACATGATATGACATCACACTAGAAAATCAAAAGAAGAGGGGGTAATGCGACATTCCGTGGATGGAAAAGCTTGGTAGGAGTTCGATAAGAGGTATCCTAATTTCTCCGCTGACCCACGAAACGTTAGGTTAGGTTTAAGTGCAGATGGATTTAATCCTTTTAGTGATAGGAACTTATCCTACAGCATATGGCCAGTGGTTATGACTACTTATAACTTGCCACCATAGGTATACATGAATCAATCTTTTTTAATGTTAACCCTATTGATCCCAAGGCTGCAATTACCAGGTAAGGATATCGATGTGTTCTTACAACCGTTCATAGAAGAGTTGAGGGATCTCTGGGAGAAAGGAGTTGAAATTCGAGATGCGAATACAAATATGGTATTCAATATGCGAGCAGCATTGCTTTGGACTATAAATGATTTTTCTGCTCGAAGTAGTCTATCCGGGTGGAGCGGGCAAGGATACAAAGCATGTCCTACATCTAATTTGGATACTTCGTTAATTCAAGTTAGAGGAAAAATAACTTACATTAGTCATTGCCGCTGGCTTCCAAAAAGTCACACATGGAGAAATAGGAAAGAATTCAATGGGAGGTCGGAGAGGAGAGCCCCTCCTCGGCCTTTTACCAATAATGTTATCATGGAATAGTTGGGTAAGGTGTCACATAGACTTCCAGGAAAACATGCTCAATTTGGTGGTGTAAAGCAAAAGAAAGGTGCCGACAAACTTAATTGGAGTAAGAGAAGTATATTTTTTAATCTCCCTTATTGGCCAACAATGAACTTAAGACACAATATTGATGTGATGCATGTTGAGAAAAATGTATTTGATAGCATCTTAGGTACATTATTGGAGATTGAGCACAAAATAAAAGATACAGATAATGCAAGACGAGATCTGGCAGACATAAAGATAAAGCCTAACTTGCATCTGTATGAGTAGAGGGGTCAACTTTTCAAGCCATATGCTAGATGTATGCTTAACCAAGAAGAGCGGAAATGATTTTGCCTATACATAAAGAATGTGAAATTTCCAGATGGGTTTGCTGGGAGTCTTTGTAAGAATGTCACAAATCGTGACCTGAAGTTAAAGAGGTTGAAATCACATGATTGTCATGTTATTATACAAAGACTGTTAGGACCAGGAATTCGGGCTTTCTTGCCAAAGGAATTATCATATCCACTTGTTAAGTTATGCAACTTCTTTAGTCAAATATGTGCTAGAACTCTTAACAGGAAGGATATTCTGCAAGCCAAACAAGACATTATCATTATTTTGTGCAAGCTTGAGAGGATATACCCCCCAGCATTTTTTGACATAATGGTCCACTTGGTGATGCATTTGCCAGATGAAGCATTGGAAGGAGGACCCATTCATTTTTTATGGATGTACCCATATGAGAGATATATAAAAAAGTTAAAGGATTATGTCCGAAATCATGCTCGACCGGAGGGTTCAATTGCAGAAGGATATATTGTTGATGAGACATTAACGTTTTTCTCTATGTATTTGGAAGGAGTGGAAACTAGATTCAACCGACCTGATAGAAATCAAGATGTAACACTTAGACAAACAAGAAGGACATTGTCGGTGTTTCGATCCGAATGTCGATCGATAGGGAAGAAGATTATTTCTCATTTCGATAGGAAGGATCGACATGTTACAGTATGGTACATCTTGAATAATTGTACTAAGATTGAAAAATATCTCCAGTAAGTAACTTAAATTTCAATTGTGTTCTTCTCCTTTATGTAATTATAATAGACTAAGATTATTTTGTTCTATAGTGAGCATCGATTGGAACTTGAACGAAGTAGTGCTGAAAATATTGACAACTTACAGAGAACCAGATTCCCCTCGTAGTTTTACTCGAAGGTAAGGCTTTTTTTCTTCCCAAATTCATTAAACGAATATCCTAAATGTTGTTCATTTCTCTTGCTGATCTTTCAATTTAATTCTTGGAACAATTGCTACTTTTTTAGATGTACTATTTACATAGAAAGGTTCCCCAAAGGCCACCAAAGAGTTACTATCATTAGCCTTCGGTCCTAGTTTTACTAACATGATATACTCTGCGTGTATTGTGAATGGAGTTCGCTTTGTAGTCAAAACTCAAGATGAGAAGCATAAAACGTAAAATAATGGCATTTCTATTCTGAGGACTGATGGTAACATATTCTATGGTGTACTAAAAGAAATAGTTGAGTTAACTTATTTAAATAAGTACAGTGTGACTTTATTTAAATGCAAATGGTATGACACTGATCCTACAAAGAAGAAACTTTATATTGAAAAGAATATCACAAGCATCTGCATCAATGGACAATGGTACAAGGATGATCCTTATATACTTGCTACTCAAGCAAAACAAGTATTTTATACTGAGGATCTCCATAATGGATCAAATTGGAGGGTCGTCCATAATATGGTGCATCACGATATATGGGATCTATCCTGTGATGGAGATAATGCATAAGACCTGTTATTTCTGCAGGATAATAACTCATCTAACTTCAACCTCACAATTGATCTAGGAGATTTCGATCTAGTACATCTAGGTAATGAAAGAAATAATCCTTCAATCATTCCAGCGTATAGAAATGTTGGATTTGGTGCTCATGGAGGAGACGCCTTCATTGATGATGACGAGAGCCTTGAAGACGAAACAATTGATGATTATATGGATGAGGAATCCACACAATCTGATAATGAAGGAGAAACTGATGAACATGAGTCTGTTAGGTTCAGCGACACTGATTTTGACTAAGGATAAAATAACATATTCGAACTACAACTCATAATTGTATAAGCATGATTGTTAAAATAATCACTTCGGTTGTAAAATGTTGAACCACTTGATCGTTTAATTTGACATTGAATTCTTTTTAATCACCTGTATAATGTGTATTATTTTAGTTATGGCGGATGTCGAGGCATGATACCACAGAGGTGATGCTAGAGGTGACTCACCGGAGCAACCCACTTATATTCCATCATAGTGCGAGGGATCAGGTATTTGTTATTAATTGTGCATACCTAAGCTTAATTAAATATTATGTTTATTATATTGATATTTTTCTTTATTGAATGAAGTAGCAGTTGCAAGAAAAAAGGGACTAAATAGGTCCCTAAGACTGCACGAGAAGATAGGCAGGGGTGGAGGTAGACTGGTACATGGCATACGGTTAGTGAGAATGCCAACCATCTCCCTCGTGATATTAGCAGCATGATTCACGCCCACGTGCCGCCTTATTATAAGTCATAGCGGGCTGTACCTCAACAGATCCGAGATAGAGTTGTGTAGGAGGTTTGCGTATGTATCCATTTCTTCCAACTATTGAATTAATGTCTTTAAGATTGAAATTTCTAAATATATGACTCATAAATTTATGTCATGTCTTTTAATGCAGTCCTACTTCAAGTTTCAGGGCATCTCTGAGGGTGATCGGAATAGAGTGCTTTCTGGTTTGATGCGAACTGCTGCCGACTTGTACAGAGATTGGAAGTACAGGTTGAATAAGCATTTTTTAGAGCATGGAGGCGATCGATACCAGGAGTATGACTTGGATCGAGCTCAACGTTGTGTGCCTCGATCTGTCTCACCGCAGACATAGCAGAGGTGTGTGAGCTTCTTTGATAGTGACGAGTACAGGGTAAGTATGACATTTTATGGTATTATATCAGTATTTCATATATTTAAATTGTAAACATAAAAATTGAACTTAGGACTTATCTTACTAAGATGAGCTCGATCAGTAGCAGCAGCAGATTACATAGCAGCAGCAGCAGCTTATGACTTATCTTACTAAGATGAGCTCGATTCTTAGACAATAGGGTATCGTCCTACTGCCGCGTCCATTTGCTACTACTACACCGCCTAGGCCGAGTAGATTTGCGCCTACACCTGCTGCTCAGCCGCCACCATCATTTTATCATCCTCGTTGCTAGGATGATGATGATGATGATGATGGTGGTGTACTGTGATATTTACACCTCCTTGCTTCCCCATAGTATATTTTTTATATGTATCTTTATATTTTTTATATGTACACATTTACATGGATGATGTATATATAATTTATTCATATAAATATTATTTTTACCATTGCTTTATAAGTATTAATTTTTTATGTTGGATCAAATTGTTAGACATTATTAATAACATTACTAATATATTATAATTGTATAATTTATATTAAATTAAATTTAAAAAAATTATTGAACAACTCAAGTTAATTAAAATAAACAATATTTTAGATAATATATTATTTGAAATATACGACAATTTGAATTTAAATTTTTTTAAAAAAATTTAGAAAAACCTTTAGCGGCAACACTTATCTTCGCTATAGGGCAAAATGTCGTCGCTGAAGATCAAACTTTTAGCGATGACTTTTTACTTTCAGTGACGACTTTGTCATCGCTAAAAATATTTCCTTTCAGCGATGACAAAAGTCATCGTTGAAAGTCAGATCTTTAGCGACGACTTTTTTCCTTATAGCGATGACAAGAGTTGCCGCTAAAAATCAAATTTCAAAATTTTTTGAATTTTGAAATTATTTTTTGTGATGATAAATTATCGTCGCTAATGACCTTTTCAGGCACGGACCTATACCAACGACATTTTTAGCGACGACTTTTTCTTTAGCAACAACCGAATACTTTTTAGCGACGGTAAATGTCACTTCTAAGAGTATTTTTTGCTGTAGTATTTTTGTAATAAATCTCATGATTTTACTACTAAAATATCCTAATAAAAAAATTTAATAATTTTTTTTAATTTCCCCCTACACTTAATGTAGACATTGTCCCCAATGTCTTCAGTAGATTAGCAAAAAGGGTTTATTAAAAGGAAATGTATAAGCAACTCACACATAAAAGAAATTTTAGGAGTAAAACCATAAGAGTAAAGAAAGTTACAACCGAAGAGTGGTGTGTGGCTCATGCTTCTGACTGCTGGTTGGAGATTGCCAATCTATCTTTTTCACTAATGGATCTGGTTTAGGTGTATAGCCTTGTAGTTGGTCAATTAGCTGATCAATAGTTAAAGTAGACATTATAGCACGACGAGTCGCTTAGGGTATGAATCCTTGTTCCACAGCTTGATCTAAAAAAGATAGCAAACTATCGTAAAAATCATTAACATTTAATAACCCTACTGGCTTCTGATGAAAGTTCAAGTTAATCCAATATGTAATGCTGAAAATTTCATCTAATGCTTCTAAACCACCAGGTAAAGTAATAAAGGCTCCAGCATTGTAAAGCATGCATCCCATACATTCAGGCAAGTTTAAAACCTTTATTGTTTTATTGATGGCGTATTTCTTATCATCTAAACCATTTACAAGGATACTTAGTATTTTACTTCCTCTAATGTTAGCAGAAATTACTGCATTTCCTTTTAAGCTATGAAGTCCTCCTCCATACACACAGGTAATCTTTCTAGCAGCTAATGCATGACCTAGTTCAGCTACTACTATTAGAAATTCTCCATTCTTTCCAGCATAAGATTCATCAAAAACACAAATAGATTTAAATCTACATTATGATGGTTTCTTAATCTCTTTCTCTTCTTTACTCTCACCTTTAGATATTTTGCATAGTGTGATTGCTGAAATGCATCTTTATAATACAAAAGTAGAAATAAAGAAATCACGCAAATCGAACAATATCAGAAGAAGAAAAAAAATGCTATGCAGAACCAACAAGTATAATAATGGCGTGAACAAAGCAAAACACAGAATGTAGAGAAAGTCAAAAAGTGGCTGAAAAGGTAAACTAAAAAGAAGAGAAACGTACAGAAAGTCAGAAAGAAACTATAAAGATAAAAAGATAAAGGAAAAGTAAAGTAAACAAGCATTAATATGTATAATAGTTATGATTGTGGCTCACATCTTCCTCTAGTTTTTCATCCAGTAATGACTTAAACGGTTTCTATGAGCCAAGGATTTGCTTCCTATCTAATTTTCTTATAATCTGGCAAACAGGGTTTTTTACAGTCAGATTCCTAAGACTGTAGTGTTCCTTTTTTGTATTAAATAACTTCATTAAATCAAGAAGAACAGCATGAACATTTTCACTAGGATGCATCTCAAGAGTCCGAATGATATCATCCAATGACTCTATACTCAGTCCATCCTTTATGAATCAAATTTTTGTCTTCTCGATTTACTGAAATCATTCTTTTATTCCTACAGAGCTTATTACAATTCCACCTAGCACACTTATGGAAGACTCTCATTCTTTTAGCCCTTCTCTTTTTAGAGTAAGAACTTTTTTCCATACCTGGCATATGTCTAACAAATGATTGATTAAACTCACCTACTAAACATACCTTAGCTTCAATAATCCAGCGTATATCCTCAGGAAGACCCAAACGCTTAAATGCCTTTATTCTTTCAAATCGACGTTGTAGATTTTCCTAAGCACATCTTTAGGAAGAGAAGGGAATTTGATTCTAAGCTTTGCAAGGGATTCCTCCATGATAAGAATGATGAAAGCTAAAATTGTTAGAGAAAATACTATGTGATGTGTGCTTGAGTGAATTAGAAGAAAATAATTAAGTAGAGAAAGAAGTCTTGGGTTGCCTCCTAAGTAGCCGCCCTTCTTTAATGTTTTTAGCAAGACAAAGTCCTAACCTATTGCTTTATCTCCTCCTTTTCTTTTTTTTTTAAAACTTACTAGCTTGCTCCTCGGGCGTGATGACAGTCTTTATGGTGTTGAATGCACTGTTATTGTATTCTTTCAATCTTTGCCCATTCACTTTGAATTTCCTGTCACCATCTTGAATTTCCACAGTTCCATATGGCCAAACTTGAACCACAATAAAAGGTCCTAACCACCTTGATCTCAATTTTTCTGGAAAGAGTTTTAAATTGTAGAGAAGTACTTTCTATCCTGATATGAACTCCTTCTTTATAATTTTCCTATCATGCCATATTTTTATCTTCTCCTTGTAAAGCTTGGCATTTTCATAGCCTTCGAATCTAACATTGGTGATTTTTCTATTAATGGAACAGGTTTACTTGACCTCTCTCCTAGACCTTTGAATGATTTCTTGTTAAAAATTAGAGAATATACCTTATGGTAATTAATCTGCTTCAAGATTTTAGGATCAATAGACTTTAACGTATTAACCATTTCTACTGCTAATGGCTTTTCTGTGTAGGTTTCATGCATTACATCTTTCATGCAGTTAGTCAGTGTGTCTACTCTGTAACAAGTATTATCTTCATATGGAAAAGCTTTAAAAATATTGAAAGATACTTAATCATCTTGAACCTATAAAGTCAGCTTTCCCTTCTGCACATCAATTAGAGCTCATCCAGTTGTTAGAAATAATCTCCCAAGAATAATAGGAATTTCTTCATCTTCTTCCATGTCAAGCACTATGAAATCTGTTGGGAAGATGAATTTATCCACTTCTACTAGTACAACTTCAAAGATTCCATGTGGATGCTTTATTGAATGATCTGCAAGCTACAATGACACTATAGTTAGTTTTACTTCTCCCAATCCTAGCTTCTTGTAGACAGACAATGGCATCAAATTCACACTTGCACCAAGGTCACATAAGGCTTTTTCAAATTTGCACTCTCCAATGGTACAGGGTATGTAGAAACTTCCATGGTCTTTAAGCTTTGGCAGTAGTTTCTTTTGAAGAATTGCACTGCACTCTTTAGTTAAGGCTACTGTTTCGAAATCCTCCGGTTTGCATTTCTTTGATAAAATATCCTTCATAAATTTTGCATAACTGGGCATTTGGGCTAGAGCTTCAACAAATGGGATATTGATATGCAACTTCTTAAACACCTCTAGAAACTTGCTAAACTGCTTGTCTAGCTTAGCTTTCACCAATCTTTGAGGAAATGGAACTGGAGGAACATATGGTGGAGGGTTTTCTAGAAAGGTTATTCTTCTTGAAATTACTTCATCTTCTTTTTGAGCTTCTTCACCATCTTCTTCTCTTAATTTTGGCTTTTCTTCTTGTTTCTTTTCAGGCTTTTCTAACTGCTTCCCACTTCTTAATGTAATAGCATTTATGTGCTCCCTGGGATTTCTTTCAATGTCACTAGGTAACGTTCCTAGTTGCTTGGAATTTAGCATGCTTGCAATTTGACCTATTTGCACTTCAAGATTTTTTATTGAAGCTACTTAACTTTGCATGATTGCTTCATGATTCTTGAGTGTAACTTCTATTCTGGCCATGAATTAGGAAGTATTCATGGTTAATTGCGCCAATGCTTCTTCTAAATTTACCTTTGGTTATGGTGGTGGTTGTTGAACTTGTTGTTGATAGTTCTCTTGAGGGCTGAACACATTCTGATTATTCCTCCACTCTAAATTAGGGTGGTTTCTCCATCCTGGATTGTATGTGTTTGAGAAAGGATCGTTTTGATGATTTTAATTCCCCACATAGTTGGCTTGTTCAGGTTGAGAAGGCATGAATGGATTACCGTCTTGGCATTATGTGCTTACATGAGGACCTCCACATAAATTATAAGCATCTGTAGGAGTTCTGATTGCATTTGCTTGAGTTGTTAGTGAGCTCACTTGCTTGGATATAGAGGCAACTTAAGAAGACAAAGTGGTTAGAATGTCTAACTTATGGACCCCAAGTGCTTTCTTTGAAGTGTTAGGTTTAGAAGGCCACTGGTAAGCATTTGCTGCCATCTCCTCCAATAGCTCCATAGCAGCCTCTATGCTTTTTCCCATTAATGATCCACCAGCTGCAGCATCTATAAGTGTTCTGGTAGCATTAGACAATCCATTGTAGAAAGTTTGCAACTGTAACCAATCTGTTAGCCTATAATGAGGACATCTTCTTAGCAGCTCCTTATATCTTTCCCATGCTTCATAAAGGCTTTCCATGTCATGCTGGGTGAATGAAGCAATCTCATTTCTTATCTTTGCAGTTTTAGCTAGAGGAAAGAATTTTGCTAGGAATTTTTATGCCAATATGTTCCATGTAGTGATGCTCCCTACTAGCAAAAAGTGTAACCAACTTTTAGCTTTATCCTTAAGTGAGAAAGGGAAGAGTCGCAACCTTATGGCATCATTAGAAATGCCATTGTGCTTGAATGTATCACAATTTTCCAGAAAGCTAGCTACATGTGCATTTGGATCTTCTACTGGAGAACCTCCAAACCGATTTATTTAAATCATTTGAATTATAGCTGGCTTGATCTCAAAGTTATTAACTGATATAGGCGGTCTCCTGATCCCAGAAATGTTATCTGTTGGTGTGGCATAGTCACGGAGTGCTTTGGTGTTTGGTTCTTCTCTCAGATCTACCATTGCTTCACCTTGATCTACAGTTGATTGCTTCTATATCTTTCGATTCCTTCAACAAGTTTTCTTGATCTCGAAATCAAATAGCAGTGGCTCGATAACTTTTAATCTGGTCATACACTGGGATAGACCTAAAAAGAGAAAAAAAACATTGAAGAAAAGAAAAAAAATGTAAAACAAAAACTAAATTAGGATTAAGATTACTTGGTATTGATATTAATGATAACAATCCCCGGCAACGGCACCAAAAACTTGTTATGTGTGAAATAGTTTATGAATTAGTACAAGTGTACACTGTCGTAAACAAGTAATAAAATGATGAGAAAGTGTCATTTCCTTGAGGATTGTTTTAGTAAGTACCAAAATTTGTAACCTTAATACTATTTGGTAAATCGATTAGTTGGAAATGAAGTAACTAAATAAAGATTTATGCAAAAAATATTTAAAATAAAAAGGAATGCAATTTACAATTTTAATTATAGGATCCATTCACATGTATCTCCTTCCGGTCTTAACATGCATATTGAGTTCATTCAAAAGGTGGCCAATCAATTGAAAGCATTAAAAGTAATGATTAAAACTTAATTTAGGAGAAGAAAATTGAAATTAGTTTCAATAGATTAGAATTCAATCCGTTATTATCAAGTTACGTTATCACCCTAGGAAGATAAAAAATTAGAACATAATGAAATTAAAGACAAACTCAAAATAAAATAAAAACACCATCACAATCATGATATAAACATAAAATATAATTACAAATGCATGAAAATAGAAATACTATCTATCCATGTAGGAGATAAAACCTTCTATATAGGATGACAACCTAGCCTTCCATGTAGGAGGCATACAAGAACTAAAAATGCATGAACTAAACTACTCTCTAAGATGAATGCATGAATGAATGCCAAATGAAGTCTGCTCCTTGCTATTTATAGATGAGTGTTGGCAAAGATTTCACTTGCCTAACCTTCAATCTTGACCATTAGCTAATTAACTTTGACCATTAGCTATCAACCTTAATTCTCGCAGCTACAAGCCTTCTGGATTGTAGCTAACTTTTAGCAATTATAACGGTTGATTCACATTTTTAAGTCAACATGAAAGTTGTAGAGATGAATGTTATCTTTAAAACGCACTAAATAACTCCCACATTTGACATCTGTAGCTCCAGTTATGATCAAAATAGTGAGCAAAGGTCAGATTCGGCCAGAACTACTGTTTCAACTTCTAAGCAACAATTGAGATCCTTAAAGGCTGAACTGGGTTTTTCTTCAAACATGAAAGTTGTAGGATTTTTTCTTAGCTTTTAATCCATATAAATAATGAACCAATCCGATATCCATAGCTTCAGATATGGTTTAAAACCTGAAACAGGGTTGAAATCCAGCATTATCCAAAAAATCTAATTTCTTTTCAAAGTCACAACTCATCCACAAAATGCAATAGAACTTATTAAATTAAGCTTAGATAACATCCAAAAGTGCATCATATAAGGGAAATTAAATATGTAAATCTTTTACATATCAATGATCATGGCAAGAGCAATTGAAAAAAAAAATAAAGATAGAGACCATTATCTTGGTCAAGATACAATGAATTCATATCCTCTTAAAGCATCATTGAAGAAAACCATAAAAAATGTAGGAATACTAGAATTCATGGAGACCAAAGCCCTTGCCAAAAAATCCTCAACCTCCATTAACTAGACTAACAACTTTTTGTAAATACCACCGATCTCGGACACATGATATAAGAGACTATGTGATTTTAAGAATTAAAATTAAAAAACTAATATGGAATAGATACTTGCGACAATATGCAATGGCTGACCATTCTCGGCAACAACTTGATTAGAAAAGTGGAACAAGATCAAAAAGTTGGTAGGTGAATAAAAAGCATGAATGGTCCAAAGCTTCTTCTTAATCCCCTATTCACAAGTAAACTAACAAAGAAAAGGAAATAGACGAGCCTTAAGATGTCATTAGCATAGTGGAAGTAATTACTAGTGGTTTTACTAGGGTGGATCCTTAAAAAACACTAGAAATCCCTATATAAGATCAGTCATAACCATGGAAAGCAAAAGCCCTAAAACTGGTCTTGTTTAGCCATCACCTATTTAGAAGATGATTATCCACCAAATTTTGAAAGGGACCATGATGATTTTATAGTCATCATAACTACAATCCAAAACTTCTAAGTGAAGTGTATCTTAATTGATCAAGGATATTCAACTGACATTCTATACTTGAATACCTTCCAAAAAAAAATAAAAAAGAAGCTTCAGTTATTAACCCATTAGCTCATGCCATACCAAGGTAATTTAGTCAATTTCTTGGGTAAATAAGTCTTAATGGAAAGCTATATAAAGTTTCGAGTTACTCTAGGATCATTGTTGCCTATTTCTAATATTGATGTTATTTTCTTAATCATTGATATTACCTAACAAAACATACAATGCCATCTTTGGAAGAAATTCTTTAAATCAAGCTTAAGCCATTGTGTCCACCCTTATCTCCTGATGAAATTTCCTACAAAGCAAGGAATTGGTCATGTAAGACCTGATTAGCTTATTGCTTGGAGATATGCCTCAAACAATCTAAGCAAAGAAGAATCATCAAGGATGAAAGATGAACAAGGGAGAGAAAAAGATGCCATCAGAATGTAAGTTGATGACATCAAAGTTATTGGATTTAAGAGATGAGGGAAGAGAAAAGAACCTAAAACTTAGATTGGAGATTGACAAAGTTAAAATATTCAAGCCAGTAAACAATTGGATAGTTAGAATTGGAAAATATCTTCTTGATGATTGATTGATCTATTAAAGAAGAATATAGAAGTGTTTGCATGGTCGTCTATAGATATGTTAGGTATCAACCCCTTAGGTCAAACTAATATAATAAAAGAAGAAAAGATATAGGTTAGACAAAATGGAAGCTAAAAAAGTAGTTGTAAAGTTATTAAAGGCTAAATTTAAAAAGGAAATGTAACACACCACCTAGCTTTTCAACGTAGTTCTAGTAAAGAAGGCTAATAAGTCTTGGAAGAAATGTATCAATTTCACCAACCTTAATAAAGCTTACTTAAAAGACTCATATCCTTTTTCTCATTATTAATCATCTAGTTGATGAATCATCATGATTTGTTATCTTAAGCTCTAGCGATGCTTTCTTAAGATATAACTAGATATCGAAGTGGTTACAAGACTAAAAGAAAATGGTCTTCATAGCTAATAAAGGAGTATATTGCTCTAAAGTAATTTCTTTTGGTCTTAAAAATGCTAGGGCAACATATCAAAGAATGATGAACAATATGTTTAAAGATTAAATTTTATAAAAAATTGGAAGTTTATATGGACAACATGCTTATTAAATCTTATAACCTCAATGATCACTAGAATAATCTAAAAGAGATATTTGACGTGATGAAAAATCACAACATAAAGATTAACCCCATTTTCATAACCCAATTCTCAAATATTGTGATCAATGTAAAGATATCTAACTAATATTAATAAACTAACTAACTATCTTTACAAGCTTTTAAGATAACTTTGACTCATTTACTATTTTAACTTTATTAAGAATATAAGTAAGCATTTATAGAAAATATTACTAATGGCATGTGCATGAGGAAATTTAAAACATAATTTACATATACTGATGATAATCATACAAGTGTTCATAATTTGAAAACAAAAGCTTACATACATAGAAGCTATCAAAAAGAAAAACCTTTAATTAGAACCATCTTGTTTCCATTCACTATCTTTTTTTAGGTTTGACACTATAAATGAGAAAAAAGAAACTAGCATATTAACCAAACCAAAACTACTAGATATGCCTTCCAATAAATGGATTTGTTGAATAAGAGTGAGTACCAAAGGATTAAACTCATAATTTATTTTCCTAAGCTTTATATTATAGTTTACAAAGGAACCCATTAGAGACACTTGTGATCTATAATAAAAGATTATCTAGAGTGTGCCCTAAAGTGAGAGGAAGATTTTGATGCAACTGTTAATCATCTTTAGGGAATTCATGCTTCATATTTGTAAACAAAACATTCAATAGAAAGTTTGCTATAATATTCAATGAATGGTTATTCTTTTCCTATTTCTAGTGAGTTTTTGTCATAATAGATCAAATATATAATAATGTAAAATAATAATTAATTAAAGCTCTTATATATCATGTATACAAAGTTTACTAAAGAGAATGTTAATAATTAGTATATAAGTTTCTCCTTATATCTTTAGTCTAGCCTTATTTCTCATTACTTAGGTATAAGGTCATCAACCTTATCTTTCTAACCTTTACCATGCCTCCCCTTCTCTGCAAAGGACATAAATCTTTCCTCACAAATCATGTACAAGATGAGTAATAATAGATGTTAGTGTATATGCCCTAAAACCAATCATATTGGTGATTGTAATTTTGAATCATGTTATTTTAATGGCAATTCCAATTATTATATTTATATATATTGCTTGCATAATATATTCAATTATGATAATAAACTTAGAATAATTATATTCTTAAATGTCCCTAGTCATATATTATTGTGGATTAGGTTGCTTTGATATGTTAAGACTAGCATGTGTGAAGACTTATATGGGATATTAAGTTTACACATGAATACAAGTTAGAGAACTTGTATACTGGACCGACCCATATTAAGAGCACTACATGGATCGTTATATGAGTGTTATGAGTGGTTCTTAGTGATCATTATTAATATGGTCCTTTAACTTGAGATCACCAAGGTTCTCTACATGTGAGTTTCATATTTTGATACTATTCTATGTCACTAATGGTTAAGTGAATGCAAGGGTAGATATTGGATATGTCACATATCATGCGGAGGGGTTTATGTGATCAAGATGGGATTTATCCTTCCTATATAGCAGGAGTAACATCTATGGGCCCCTTGATTAAGTAAAGCTAAGAAAATGCATGGCCATGCTCAGATGAATTGACATGGGATATCGATTACATTTGTTTCATTCAGCTTACTTAGGAATCAAGAAACCTTAAGATTGGGCTATACGGGAATGACACGGTCCATGTCTCGTGCTCAATCTAGATGTATAGGATAAAAGGACATAGGTGATGATCACGTGTAAAGGTTTAGTCAAATCATCGACTTTCTCATTACTTAGGTAACAATGATGTGTTGCTAGACACCAATCATTGTTTATGATCATTAATATGATCAATGGTCATTACCAACGTAATGAGAGCCTATAGGGTCGCACACTTAGAGCCTAGTGAATTTGGAATTAATGGACTAAATTATTTGGGCTTAATATTTAGGAATTCATGTTATAATTATAAGGCCCAATAGTAAGCCTATAATTGTACATGGAATAAAGCTCAAATAGGTTAGGTTTTTCTATGCACCTATTTAAATAGGCTTATTGGGTAATAATAGGATTACTATCATTATTCACGCATCCCAAAAAGGCATAGAAAAACCCTAGCACCTCTCCTTGACCAAAACCCTTGAAGAGGCATAGCTAGCACTATAAGGTGAAAGGAGATCAATTCCAACCGGTATTTGTGCAGACATTCATCGGTGATTCACGGGTTCGTGTGGATACCATAGAGGTGCAGCCACATTAAACGCTGCACTGGTGATTTGATCTTCTAGTTTCTATTCCGGTTCGTGATTAGGAGAGCAAATTGGATTGGAAAACGGATAGAAGCAGATCAGATTTGCTGTGTAGCGGACAGAAGATTTTTAACCGAAAGGTATAAACCCTAATCCTTAATCTATGGCATTCTAAATTCGCATGGATCCTTGGTGGAAATCATGCAAAATTTTATTCTGCTATGCATGTATGATGCGTGATTTCCAGTAGTGGTATCAGAACCACTTGCGAATCCATAGATTAGTTTTCTGTGTTATGCGTTTAATTCTGGATAATTCTTGTTTAATCAGATCATGCATGATACAATTAGGGTTTTGGATCAATGTAATTCTGTATGTTGATGAATCAGTTTTGATTAGATTAAAATTAGATTGAAACATACATAATTAATGATTCAGTTTTAATGAGATTAAAAACTAGAAACGTAGCTGATGAAGGTTTCATTTTAATGAGATTAAAATTCGAGCAGAAACATGTCTGATTGTATACATGTGATGTATGCATTATGTTTCATTTAATGAGATTAAATTAAATAAAACATGGATTAATGTTTGAGTTAATATGGCGGAACATCAAGAAGTAGGATTTCGGAACAGTTCTGGAATTAGGGCTCTTGATAAATTCTAATTTTGGCCGATTGTTTTAATAGTTAATACAAAAACTAAAACATTCAAAATTTTTTGGATTTTGCCCGAAAGTCTTCAAAATTTTGAATGTAAGATGCATAAAAAAATTTTAGTAAGGGGGCTCCACCCCCTTACCCCCGCGAGGGGCGGCCTCCCCTTGACCCCTATATTAACTCTGCGTAGCGCAATAATTGATAGCCTGAATCTAAGCTGCGTTTTAAAATCAATCTTTTTATAACCTTCTAATTTTAAACAAGTTAAAATTGGAAACAAGATCAATTTCAATAAATACCTATGGTTGTTTGTATGCTTACATGTGATGTTTACTGCATGATGCATAGTTATGGCCTTTACACCATAATGTATGGTTATCTTTCATTTATTGATTTTGATTTTATTGTAATTAAATATGGCCTGCATGTCGTGCCTTTCTCTATAAATTCTAGTTGTACATTCTTTCTCTCACCTTACTCCCCTCGAATGTAACTCGAGTTTTCTCTTTCATTATGTATTGTAAAGCTAGAATAGTTTCCTTTCAAATATACAACATGTTTAAGCTTGGAGCTTGCTGCCATGGAGACAAGGAGCCAAAATCAATATGAGGACAACCATGGAAGATGCTTAAAGAAGATATCTTTACCCTAGGTTGACCTTTTAGTTTTCTCATTGGCTTAGGAAAATCAAAGTAGTTGGGTCATAACTATGCACATTTATTTTATGCTTTATTGCATGCTTTATATTAATGTATATGATATGTTAGATATAGGCATGTATGGATGGCAAATAATGGTGAGATCTAAAATAGACATTTAAATCCCTCAATGCAAATATTAAGTAAGTAATGAAAGTGATGCCTTCCAATGAATGGCACTTGTCAAGGCCTTGATCAACATAAGGTAGGTTTGCCAAAGCAAAGTGCCTAGTTTATCTTGGTGAGACACGATAGGATAATAGTGATGTCCAAATGCCAATAATTGGGTTTTGACTTAACTAGGCCATCTCAATAGGATTGGGAGCCTAGAAGCATGGAGTTGGGCTTAAGTTCATGAGATGGATTTGAACAAGTGTTGTTCACCTAACTATCCAAGAGTTACATAAGATGTAATTAGCAAGGAGTTGCCTACCTAAATAGCCAAAACTTGAGTGATCAGCCAAAGCTGACTTAAGTCTAGGTGAAATATGGATCTTAGCCCACTAAAAAATCTCAAACGCTATAATTTTTCGAAATAATAGTGAGGGCTATTATTTTGAGAAAAATAGTGGGAGTATTATTTAATAAAAGACCTTATTAAATAAATAAAATACATGATTCTCATTTTGCATATTTTTCTATTGTAGATAACCATGGCATCAAATGCATTAAATTTATCACTACGAACTATCCTTGAGAAGGATAAACTGAATGAGACGAATTTTCTTGATTGGTATCAAAATTTGAGGATTGTCCTTAAGCATGAGAAAAAGCAGTATGTCCTAGAGCAGCCTACTCCAGATGAGCCTGCTGCTAATGCTCCTCGAGTAGAAAAGGATGCTTATAAGAAGCATTTAGAAGATGCTCTGGATGTCAGTTGTCTCATGCTTGCTACCATGAACTTTGAGCTTCAGAAGCAACATGAGAACATAGAGGCATTCAATATGATTAATCACCTTAAATAGCTCTACCAAGAGCAAGCAAGACATGAGAGATATGATGTATCTAAAGCATTGTTTCAGTGTAAGATGGCTGAAGGAACACCCGTTGCTACACATGTGCTTAAAATGATTGGGTACATCAATAGCCTTGAAAGATTGAGTTTTCCTTTGCAGCAAGAATTGGCCACTGATATAGTTCTGTAATCGTTGCCTGAGAGCTATAGTCAATTCGTCATGAATTACAACATGAACAAAATTGATAAGACTTTGCCTGAATTGCTTAACATGTTAAGAACTGCTGAGCAGAACTTGAAAAAGTCCAAGCCCAATTCCATTATAATGGTTCAAAAGGGCAAAGGAAAGGGCAAGTCTAAGGCCAAGAATAAAAAGAAAAAGGACAAGACTAATGGAAAGTCCAAGTCAAGTTCCTCTGCACTGAAGCCCAAAGGTGGCGTGGCTAAGGAAGGGCAATGCTTCCATTGTAAAGAAACAAGACATTGGAAGCAAAATTGCAAGATTTACCTGGAAGAGCTTAAGAAGCAAAAGGAAAGTGGGACTTCCAACTCAAGTATTTATGTTATAGAGGTTAATTTATCTACTTCTACATCTTGGGTATTAGATACTGGATGTGGTACTCACATTTCTGTAAATGTGCAGGATCTTAAAGAAAGTAGATCATTAGCCAAAGGTGAAGCGGACTTGCGCGTTGGAAATGGAGCAAGAGTTGCTGCATTAGTTGTAGGGACTTATTATTTATCTTTACCTAGTGGATTAGTTTTAGAATTGGACAATTGTTATTTTGTGCCTACTGTTAGTAGAAATTTGATTTCTGTTTCTTGTTTAGACAAGAAAGGTTTTTCATTTATAATAAAGGACAACTGTTGCTCTATTTATTTAAATGAAATGTTTTATAGCAGTGCACAATTAATGAATGGTCTTTATGTTCTAGACCTTGAAAATTCAATCTATAACATAAACACGAAGAAGGTTAAAACTAATGATTTAAATCCAACCTATCTTTGGCACTATCGTTTAGGCCATATAAATGAGACACGCATCTCCAAACTTCATAAGGATGGATTTTTAGACTCATTTGATTTCGAATCATATGAGGTACGTAAGTCATGTTTATTAGGTAAGATGACTAAAACCCCTTTTACTGGGAAAGGTGAAAGGGCTAGTGATTTATTGGGCCTTATACATAGTGATGCATGTGGACCTTTAAACACACAAGCTAGAGGAGGTTATCAGTACTTCATTACTTTTACTAATGATTTCAATAGATATGGTTACGTGTTTCTTATGAAACACAAGTCTGAATCTTTTGAAAAGTTCAAGGAGTTCAAAAATGAAGTACAAAACTAACTTGGTAAAAGCATTAAAGCACTTCGATCAGATCAAGGTGGTGAATACTTAGACCGAGAGTTCCTTAATCATCTAAAGGAGTGTGGCATTGTATCACAACTCACTCCACCAGGAACACCTCAATGGAATGGTGTTTCTAAAAGCAGGAATCGAACTTTGTTAGACATGGTTCGGTCAATGATAAGTCAGGCTGACCTTCCAAATTCCTTCTAGGGACATGCTCTAGAGACTACAACTTTCACACTAAACCGTGTTCCCTCAAAATCAGTTCAAAAGACACTATATGGGATATGGACAGGGAAACGTCCTAGTTTGTCTTTTATGAAGATTTGGGCTGCGAAGCTTACATAAGACGTCAGGCTTCTGATAAACTTGGACCTAAATCTGATAAATATTTTTTTCGTTGGATATCCTAAGGAAACAAAAGGATATTATTTCTATAATCCAACCGAGCAAAAAGTGTTTATTCCTCGAACTGGTATTTTTCTAAAGAGAGAATTTATCTCTAAAAGAATCAATGGGAGAAGAATAGAACTTGAAGAAATTCAAGATCAACGAGAAAAAATTGAACTTGAGATGGAACCTGAGCCGGTTCCACAAACAATTGTAGAAGAACCTGCTCATGTAACACAGAACCCACGTAGATCTAGTAGGATACGTCGTGAGCCCGAGAGATATAGTTTTCTCGTGACTCATCACGGTGATGTGTTGCTCATGGACCAAGATGAGCCCACAACCTACTAAGAGGCTATGATGGGGCCAGATTCTGAGAAATGGCTAGAAGTTATGAAATCAGAGATGGACTCCATGTATTCAAATTAAGTTTGGACTTTGGTTAATCCACCTGAAGGGGTAAAACCCATTAGGTGCAAATGGGTTTTCAAAAAGAAAACTGACATGGATGGTAATGTGTGTACCTTTAAGGGACGATTAGTTACAAAAGGTTTCAAACAAATCCATGGTATTGACTATGATGAGATTTTTTCTCCAGTTGTCATGCTTAAATCCATTAGGATTCTTCTAGCTATAGAGCATATTATGATTATGAAATCTGGCAAATGGATGTCAAAACTGCTTTTCTTAATGGAAATCTTCTTGAGGATGTGTACATGACACAACCTGAAGGTTTTGTAAATCCTAAAAATGTTAGAAAAGTTTGCAAATTGCAACGATCCATTTATGGGTTGAAGCAAGCTTCTCGGAGTTGGAATCTTTGTTTCAATGATGCGATCAAAGAGTTTAGTTTTATCAAAAATAAAGATGAACCCTGTGTGTACAAGAAGGTTAGTGGGAGCACAATAGTCTTTCTGGTGTTGTATGTAGATGACATATTACTCATTGGAAATGACATTCCTACACTACAGTCTGTAAAAACTTGGTTAGGAAATTATTTTTCTATGAAAGACTTAGGTGAGGCTTCCTATGTATTAGATATCAAGATCTATAGAGATAGATTGAGAAAATTGCTTGGCTTAAGTCAGAGTACATACATCGACAAGGTGCTAAAAAGGTTTAGCATGCAAGATTCTAAAAGAGAATTCTTGCCGATGTCACATGGCATAAGTCTCTCAAGAACTCAATGTCCTTCCACAGAGTATGAGAGGCAGTGCATGAGTAAGATCCCTTATGTATCTACGATTGGGTCTATCTTGTATGCCATGTTATGTACTCGTCCTGATGTCTCGTATGCTTTAAGCATGACGAGCAGATACCAATCAGATCCTGGTGAAAGTCACTGGACAGCTGTCAAGAATATTCTTAAGTACTTAAAAAGAACTAAAGACATGTTTTTTATTTATGGAGGTGAGGAAGAGCTCATTGTAAATGGTTACACTGATGCTAACTTTCAAACCGATAAAGATGACTTCAGGTCGCAGTCAGGTTATGTATTTTGCCTTAATGGTAGCGCTGTGACCTGGAAGAGTTCAAAGCAAGGGACAGTGGCGGATTCTACAACAGAAGCTAAATACATTGCAACATTAGATGCCGTAAAAGAGGCTGTTTGGATTAATAAGTTCATCAATGAACTTGGAGTTGTTCCTAGCATTGCTAACCCAGTAGAGCTCTATTGTGACAATAATGGAGCCATTGCGCAAGCCAAGGAACCTAGATCTCACCAGAAATCCAAACATATACTCCAACGCTATCTTCTCATAAGAGATATTGTTACAGAAATGATGTCAGGATATGCAGAATACCAATTGACGATAATGCCGCCGATTCACTGACAAAAGCCCTAACGCAACAAAAGCATGATAATCATATGAGATCCATAGGTATTAGATACATGGATGATTGACTTTAGTGCAAGTGGGAGATTGTTAGTGTATATGCCCTAAAACCAATCATATTGGTGATTGTAATTTTGAATCATGTTATTTTAATGGCAATTCCAATTATTATTTTATATATATTGTCTGCATAATATATTCAATTATGATAATAACCTTAGAATAATTGTATTCTTAAATGTCCCTAGTCATATATCATTGTGGATTAGGTTGCTTTGATATGTTAAGACTAGCATGTGTGAAGACTTATATGGGATATTAAGTTTACACATGAGTACAAGTTAGAGAACTTGTATACTGGATCGACCCATATTAAGAACACTACATGGATCGTTATAAGAGTGTCATGAGTGGTTCTTAGTGATCATTATTAATATGGTCCTTTAACCTGAGATTACCAAGGTTCCCTACATGTGAGTTTCATATTTTGATACTATTCTATGTCACTAATGATTGAGTAAATGCAAGGGTAGATATTGGATATGTCACATATCATGCGGAGGGGTTTATATGATCAAGATGGGATTTGTCCCTCCTATATAACAAGAGTAACATCTATAGGCCCCTTGATTAAGTAAAGCTGAGAAAATGCATGGCCATGCTCAAATGAATTAACATGGGATATCGATTACATTTGTTTCAGTTAGCTTACTTAGGAATCAAGAAACCTTAAGATTGGGCTATACAGGAATGACACAGTCCATGTCTCGTGCTCAATCTAGATGTATAGGATAAAAGGACATAGGTGATGATCACGTGTAAAGGTTTAGTCAAATCATCGACTTTCTCATTACTTGGGTAACAATGATGTGTTGCTAGACACCAATCATTGTTTATGATCATTAATATGATCAATGGTCATTGCCAACGTAATGAGAGCCTGTAGGGTTGCACACTTAGAGCCTAGTGAATTTGGAATTAATGGACCAAATTGTTTGGGCTTAATATTTGGGAATTCATGTTATAATTATAAGGCCCAATAGTAAGCCTATAATTGTACATAGAATAAAGCTCAAATAGGTTAGGTTTTTTTATGCACCTATTTAAATAGGCTTGTTGGGTAATAATAGGATTACTATCATTCTTCACGCACCCCAAAAAGGTATAGAAAAACCCTAGCACCTCTCCTTGACCAAAACCCTTAAAGAGGCGTAGCTAGCACTACGAGGTGAAAGGAGATCAATTCCAACTGGTGTTTATGCGAACATTCATCGATGATTCACGGGTTTGTGTGGATACCATAGAGGTGCAGCCACATTAAACGCTGCACTGGTGATCTGATCTTCTAGTTTCTATTTCGGTTCGTGATTAGGAGAGTAAATTGGATTGGAAAACGGACAGAAGCAGGTCAGATTTGCTGTGTAGCGGACAGAAGATTTTTGGCCGAAAGGTATAAACCCTAATCCTTAATCTATGACATTTTAAATTCGTATGGATCCTTAGTGGAAATCGTGCAAAATTTTATTCCGCTGTGCATGTATGATGCGCGATTTCCAGCAATAGATGCTAGCTATCACATTAATAACTCATTTCAAATTCATTAGGTATAGTCAAAATATCAATTGTACCATAAATTCTTGCCATTCTTACATACATTCATATTTCTTTATCACATGACATTATATCTAAGGTTAATATATAACCTTTCTATTCATAATAATGACAACACTTAATTCTTTTGAATGGTTAACAATTTATAACTCAAGCATCATCAAGTGTATCAAAATTTTTAATCACTTACAACATTTTTTAATAAGAAGTATCAAACACTAGACATGATGGGTAATGTAAATACTTCCACAATTTAGTACCTTTTAAACTCCTAAATCAATTCAACTTCTTACTAAATTTTTTATATAATGCTTCTAATATATTATTATACACTAAACATCAATTTTCTTATAAATTCCTTACCCTTAGGTATTGTTTTCACAATACCAAAATTGTAGAATTCAAACAAAACAACACAAGAGCAATTACAATAAAAGATTTTTTTCAATATTCAAATCACTTCCAAATACCACCAAATTTTTATACAACATCTCTAATGATAAAAAAACTTTAATTATCTCACAAAATTAACACATTGGCACTGTTTATACATAACTAAAAATATAGAATTGCCAAATTTGAGTAATTTTGAAATTATTGTGGATAAGGAATCTTTTAGCATCTAAATTAATTTCAAATGTCACCAAATTTTTATGTAGGCTTATTAATGTGTTAATAATAAAAAAACTAATTAATTTAATTTTTTTCAATCAAATGGTTGCCTAGACAACACCAAACTTTAGAATATAGAATTTAAAACTTTCTTTTGAGCTTTTGTAACTAAAGTCTATACAAATTCACTTTTCATAACTCTAAAATTTTCTAAAATTCTCAATTCTTTCTACACCTATCCTAACACTATTTCTAACATTAATATGCTAAAAATTGAAATTTTAGTAATTCCTAGCTCTTGATTCTAAGGAGAAATAAAAACATACCATTAACCTTCCTTAATAGTTTTATTTCTAATCTCAACATAGTCCTATTGTCATCTTTTAAGGAAAGACTTAATGAATCTTCTTCTACCCATCTTGACACTAAAATACCAACATTATGTCATTGTATTAACATTTATATAGTATCAAAAGCAAACTATACAACACCATAAGTCAATTTAACATCCATAATGGCAAATATCATCAATTCATCATCTTTCATAAGAAAACTCAATAAAACAAGGAATAGTTCTGACTCAGTGATTGCAATGTCGCTATGCACCAAAATTAGATTAAAAACTAGTTTGTTATAAAATAACATAATATCGTGGCACAAACCATGTTGTACCCCTAGTGATTTATTGATATTACCTCTCACTATGAATTATTAACAGTATACAAAAACAAAATGTACAACAAAATGCAAAAATAAATATAAAAATAGAATGCAACAAATGCAAACAAAATGAATGTAGTATGCTAAAAAATATATACAGAATGTTGTATACTATATGTATAATTATTTAGTAACAGAATGCAGAACGCAAAATGGTGGGGGTTTTGTAAATTTAAATTGAATTGAATATATTAAACAAAATAAAAATACAAAGCAAACAACAAGAAGGAAAATCAAAGTGGCAAAATAGTCAATTCAAGGAATTGAGAACTCTAATTTGGATTAATCATGGATCAATTAAAATTGAACTTTTCTAATTAATTCTTCAACCTTAGATTACCTGAAACTCTTGCAATAATTTATGAATCCCGATCTAGATTACTATCTAGGATTTGATTAATTAAGATTGGTCAAATTAAGTAACCACTATAATTCCTAACTAGATCAAATTAATTTAAAGATAAAATTCAATTTATTTAAGAAATTACATTAGAAACCTCCAAATTAATCTCTTAACCTTCTACCTTTATACGTAAAATTGTGATTTACCAGCCACATTTTAATATCAAAATAGCAAGAAATCACAAAGATGAATATCAATTATAGCAAATCAATATCCAACACAAGTAATTTTAAGAATTCAACATAAGTAAATAGGGGAAGTAAAAAATTAATTAAGGAAAGTTAACATTACAAATCATAATCTCATAATCCAAAAGATGATAACCTTAAACTCTTTGAATTAACCATAGATTTAAGCTTCTATTGATGTAAAACAAAAGAGAAAATAAGAAGAAGAAAAGTTATGTTGTTGAATGCTATATAAAAGTCTTTTAAGTTTAATGAGTTCTCCCTATTTATTTAACCTAAGTAACCTAAAATCCTACAGGACTTGGATTGTATGTCCCTTAGGATTACACTAATAGGGTTTCTTAATTTTTAAAAGTCTAGACATATTTTAACAAGACAATATTAACTTTAATAGTTACATCAATGAATTCCCATAGGTTTGATTTCCAAATAGCTTAAGACCACTAAAAGGTAATTTAGGTAATCCATCAAACATTAAAGTTATAGGTCTATGTCTTCTGATAATTTAGGCATTAGTTTTAGATTAATCAGACCTTTATAGTTTCAAATATGACTAAAAAATAAAGATGAGCTCAGTTGGGACAAAGACATAACTTCAACTTCTCAATCACATATAATCTCCAAAATGTCTAAACTAAGCTCAGGCCAAAACATAAAGGTTGTAAATCTTTGTTTAATCTTTCTAACAATATAAAGATTGCCTCAATCTGACATCTGGAACTTAAGATATAGCTGGAAAAAAATAGTATGAAAATATAGTATTAATTGAATAAATTTAAAACATTGTAAAATCAATCTGAAATTATAAAATAAGGTAAATTCTATAAAATTAAGTATGTGTAACCCATTAAGAGATATAAAATAGGAGGAAATAAAATAGATAAAATGTTGCTTATCACTCATTTTTAATTCTTAACTCTTTAACTTTTCAAATCCTTTTAAAGCAGCAACTTCACTAAATTAAACCAAGTTTTATAGATTTTAAAGAGAAAATTTCTATGGAAACTTGAAAAGGATGAAGGAAAACCTAGGTTACCTTGAAAAATATTAGGTAGAACCATTTAAAGAACCTCTTGGGAACTATTAGAAAATTGAAAATCCTAATACAGAACCCTAGGAGAGCACACAATTTTGGTTAGAGAAAAGCAAAAAAATTTGTGCAAAAATAACCTAAAAAGGTTATTATATAGACCTTTAATTCAAGCTTCCCTTATAAGCTTTCTTTTATTTTTTTAGTAAAAATTTATCGATGTTTCTAGCATGTGTGGTATAACTATTCAAGGCTAGAAATAAGAAGATAATTTCCTTAAATCTACTTAAATTTAGCCAATATAATGTCTATAAACAAGTACTAACAAATACTTCTAATTTTTCTTTTATTCATCAAATTGCCATTGACTTCCTCTATAAGCTTGGACTTTATTTTGAGCCTTATTTTTTTGGTTTCCAAAATCAATTTTCATCTTAAAAAAGTCAAGCCAAATAAGCCTAAGTGAACCAAGATGATTTATTTCAAATTCCAGCTTAATATTTAGTTTTTTAAGATACTTAAACCTCTAATTTTCTATTAAGCCTTTATATAATTTTCCTAAACTTAGTGTTGGGTTTTTAATTATATTTTAACATATAATATTACCTAATATATTTTTTTTAAAAATCTTAGCTAAATGTACCTTCAAACTATCTTTATGATTTACCTGAACTACATCCAATCACCTTATCAGGTTTCTATTAGAGAGGTTTCTAGTCAAAATTTATTTTTGAACTTTCTTACTCTATTTAGGGTATTACACCCACTAAATATACATTTGGTGTTACTACTAACAAGTTTTTGGGTTTTATGCTAATGGAAAGAGGCATAGTGCTAAACCCTTCAAAATAATAAGTGATATTAGAAATGACACGCCCAATATACTTAAAAAAAAGTGCAAGGACCTAATGGTTAAATCACTGCTCCAACCAAATTCTTGCTAAGTTGGTCATTTATAGTATTTTTTTAGTTCATATCTTTAAATAACTTTTATGAGAATGACTCTTCTTAATAAAGAAGGTTGATCATTATTATAGTTAGTTGATAAATATCTATCATTCTATATAATCCTAATAAGATCAAAAGAGTTTAAATGGGATCAGACATGTGAAAATGCATTTTTAAGCTTGAAAAACTTCTTGGCCCCTCCACTTATATTATCCAAACCTTATCAAAGAAAACAATTATATTTAGCCACTATAAAAGAAGTTGTTAGTGCTATCTTGGTTAAAAATTTTGAAGGAGAATAACAATCGATCTACTTTTTAAGTATAGCATCCTATAGAGTACTCCAATATCAAAAAATTGAAAAGTTAGCTCTTACCTTAATAATGGCATCTCAAAAATTGAAATTTTATTTTTATTCACATGAATGTTAGAATATTTATGCGGACTACTATTAATTGTAAGTATTTTATTTTTTTAATAAAACTAACTAAACAATTATGCAAGAGATTTTTATTTTTTAAAGCCCAATTTATTAAAGTAATTTATTACTTAGGCTTATAGATATCTTATTTCGAATTAATGTGTTTGGTGGCTAAAGTATAGACTTATACCCTTCTTGGCCTATAATGGTAGGGCCTGATAAGATTTTATTTATATTGACTAGGTCCCCTTTCCATTCTTAACCTAATTCAATTATTGACTTATCCTACTAAGAGCTACACACTTTTGGAGAAGGAGGAGAAAGATCTATGCTTATAGTATTCTTGAACACTACCTTACTCAAGAGAATTAAATCTACGATAAAAGTATACTTCCGCATTAATTTTATTTTTATGGTATCCTAAATTTTATATAAATTTTAATTCAAATTTCTTACATGTAATATCAGAGCTACCTTGTATCAATTTAAGATCCAATTATATGTCATCATGTATATAAAATACCTAACAATAATTACTATCTATTTTCAATTTTAAATTATTCATAAATAATAAATTAAATTTATGATAAATAGCCTTCATATTAAATTGTTGAGAAGAAAATTCATTAATTTAGATTGCAATTAATTGTGATTATATAGATAAAATTTAAATTGCATCCTATTATTAATATTTGAATCATGATTTGATGTTAGGGTTAACGTTATTGCATTTATATATATATATATATATATATATATATATATATATATATATATATATATATATATATATATATATATTGATACACATGTGTTTGATCGAGATTCAAAACAAGTTTATCTATCTATATGGATTGATGTATGCTTATGGATTTAATGTATCCATTCTTATTGATTCAACATGCATTTGTGGGTTACAAATACATAACATTTTTTTATAAATTGAATGTATGTTGAACTTAAATGTTAAATAGTTTATAAATAAGTTTTGAATCTCCATTTTTTTAGTATTATTTTATTGAATTTTATATATAAACGTTTGGTGCTTATTTTTGAATATGTTTCACTTTTTAATAGTTTATATATAAATGATTGGTGTTTATTTTGAACATGTTTTGGTTTTGAATAATTTATGTTATATATATACACATCTAATGTGAAAGTATATTTGATTATATATATAATTCTTATGTAAGCATATGGTTATATAGATTGGAGATTTGGATTTGTTTATATAAATTTGTTTTGAATATCCAATTTTGAATATTTGAATTGATATATTGATGAAATTTAAGGTGAAAGCAAAACATTTATATGCTAAATTCTAGATTTATATTATTTTTATATAATATTTATAGATTTGGTATATTCATTCTTATGGATAAAGCATATGTGGTTTTATCATTTTATGTATATGTAAATTTTACTTGAACAAAAGATTGTGATTTGAAGTTAATAGCATTGAATTGGAACATATATAGTATGTTTTGTTTTGAATTATATATATATATATATATATATATATATATATATATATATATATATATATATATATATATATATATATATATATATATATAACATGAGGAGAGATCCATTAACACTGGTGTAAGTTGAAATGACTTACACCAAATTTGGTCTGCCAATCCTATTAAAATTTAAAGAATGAGATTAATTCACTTTAAATCATCTTTTACACCGCATGCAATTTACTCTCTCTCATGTAATTAATGCATTAAATGAAAATTTTTGAATCATAAAGATATTTCAATTTTAATTCAATATTTTCCTTCCAAAAATAGATTAAAAAAATGTATAGGGAAGCGCCTGCAAAATTAAAAAGGAATTAATTACCTTATTTATAATAATCCATAATTAATGATTTAAAGTGAATCAATCTTGTTTTTTAAATTTTAATAGGATTGACGAACTAGATTTGGTGTAAGTTATTTCGACTTACATTAGTGTCAATAGATCCCTCCTTATATAACATAGAGGGACTTAAGTATATATTAGCTACTTAGATTTAGAGATGTTATTTTCTACTCATTTGTATGCTTTAAACTTTATAGAAACATATGCTATATTACTAGGCAATGGTAACCAAAGATTAGAATGCTTTTATCAATCTTAAGGTTTCATTATAAGTTATTTGTTTTCCACTGTTGTGAATTTTAATGATTGTAAGGAAAATATGATGTTTATCTTGAAAAAATGACATGACAAAGAATGAATCCTATTATTATAATTATTGTCATGATTATCATAGTCACATTTATTTGCCTTCATAGTTATGCATTTTCACTTCATACTAAAGCAACATTCAATTTATCTTTATGGTTCACATATATGTAGACACAAGGTGCATTTATGTCAAAATTGATATGCTTAAAATCTAGCAAATAAGATATTGTTGAGTATTTTAAGTGTAAATTAATTTCTCTACTAAAGTTATTGATTTAAATTATATATTGACCATTCAATTAAAAGCTTACCTAGGCCATATCTTGTGAACTCCATTATAGGTTTTGAATTCTTCCATAAGTTATCAAATATGTTGAAAGAAAAAAGTTTGATGTTCATTGGAGATTTACTATAAAGAGGACAATTTAGGTCAATTTTACTTTACCTATTTTTATGTAAATAGAACTCTACATAGGTATAAGGATTTTACTTCCTCATTTGCTTAAAGCTATAATTTGATACTTTAAGAGGTTTACTAACACAATAAATGTTAATACTATATATGTTACTTGAAATTTAATTGAATTGTTGCCTAAAGGAATAAAATTACACATTAATAATGCATTATATTCTAGTAAGTCTCATAGAAACTTATTGAGTTTTAAGGATATCTAACTAAATGAATATCATATCGAGATAAAGAAATGAAGGAAGTATTGAATATCTTTATATCACTGGTATAATCTCAATTAATAAATGTATACTTGAAAAATTACGTACATTTTCCTCTAACTTGTACTACTTAATAATTAGTACAATTGAGATTTATGTTGTAATAAACTATAAGTTTACTGATTCAAAAACATTTATTATTTGGCCTGAATAGTTAGGGGATCCTGGATTACTAATGAGAAAAAAATTATTGAGAATTCATATAGGTACCCATTGAAAAACCTAAGATTTTTTAATCTACACAACAACAAATTAACACTTGTGCCACAATTAAAATCATGGCACAAGATCAAATTTTCCATAGCTATGCTAAATAACCACGAAAATACTAGTTAACTGGTCCCGTGGTACAAGTAAGCGTGATAAGAAAATTACTACGGGAAAAAAGGTCTTGTAGCATAAATAATTTTTTTTGCCATGAGTTCACTTGTGGCTAATAGATTCTTCTAGCCACGAGTACAAACGTGGCAAGAAAGGCATATCCATGGCTAGTAATTCATATTGCCATAAATAAAATCATGGCAAAATTCGTAGCAAAAATAAAATAAAACTAATATATTTAGTTAAAATAATTTTTATATATCTAAATTAAATCGATTATCTAATCAATTCAATCAGATGTTATCTTATTATTTTATTTATATATCTTTTGAAATCTATTAATACTTTTGACCCATATCTAGTTAAGATAAATCATTGAAATCCTATTTGTCTAGAAATTATAATTGCATTTACTAGGAATCGAACCTGGATCTCCAAGTTGAGGAATGTCATGCCTTACCATTATCTTAGTTTGCTTCTCTAGTATTATAATATAATATATTTTATATAAAGTTATAATTGACCGATTGACTTCAAAAATAAAATTACACTTATATGACACTAATTATATAATAAAATATTAAATAAATACATATAATAAAAATGCACTAATACTAAAATATTTTACGATTTTATTTTAAAAATTAATTTTTTATAAACTAAATTCCCATTTATTTTGTTAGTAATTTTACTTATATCAAATTTATTCTTTACAAATATCTTATATCAAATTTATCTCTTGTAAATAATTAATTAGTTAATTTTATCCTTTTATTAATATTTTTTATTAATTATTATTAATTAATTTATTACAAAATAAAAGTAAATTTTTGCATCTTTCAAGTAATTTTTTTTTTCTAAAATTCCTTCAATAAAGATTGAATTATATGAAATAAATATCCATATAGTTATAATTTTGAACTATTATGTATATTTAAGTTTTAATTATAAATTAAAATTTAAATTATTATAAATTATTTAATTTTAATTTTCATTAATAATACATATTTTGTCATTCACAAATATAAATTAAATCATTCAAACCTTCACAAATTTTTTATATTAATTTCTTCACTCATAAGTTATTTATATTTAATTTTTATTCTTCCATTTATCAAGTCAGTAACCTATTAATAAAATTATAAATGAATATACTAAATTAATTAAATTATTATTTAGGAGGAAATAAATAATTACAAAATATATGTAAGAAATGAAATTAATACAATTGGAATTAATAAAGGATGAACATGAAAATTTATACTATTTTATATATATCACTCCCTCAAATATAATTTTTTTAAAATATTTTAATATAATAATTTTATTATTATTAAATTATACATAATTTTACATAACTATTATTTTCAATTTTTTAATGAAAGTTTTGTTGATATTAAAGTGATTAATGTAAAATTTATTATTATATATTTCTACAATAAAATTTGTTTATAACTTATCTCATAAATTATACTATTTATATATAATATAATAATTTTATTATTTTCATAATATATATCTTCTTTGTTATCATATTTTTTTAGAATAATGAGATAAGATAAAAAAAATAAATTTTTATAATATTTTATACTTTGAAAGATTTTTTTAATTTATATTTTAAAAATTGGATTGAATAATGAATTGAAAAAATTGTTATATACATATGTATTATATATATGTATATGTAAATCTTATTAATTTTTAATTTCAGTATGTATAGAATTTAAATTCATTGAATAATTATATAATACAATCTTTAATATATTATAATATTTATTTTATTGATATATATTAATTTTATTATATAAATTTAATTAATGTAAAGTTAAATAATTATTTATTATTTATAAAAAATAGTTACATTCTAATAAATTAAATTTGGTACATATGTATATAAAAATACTTAAGAGCTTAACAATTGAATTCTTTCTTATATGTCTTAAAGTTTAGCGTTCAACTCCTATTTAAATTATTTTAAGAAAAATAATAAAAATATATAATTATATAAATTACGGGTAGTTCTATCTTTTTACATATATTTTATGAATTAACTATTTGAAAATGTTAAATTCTGTAATTTTTTTTATTTTGATTGATGGGGTTAATCAGTTGATCAAATAATAAATTAATTATTTATTAAACATCTATAATATATAAATATTTATATTTTTTATTATCTACTATATTGCAGCATATTGCATTTATTATAAATAATAATTTTTATATGTATACTTATCAAAAAATGATACATTTGACTATGATTTTATTCATAGAAGGAATTCATGGCATAAGTAATACTTTGCTATAGATAAATTTTTCGAACTTATATGATAGAATAAGTAATACTTTGTCATATGAAATACATATTCATAATTTAATTTGTGGTATAAATGATATTTTGTCATGAGTAAAATTTTTTTCATAGCACAAGTAATATTTTGCCATGGAAATTATGTTCCCATAGCTTAATCTTGTGGCACAAGTGATATTTTATCATAGGTAAAGTTTTCCCGTAGCATAAATTTTTTAATTTTTTAGATATTTATTTAAATTTTTTTGTTCCCGTGGCAAATGGTAAAATTACCACGATTTTTGTATTTTTGTGGCATAATTCATGGCACAAGTGTTAATTTGTTATAGTGCTAAAGAATTCTTGTGCACTACATATTACTTGGTAAATTGATTATTAAGCCATTAGCAACAAAATTATAACTAAATCTCTAACATTTCCGGAATGCATATAAGGTGACATATGTAGGCCTATTTACCCATCATGTGGACCATTCAGATATTTTATGATATTAATAAACACATCTAACAGATAATCTTATGTATGTTTGCTATTAACTCATAACTTAGCATTTGCGAGATTGCTTGCTCAAATTATTCAATTAAGAGCATAATTTCTAAATCACCCTATCAAGTCTATTCATCTTGATAATACTAGTGAATTTTCTTCTCAGGCTTTTAATGATTATTTCATGTCAATTGGAAATAATATCGAACATCCTATAACTCATGTTCACATACAAAATGGCTTAATTGAATTATTTATTAAATGACTTCAATTAATAGCCAAACCCATGCTTATGAGAACAAAACTCTTTATTTTTGCTTAAGGAGATGCAATTCTACATGTATTCATACTCATGTGCATCAAACTAACTAGTTATCATAAATACTCCCTTTTACAATTTGCTTATAATAAAGAGTCAAATATTTTCCATCTCAGAATTTTTGAATGTGCGATATATATTCCTATAGTTCCACCACAATGTGCTAAGATAGGACTTTAAAGGAGATTGAAAATATATGTTGTGTATGATTCCCCTTCTATTATAAAATATCTTGAGCTGATGATAAGAGACTTATTTACAACATGTTTTACTGACTATCATTTTAATGAATTAGTTTTTTCAACATTAAGGGGAGCAAAGAACAGGTAGCTAGTGAAAGAAATTATGTGGAATACTTTACAACTTGTAGATTCTTGCATTAAACAATATGAATTTGAAGTTCAAAAGATAATCCATTTACAAACTATAGCAAATCAATTGCTAAATGCATTTATTGACCTAAAGAGAGTGACTAAGTCACATATACCAGTTGTTAATGCTCTTGTAAGGATTGATGTACCTGAAGGACAATCCATCAATGAAAAAGTTAATAAGTCTAAGGCACATAAGAAGTGTAATAGACCAATTGGTTCAAAAGATAAAAATTCCATAAAAGGAAAGGATCAATTATTCAAGATGAGCTTATTAAAGAAATAAATACTCCCGAAGAGTCTAGAAATATAACAAACCATACAACTCCAAAAGAAGTTAAGGTACCTAAAAATGATGAAGATGATGAAAATAATAAGATCTTAATAAGTTATGTCTTTATGGGGAAAAGATTGAATCACAAAGAAATAATTGTTAACAATATTTTTGCATATAATATAGCGTTTAATGTAATGAATGATAATGAGGATCATAAACCTAGATCTGTCAATAAATGTTGATGTAGATATGATTAGCCAAAATGGAAAAGCGTAATTCAAGCAAAATTAAATTCACTTGAAAAACATAAAGTTTTAGAATTGTAGTCCAAACACCTAAAGGTACAATACTTGTTGGCTATAAATGGGTATTTGTGTATAAACAAAATGAGAAAAATGAAGTTGTGAGATATAAAGCATGGCTTGCTTGCCAAGGTTTTACATGGAGACCTAGAATTGATTATGAGTTCACTTATTCTTCTATGGTGGATGTAATCACATTTCGTTATCTCATTAGTTTGACAATACATGAAAACTCGATATGCATTTTATGGATATTGTTACAACCTATTTATATAGCTCACTTAATCATGAAATCTACATGAAAATCTTAGAAGGATTTAAGATGCATAAAGCATGTAATTTAAAGTCCTAGGAACTTTATTCAATTGAATTACAAAAATCTTTGTATGTATTAAAACAATTTGGAAAAATGAGGTATAATCATCTTAGTGAATACTTATTAAAGAAAGGGTATAAGAATGATCAAATATGTTCACATGCTTTTACAAAGCAAATAAATTCTGGATTTTCAATTATTATATATATTGATGATTTGAATATTATTGGAAATTTTCAAAAGATTCAAAAGGAAATTGACTATTTAAAAAAAGAATTTGAAATGAAAGATCTTAGAAAAATAAAGTCCTACCTCAACCTATAGATTAAACATTTGAAAGATGGAATTTTTATACATCAATTACTTATACTCAAAATATCCTTAAAATATTTTACATGGATAAAGCACATCCATTGACTACCCTAATGGTTGTTCGGTCACCTAATATAAAAAAAGATATCTTTCGACCTTGAGATGATATTAAAAAGGTTTTTAGTCCTGAAGTACTATATCTTAGTGCTTTTAGTACACTAATGTATATTACTAATAATACAAGACCTAATATAACTTTTGCTATTAGCTTGTTAGCAAAGTTTAGTTTCTCTCTAACCCAAAGAAATTGGAATAGAATTAAACATTATTAGTATATATGCTTTAAAACTAATTATATTGATGATTGTAAATTTGAATCATATTATTTTAATGGCAATTCCAATTATCATATTTATATATATTGTTTGTGTAATATATTTAATTATGATAATAACCTTAGAATAATTATATTCTTAAATGTCCCTAGTCATATATCATTATGAATTGGGTTGCTTTGATATGTTAAGACTAGCATGTGTGATGACTTATATAAGATATTGAGTTTGCACATGAATACAAGTTGGAGAACTTGTATATTAGACCAACCTACCTTAAGAATATTACATGGATCGTTATATAAGTGTTATAAGTAATTCTTAGTGATCATTATTAATATGGTCCTTTAACTCGAGATCTTCAAGGTTTCCTATATGTGAGTTTCATATTTTGATGTTATTTTATGTCAATCATGGTTGAGTGAATGCGAAGGTAGTTATTGGATATGTCACATATCATACGGAGGGATTTATGTGATCAAGATGGAATTTGTCTCTCTTATATAACAAGAGTAACATCTATGGACTCCTTTATTAAGTAAAGCTGAGAAAATGCATGGTCATACTCAGATGAATTAACATGGGATATCAATTACATTTACTTCAGTCAGCTTACTTAGGAATAAAAAAACCTTTAGATTAGGCTATACAAGAATGACACAATCCATGTCTCATGTTCAATCTAGATATTTAGGATAAAAGGACATAGATGATGATCACGTATGAAGGTTTAGTTGAATCATTGAATTTCTCATTACTTGGGTAATAATGATGTAATGGTAGACACCACTCATTGTTTATAATCATTAATATGATTAATGATCATTGCTAAGATAATAAAAGCCTATAGGATTGTACACTTAGAACCTAGTAGATTTGGAATTTATGGACTAAATTATTTAGGCCTAATATTTGGAAATTCTATGTTATAATTATAAGGCCCAATAATAAGCCCATAATTATATATAGAACAAAGCCCAATTAGTTAGAATTTTTTATGCACCTATTTAAATAGGCTTGTTAGGTCATAATAGAAAATTATACACGCATCCCAAAGCATAAAAAAATCCTAGCACCCCTTCTTGACCACAACCCTTGAAGAGGTGTAGGTAGCACTACGAGGCTAAAAAGAAGAATTTCACCCAATGTTCGTGTGTACGTTCATTAGTGATCTATTGGTTCGTGTAAAGTCAAAGAAGTGATCAATGAATGAGTTCCTAAATCATATGAAAGGTATTGAACAAATCCTTATTCTAATCTAATGTTTTGTATGGATTCGTTGGCTGGGATCAGTTAATTCTGCTACGCCTATTTGGCTCTTGATCCTAACAAACATGTCTTTCGATATGTTCAAGGTACTATTGATATGAGCTTATTATATATTCAAGTGGATCTAGACCAAAGCTCATAGGTTATGCAAATATTGGATATTTATCTAATCTATACAAAGCTCAGTCTTAAATGAGCTATTTATTTATAAGTGGTAATATAACTATTTCATGACATTCCAATAAACAAACACTTGCTACCACTTCTTCTAATTATGCAGACATTATAGCAATTCACGAAACAAGTTGAGAATGTGTTAGGTTAAGGTCTATAACTCAACATATTCAAGAGACATGTGGGCTATCCTCTTGCAAAAAAACTCTAACTATACTTTCTAAAGATAGTGCTACATTTATAGCTTAAATGACAGAAGGATATATCAAAAGAGATTGAAAAAAGCACATTTCACCAAAATTCTTTTTCACCCATGATCTTCAAAAGAAAGATAATATTGATATTCAATAAATTTGTTCAAATGATAACTTATCAAACCTATTTATTAAGACATTACCTACCTCAATATTTGAGAGATTAATATACAAAATTAGGGTGCGTCAACTTAAAGATCTTCAATGATATTATGAATAAGGGGAATGTACAAGAAATGATATACTCTTTTTCCTTCACTAGGGCTTTTACCCCATTGGATTTTTCCCTAGTAAGGTTTTAATGAGACATATTTCTTGTATAATAGACATCCAAAAAGGAGTATTATGTGGATGTCCGCATTCATCTTCCATATTTATGTACTTCAAATATACATTGTATGTGGATATCCAAATTCATCTTCCACATTTATGTATTTTAGATATTCATCTCCCCTATTTATGTATCCTTTAGATATTCATCCCCCACATTCATGTGATGAAATTTAAGATGTAATTAATTGTAGTTACAAACTTATACCTATAAAGAGGTATCTCATTTAAATTAAGAGATAGGAAGAAAATTTAAGAATACATCTCTTGTTCTCTATGTTATCCTAATTCTCTTTTCTTTATTTCTACTATATTATTTCATAACAAATTGAATTTATTGTTAGCAGAAGATTTCTTTATCTTATTATTGGATTTGTTATAAAGAAATCGATAAAAACTAACTTGAAAAATAGCATGTTTTGTTAGATCATGCTTTTAATGCTATTAATCTTACTACACTTTCACATTGATAACTTATATTTAAGTAGTTAATAATATATGGAACTATGAAAGGTCTTGTGTTAATGATAATGCAATTACCACCATGATTCGATATTTTTTATTGCTTAAGTATGAGTTATGTTTCAGGCATCATCTTTTGGAGGGTGTGTCATCAAAATTGTGGCCACGTATTCAAAATTTGTATTCAGTTTGAGAGTCATTTTTATATAAAATATTTTAAAATAAAATATTTACAATTAATGTTACCCAGGTGAAAGAATATAAGAATTTTTATATGGGTCATTAATTGTAAGTATTTTATTATTTGATAAAACTAATTGAACAATAATCCCAAAGATTTTTATTTTCTGAAGTTCAATTTATTAAAGTAATCTATTATTTGGGCTTATAGATATCAAATTTTAGATTAATATATTTGGCAACTATAGTATAGACTTATACCTTTCTTGGCCTAAAATGGGAAGGCCTAGTAAAATTTTATTTATATTGGCTAGGTCCTCTCTCCACTCTTAATCTAATTCAATCATTGACTTATTCCATTGAGAACCGCACACTCTAAGAAAAGGAAAGGAAGATCTATGCTTATAGTATATATCTAAATACTATCTTACCCAAGAAAATTAAATCTACGATAAAGGTATGCCTTTGCATTAATTTTATTTTTATGGTATCCTAAATTCTATACAAGTTTTAATTTAAAATTCTTCCAATGAAATTTTTAGAAAATTAATCATGAAATGAACCTTTTAATTTAATTGGATGACCTTATGAAAAGATAAAAATTAAGCTTATTGATACATGGAAGGGATTAAGGTTGTAAGTTTGATTCACTATTAATATAAATTAGATTTACATCATCATTTATTAATATATTGTTAAGTTAATAAAAAATTATTATAACTCTTTTACTATAGTTGAAAACTTTTAATTACTCTTATATTTTTAATGATGTATTTCCTTTTTATTCATTAAGAGTATTAAATATTTTATATTGGCAATAGATCAAACTTAAACTTTAAAATTAAATATTTTAAATTAAGGGAACTTAAATCATTCAATTTAGTTAAAAAAATGAATGTATATTTGCGAGCTTATACGTAAGCTTTTTTAATTTAAATATTTTAAAGGAATATTTTAAATTTTATTTTTTAAAAATATTTATCATTTATCATAATTTTAAATGTAATATCCTAAGTTAAAAATTTAAATCTTATAATTTATTAAGTTGAAATTAATTTTAGTAATTATGAGTATGAAAATTTATGAAATAATTTGCTTGTAATTTATAAATTATTTTGGGGAATTGAGGAATATTAAAATATTCATTTTAGGATTTTCAAATTCATCAAATCATTACAATATATATATTTACACCTATTAAGGGGAAAATTGGACAAGTTGGAGTTGAGATTTTAATAATAAAAGTTTATAAAAAGGCGGGTTTTATTTAAATGAAGAGCTAAGACTAATTTTATAAAACGATAGTTAAGATTTTTTGAGGACATGAACATGGAGTGGGGTGAGGAGTATGAGATTATATCCCTCAGTTGTCCTTATTTATTTTTCTAAAAATCTCTCTCCCTTTTTCATGGTTTCTGCCCTCTTCTCTCATATTTTTCTGCTTGCTGTGTTTTCTAGCATTTTTCTTTTTTCTCTCATCTAGAAAACAATATCACCACCCTTGCCTCTCTACTATATTTGTCTTTTTTTTTTTTTTCTGTTTCTTTTTGGGAGGACGCCATCAGCTCAACTTTCTTTACATTTTTTCTAGATCTCTCTCCATACTAAGCAGTAGCCTCTCTTCTTCCCATTACCTCTCTTCTCTCCTCCCCCAGCTTCGGTTTTTCGCTTCCCTTCTCAGGCAATGCTTCCCTCAGAACTCTCCCTTTTTCGTGTGCCACCTTCTGTCACCTGGCTAGTGTGGTTTACGACGACTTATTGTTTGGTTGCATGAGGGTTCGTCGGGAAATGGGAAATAACAAGGCAAGGGAGGCTCTGATGAGTTTGGTTTATATATGTTGCAAAGATCCATGTTGGCAGTATCACTTGTTATTGTGCAATACCAGTGGTGGCTTCTCTGGTTACATGCAATGCCAAATTTCTGGTTCGGCTAGCAATTGAGTTTTGTTCAAAGCTTTCCCTATCTGGTCCGTGTGTGCTTAGTTCATGAATATAGTTAAAAATTTACCATAGCTTCTGATGATGTTAGTCACTATAGGTACTAATCGAGTCTCTCTCTTAATTTATAACATTGATTTTGAATTCTTTTTAGTAAATGGCACTTTGAGTTAAGAAGGTTTGAGTAATTGATTATCTGTTTCCTTTGATCCACTAAGCTGTTACTGTGTAACATAAAAAGGGAGGTTGTATGACTCCACTTGAGCTATATTGGAAAGACCTCAAGTAACATATATAGCTATATAATGTTTTTAGTTAGTAGTTAATGGTGTAGCTTAGAGTGCCTATGGAGGGGTAATTCTGGAATTCTGTGATCGTAAGATTAACCTAAGCTAGAACTATGATTAATGTCATTCATGTTATCTATGGTAAATTTATATGTAGAATTTCTGGGCATAAGAGCCCTAGTTAAGACTGGGTTCATGAGGTTTAGAACTTGAGTGGAAAATTTAACTTAAAGATTGTTTGATTATAGAATAAAAGGGAATTTTAGAAAGAGGAAGTCCTACAAAGTGAGTGCGTATTTGCCTAAATTGTTATTTTCATTAATTATCTCTATGCTTCTTATTACTTATAATTTAGGTTCCTTAAATATTTAATCCATTATACTATCTCAGGGTTACCAATAAGTATCCTATTCAAATTGAAATATATGATAACATATAAGAGTTGCTTGTGGATTGTTGAAATTTCTCTGAAAGATCCATTAGACTCTATATATATAAGAACCGTAATGTAATAAGCTAAAAGGGTATAGTTGAATTAAAAGAAGATTTTAAGAATGAATGGATAACATGGAGTGTTTGTATGTCATGAATTGGATATGGAATTATAATATCTAAAAATAAAGTAAATGATGCCTATTTGAATAAAAGTCTTTTGAAGCCTTAATGTTTATAATTGCAACCTAAAAACCTTTACGCTATGGTGAACCTCTAATTAATGTGGTATTCTGTTGAAAAAAATAAAGAAGAATGAGAAGAAGAATTTGAGACATTAAAATAGAATCATATTATGATTAGAACTTGAAATAGAAAATTTGGAAAGAAAATGGTTGATGTTAATATTTATGATTATAATATATTATCATAAAATGTGAAATAGGACGAAGTGGACAATGAAAATGAAACAATCAAGAATTCTTGAAGTGGATGCTCTAGTATGAACAAGCTAGGTGGATTTCAGCAAGTGAGTTGTCACGACCCACTTTTGATCGTGACCAGCGTAGATCTCGTTATCAATTTCCACAAACCTTAACTATTATTCACTCTTTTTACCTAGTGCAATTATTCAAATATGACAAGATCAACATACATATAGAACAATGTAATTTTACACTTATCCATATACAATTAATTCATCACATTATATAATTTATCAAAACTCTATTTGATTGTTAATTCTAATTCCAACTGTCAAATCCTTTATTAAGGCAGTCTTTGATTCTCCATAGATGCTAACCTGAAAACATTGAATTAGAATAGAGTGAGTTCCACGAACTCAATGAAAATATAACTACTACTATCTTGCAAATAATTACTTAAATATATTAAAAAGTAATAGTAAACCATCTTCTGGATTCTGAAGAGATATGAAACCATATCCCAAAGTAAAGTTTCTGTGGCACAATCATAGGAGTCTCAACTTTCTATCAACATTCGAACCATATATTACCCATTCTGGGTAGCTATCATACACAAACATCCGTCAAGGTTCAAATGTAAGCAAGTCATCACAATCATATCATTAGAAAAAAATCAATCACAAATAATTATCTTATGTCACATATTCAAATACAATGAACACACATATAACTATCCTATGGTATCTAAATCAATTCTATACTCTTCAGCTATTGGCTAAAGATTTCTCATCTGACTCTCAAATCCTTCTTGCAACCTTCTAAATTATTAGTCAAGAATTTCTCAACCGGCTCTCAAATCGATTATATATCTTTTCCATCCCTATTTACTAGGAATTTCTCATCCAGATATTACAACGTTCCTTCGTCATAGATCATGATATTTAACATCATTGCTCTAATACATTTTACCATTTTCCATATGCCTCATAAGGCTCAATTCATAATGTAACAATTTTACTAAAACTTCACTCACATCTTCTCACCAAATTCAACGTAAGTTCACATAAATAACTAATCAACCATCACAGCTATTATAGCATATAATATAATCATTACAATTCTTTCACAATTAATTAGTCAATGGCTATTAATGACATAATTGTGCTTTTATTATGCATTCTGACCCACTATCAATTATCATCAATTAATTATACTTATATCACAAAATTAATTTCAAATAATAAGAATAAAATCGATATCACCAATAACAATAATATCAATAAATCATTTTATATTAAAATAAAATTAGCAATAAAATATATACTTACCTAATAACTTCCACTTATTCTTGAACGTGCCAAAAGATCTACAACCATCTTTTCACATTTTCCTTCATTCCTATAACCAATTCTTCGGCAGCGGTTTAATAGAAGGTGCCATGCCAAAAACAAGCTACCATAGACAAAACGAAGATAAAAGGAACTAGCCACGAGCTCAGACTCACGATCTTACTCCCTCTCCTTTCTTGCTCAATGGTTTTTATTTCTCCTTTTATTTATTTATTTCCAGCAACCCTCTCTCTCTCTCTCTCTTCGGGTTTCAATTCTCTTTTTCCCATTTCTTCCTCACGTCTCTACCCAACGTCATGGAGCCTTATCTACTATCGTGTGGCTATGCTACCTTTACACGTATCATACTTGGCCAGCTGTAAAGTTATATGGTGACAGTAGCAAAACAAGCTAAGGCCAACCGAAAACTACTGCACGGGAGGTGGATAAGCTCGCATACTTGCCATCATGTTTCACGGTTTCCAATCGCAATAGGATGAAGGTGTCGACACCAACAGATTTACATGAGTTGTAGCAGTACTTGAGGACGCTGGGAACGGAGGGCAAGAGAGAGAGGAGATAGGGAGCTGCCGAAGGAAGGAGAAGACGAGAGGGAGAATGCTGGGTGAGGAGAGAAGATAAAGAAAGGGCGGTGTAACATGAAAACCCGAGCGAGAGTCCAAAACGTGCCGAAAAAAAAGCTATGCATGGCGGAAACAAAGCCCTCGCTGGCGGAGTACAGCTGGCCCCTCCAATCTCGTTCAGCTGCTGCTCACAGCTTCTCTGTCACTGCTGGGTTTCCACGACAGCACCAGCGAAGAAACCAACGAAGACAACTCTAGCCGAACCCACCAAGAAATCAGAAAGGACGAGAGAGTCAGAGACGTGGAGAAGAGGAGCAGCAGCAGCAGCGAGTAGGAAAATGAAAAACTAGAAGAGATAAGTTGCTATACTTAAGAGAAGAAATAAAAAGTAGAGAAAGAGAGATGAGGCAGTGGACTTGGAGAAGTGAGAGAAGCTGCTGGAAGACTAAGAAAAATAAGAGAGAAGGTGCAGAAAATTTTGAAAATAATAAAGTAATAAAGAAATGGCAGTAACCAACATAACAAAAATTAAAAAAATAGGAGAGAACACGAGGGAAAGGGAACTCGAGAAGAGACGAGAGAGAGGGCCCCAATGTCATACAAAAGCTGTTATGTGTTTCTTTTTTCCTACCTTGTATCCGAAAAGAGACAATAAATGAGTAAAAAGGGATAACAAGACGGTGAGAGTAGTGAGGGATGAGATGCGTGGAATTTAAGAAAACAAAGCTGCTGTCCGAAAATTCAACCAAAAGGAGAGAAGAAAGGAAGCTTTGAAAGATGATATTATACTTCTCACTCATATTAAGCTCATTCTTTTATAAAATTTCAGCCACTCTTTGTTTTAATAGGTTTATTTTCATATAAATTGATTTTACTCAAAATTCTAATGTTAAATATTTTCATTCTTCCTCTCATACATACATGAATACATATTTATAATAATTTAATAAATTTAAGAATCCATAAATATAAAAATTCATGAAATTAAATTTTTTGAAATATTACATGAGTATATATCTCGCCACCATTTTTATTTTAATAAAAAGATGAATTTAATGTTACAGATTATATTTTCTTATTGATAGTACATATTTTATATTCATGTAGATCTATATCTATACTCATGCGTAAACTCAATTTTGTGAAATAAATATAATTGGATGTTTGAGTGAATGTTAATTAATCGAAATGCATAGCAAAAGCATGACGATAGTATTAATTATTGTCGAATGCTTGTGGTTGAGCTCTTTGTCATTTGTATGCTAAAAATTATTGTATAAGCTATGATTTGAGCTCTTATGTATATATTGCTTTTGAGTTCTTCCATAGATAGCATCGAAAGTCATGAATTGTGTTAGAGCAATGACCTTGGAAACTATAAAAATTGATGAAGCTTTTATGTGAAAGCCAGATGGTAAATTCCTAATGAATAGTTATGAAGAATATAAAAATTGATTTGAAGAGTCAAATGGAAAATTTCTAGCAGGCAATAAAGATAAATATAGTATCGATCTAGAAGTTAAAAAAAAGGCTACATGAATGTTTATCGTAACTAGATGTGCAACATTAGAAACTATTAGTGATTGAATGTCACAATTAATGTGAAGGGGATGATTTATCTATGTTTAGTTTTAACGGCTATTTATGATTGTGATGTCTACCTGGAATAGGTAGTTTGTGATACATTAATAATATTGCATAATAATAGATATTTGATATGTTTATGAGTTGTGATATAAGATACAAAGTTATGCAGGAGAATTTTTATTACAAATATGGTATCACATGTTTCAAAAGTCTAGGAAATATGGGTTTGTTAATATTTTAACTTAGCACATGTTTAACTTGCAAATAATTATTATAAAATTAATCTCTTACAAAATAGTGATAGATATATACTCACTGAGTTCTTGTAACTCACCCTATTATGTTTCCAATGTTTCTAGGTTAATGTAAGAGCTTTCAAGCCTTTTAGCATCCATGGAAAATCAAGAATGCCTTACTGGAATATTTGATAGTTAGAATTTAAAATTAGCATTCCGTTAGATATTTGTTAAATCAAATGAAATGTAGAATTAATTGTATATGTGCAAGTTAATTTATATGGCTTTGTGTGGTAGTTTAATGCTATCGTATCTGGAAATTAAATAGGTTTCAATATTATAGGGTATGTGACCCTCAGGAAGTGTCCAAAAAGAAAGGAGACTTTATCCATTTTTCCACAAAAATCTTTAGAATAAATTTGAGCTCCCTTAGAAATTTAGAAACTTTTGCCAAATAAAAAAAATTATTAAGGCTTGTGGAAACTAGTAACGGGATCCACATTAGTCACGATCGAGATTAGGTCATGACATTAAAGTAGATATCTTTTTCTCAATGACTTTGGACAGAATTTGTCAACTAACTAAGAATCAAATGAATGAGTAAGACATTTGTGATGATTTGAAGTTTTGAATGCTTTCAAAATTAACTACGACCCAATTAATTATGATGCATTGAATGTGAGAGGTACATCCTTGAATTGAACTTATGTTTTGTGCATACAATGAGGAAAAAATTTCTAGTTAGTGTCATAATTTTTCAATTTTCAATACTACTATTATGCATGAAAAATCTATATTTCTTAAATGTTTAAAGTTAATCAATTTTCTATAAATTATAGAATAAAAATAAAATATTTAAAAATATTTAAAAAAATTATTAATATCGAAAATTTACATTATATAGTATGTATGAACCTCAATATACTTTGTAATATATAGTACACTTGGATGAACATTTTTATACTATAAATTTTTAAAAATTTATAGTATGTATTATATATCATACTTTTGGATGAAAATTTTTATTTCATATATTTTTACTATCATACTTATTAAAATTTACACATAATTTTAAAATCTTGCATTAAAGTTTATTAAATATAGTGAGTGATTAAAATGATAACATAAATTTTAAAATAACTTAATTTGATTATTATAACATATTATACTACTAAATAACTTTAACAAATTAGAGTATTTAATTTAAGTGGTATTTAATATCTTTTAAAGTAAGCTTTTACCCTTCACTACATTTTGGTTTGGATTTAGTGTTACCATATGTATAGTAACTCTTATGAATAGCAAATTGGTTTGCCCAAATCAAAATGTGGTACATTTGTGCACTTATATGCCATAATAAGTGAATTCTTCTATTTTAGAAAAATATTAAAATTTAAAAAAGGATCACAACGAATGTAATTATTGATGATCTAATTTTTTTATTTGAATAAAAAGTTTTTGCTATTTACTTTAAATCTTACTTTTAATGATTGTTGTATATTTATATTTTCCTCTAGATAGATTTATTTTTATTAGTTATTTTAATGAATTTTAGAATACGATATAAAGCATTGAACTTAATCTACTTCTAAATTATGTGAATTTATTAATTATTTTACTCTTATATTTCATATTTAATATTATTAATGACAAAAGATTATCTCTTCTTTTTTATTTTAAATCATAGAAGATATATAAATTTTTACACGTACATATCAAAGTGAATCAAATAATTTTTTTATGTGTATCATGTATCAAACTTAGTGTACCAAATATACCTACCCAAACAATTGGTACATTTAAAAAAATGGGATTCAATATTTTATCTCATGTAATTCTTGGATCTTGTAACGGAAGATCTATTACCTTGATTTAAATTACGATCTACTTACACTTAGACTCTTCTTCATTTTTTATCTTTAGAACTATGCCTCAAATCTTTGATTACAAGTGATTGCTCTTCTAGTAGTTATAGAGTGACTATTATAGTCTTTTGCGAAAACACACATTCCAAAAGTCAGGTTATCTATACCTTTCAGAGACTAACCATAAAATGAGAGCATCATTTTTTTATCTTTAGTGGATTTTTGAGAATTAGAGAATATTGCCTTATCTCATCTTATCTCACTATCTTTTTCTAATTTTTCCCTACTTAACAAGCAAAAATTGAAAGATAATTTCTCTATTTTAAGTATAATTATATTTGAAACAAATTTAGAGACAATTTCCTTATTAGAATTAAAATAGTCGACCACTATAGAAATATTCACTTAGGATTTGATTTCATTAAATATTTAAACAAATTAAATAATCAATTAAATAATAGGGTGTATCCATGTGAACATATCACATGTTATGCAACATCTCCCATTTGTACATATGGGCACGAATGCTTTACTAAAACAAATATTGGTTAATCCTCTTAGTCATACAAAAAATAAGATGTACAACCACACAAGAAAGGTATTGATGAGTAAAGGACATATTAAGTTACCATTTAACTAGCATGACATTACTCAAGTCTTGGTACACCTTAATCATCTATTACACCACATTTTTACATATCTGATCCCTCCTAAATATAGAGTTATGCAAAAAACCAATTTCTATCCTTTGTGCTTATGGTTACATTGACTACATAAGTCTATATAACCACTTGAGCAATGAGCCACAAGCCTATAAGTGTAAAATCAAATGATTTTTCCTTAGATGCTTATGTTAATCCATTAAGTCTAAGTTACTTTTGTAGACATATTCCACTGGACCACATAATTCATAGTGCTTGGAAAACATGTTAAAGTAGTAACACCTAACCCCAGATTTATGATATAGGTCTAAGTCTTAAAAGGTATAAATGTAGGACACTCATAAGTCCTATAGAGCTCACATAATGACAAAAGAAAGACCCATTCAATCATTCCCTAACTTTAGTTGTCTTACAACACATATAATATGAAATTTATACCTAGAATTCTCATTTAAGGTTCATTACACTTGAATAATATATTGTATAAAACATAGACTAGTCATCATAAAACAACTAGCTTGGAATATCAAGTTTTAAATTTGTTCATATAAGCTACATATAGCTATCAACATCCTTTATGCTCGACTCTTTCAAAAGTCTCCTCTTAATGCACACTTCCCACTTCGACAATAAAGAGATCACCTACACAAGAAACCTAATGATCATTTAAGTCTCATCCCACTTATTACTTAAGTGTTTGGATGATTTCTCATGTGAAAAGGACAATCTAAGCCTATTGATGAAATATATATCTACATAGTTATCTTTTATTACAAGTCAACAAATGGCAAGGAAATAACTTGATTTTCTAAAAAATGAAGTACAATATAATAGTATATCAAATGTTCACAGAACATAAACCTTTAAAATACTTTTTAAGAGTACTTACACTAAGTTTTCTTAAAAGCATCAATAAATATATTATTAATGGTGATATATTTTAAGGAAACTAATTCTTATGCAATGAAGTTCCTTGTAAACTATTAAAGGTTAGGAGATATATTCTTATTTCTTGCTACAATATGAAATGATTCATCTTTTGGCATATATATATATATATATATATATAAAACTCATTATAAACTTATGTTTGTTTATATGTATAAACTATTGACGTTACTTATTTTAAAGTACTACTCAGATAACATAAAACCATATTATGGGTGTCTACTAGATTTAACTATAATTTTTCCTTGCTCCCCAATGGGCAATCTCAAAACTATAAAATTTACTAGCTATGCAAACGTTACGTCAATGACATGTATCAATGTTTATTAAACCTATCACTATATCTATAAATGAAACTTATTCCATTTGCACTGTTTCTTTTTCTATTTTAAGACACAAATCCAAGCTTAGAAAAGGCTTTTTATCCATTAAGAGATTCACAAGTTTGGAATCAAGTGTGCAAAAATTATCTTACAACATATATGGTATAGGCTTCTTATGACAAACACAAGAATTTCTTAGAAAAATCTTATTAGATCTTATCCTAAAAGATATGGTATACATGATCCAAACCTTTTATCTCAAATGTGAAACATGATCATTTTTTAGTTAATGGAATCAACTTTATGTTATTCTTAACAAACAATATTGCATCCAGTTTATGTTAACAAGCAATATTGCATCCACACAAAGTGAAAGAATGAGAAACTTATCCTTAACTCTTGTGACATCTACACAATGGTCCTTTTCGATCATAATAAAGCACACCATATATAATAGCTTTATGAAAATGAATGTACCATTTTCTACATAACTGCTTAAGTTCATAAATAGATCATTTCAAGTAACACACTTTGTGGTCTTATACTTTAGCTTTAAAGCTAAAAGCTTATCCTTATGGGCTTTTTAAAAAAGTTATATTCATATCCATGTGGAATAATTCTAAATTTAAATATGAAACAATTGTTAAGAAAAACAAGATGTAAGTCTCAGTATAGGGGATTAGTGCTTTTCAAAGTTTAAAACTCCTTTAGGTGAATTCATTCACTAAAAACTTAGTCATCCATCATGGTGCACATTTCTTATTTTGTGACACTAAGCCATTTATTCAAAGCTAGTGAATTAAGTGCTTCCTTGTAAGAAGAAGACTCATCAACATTTATAAAAATAGTTAAGAAGGACTTCTATTGTATTTTAATGCATTTGTAAGAAACATTTTTGTGCAAGCTTCTTCACATACTCTAATAAAGTTCTCCTACTAGCATTAATAGTTTTAGGATTTTATGGATTCAAATCCATTTTATGAGATTAGGGTTAATATCTTAAGGTTCCTTTAACTTATAGAACTCAAGACCCTTCTTAACTTTGTTAATATTAAGAAACTTACCCTTTAGAAAAACTATATCTTAGAACTTAATCTTTATTAGTCTACCATTAGGATGTTCAATCTATTAAACATACCTATTAAAGTGTTCAAAGTAATAAGACACACTTGTTAGCTCTAAAGCCTAACATCATAAACTTATCAAAGTTTAAAGTTGTTGACCTTTATATGGCATAAGCCTTCCAAATTAGACTATGCACCATTCCATAACTCATATGGATTAGTGGAGAATAATTTTGAAGGTATATAGTTCATGATATATGTTATAATCAATAAAGCATCCTTTTAAAAATTTATTGAGAGGTTTGCATGCATCATCATATTCCTAACCATGTTAACCCAAGTACAATTCCTTCTCTTGAAAACACCATTTTATTATAGACTACCAAGAATTGTTAATTTCTTACATATCCTTTTCTCTTCATAAAAATTTTTAAACTAATTAAATGGGTATTCTTGTTTTCAATCAATTCTAAGAGCCTTAATACTTGTTTTTTTCTATTTGTCAAACTCTACTATAAAGTATTTGAAACAATCTAAGGCTTCATAGTGATGTAATAATAAAAATATGATACCATGCCTAAGGAAATTATCCATAAAGAAGATGAAATAAGATGCATTATGATTTGCACTTATATTCACCAGCCTACATATAAATGAATTAATTAATTTTAGAGGGTGTAAGGCTTATTGAGACTTATTAAGCCATTCCATAAGTCTTTTAACTTACTTCTCTAGCAAGTTAAGGCTCATATGTTGAAAGTTTTAATTTTGGTGAAAAAGCCTAATTTCCTTTCTTTAACCAAAATGGACACACTATCTTATCCAAATTTGTCTTAATAATAAAGGGAAAAAAAGATACATTATAAAAGATGTCGCCTAAAATCAAATTCATATCTATTATGATCAAATCATATTAGGAAAAACTATGAAACACATTGAAGTTCTATCAATTATGCAAAATATATTACTTCAAACAATGGGTGCATGAAGTATATCATGCAAGATTATTGCATAGCCATCATGCATATCAAAAGTTTAAGTTTTAACATATGTAACCTTTATTCACGATCTTTTCCATCATTATAAAGTGCTAGGTTTATGGCACTTAATATCAAAATATTAATCTACATAATTATAGGCCACATATTTTGTTACTCTTGTTTCTGCAATCCAACTAATAAGTGATTATGTGAATATGCTAAAATTATAAGATATTAAAAGTGATAGAGGATAAACCTTTTCAATGTGCTTAGGATACTCCTATACATAATGAATTTTTTCCTTTAATTAAATTATTTTATCTTTGATATAACCCTAGGAACATTCTTGTCCTTTATGATGCTTGAATGCTCATCCTATTTTAATCCCAGTGCTATTTCCAATGAGCTTTTATCCTTTATGTTGCATAACCTTTTCCACTAATGTAGCATTTGTTAGTGTATATAGCCTAAAACCAATCATATTAGTGATTGTAATTTTAAATCATATTATTTTAATGGCAATTCTAATTATTATATTTATATATATTATCTGCATAATATATTTAATTATGATAATAACCTTAGAATAATTGTATTCTTAAATGTCCTTAGTCATATATCATTGTGGACTAGGTTGCTTTGATATGTTAAGACTGACATGTGTGAAGACTTATATGGGATATTAAGTTTACATATGAGTACAAGTTAGAGAACTTATATATTGGACTAACCCATCTTAAGAATACTACATGGATCGTTATATGAATGTCATGAGTAGGTTCTTAGTGATCATTATTAATATGGTCCTTTGACCTGAGATCACCAAAGGTTCCCTACATGTGAGTTTCATATTTTGATACTATTCTATATCACTCATGGTTGAGTGAATGCAAAGGGTAGATATTGGGTATGTCACATATCATGCGAAGGGGTTTGTGTGATCAAGATGGAAATTTATCCCTCCTATATAATAAGAGTAACATCTATAGGCCCTTGATTAAGTAAAGCTGAGAAAATGCATGGCCATACTCAGATGAATTGACATGGGATGTCAATTACATTTATTTCAGTCAGCTTACTTAGGAATCAAGAAACCTTAAGATTGAGGTATACGGGAATGACACGGTCCATGTCCCATGCTCAATTTAGATGTACAAGATAAAAGGACATAAGGTGATGATCACATGTAAAGGTTTAGTCAAATCACTGACTTTTTTATTACTTAAGGTAACAATGATGTGTTGCTAGACACCGATCATTATTTATGATAATTAATATGATTAATAATCATTGCCAACGTAATGAAAGCCTGTAGGGTCACACACTTAACACACTTAAAGCTTAGTGAATTTGGAATTAATGGACCAAATTGTTTAAGTCTAAGATTTAGAAATTCATGTTATAATTATAAGGCCAATAGTAAGCCTATAATTGTACATGGAATGAAGCCCAAATAAGTTAGGATTTTCTATGCACCTATTTAAATAGGCTTGTTGGGTAATAATAGTTTATTCATGATTATTCACACATTCCAAGCATAGAAAAACCCTAGCAGCTCTCATTGACCAAAACCCTTGAAAAGGCGTAGCTAACACTACGAGGCAAAGGAGAACAATTCCAACTAGTGTTCGTGTGGACGTTCATCGGTGATTCACGGGTTCGCGTGGATACCTCAGAGTCTTTGACCAAAAAGGAAGCTGAAAAGGTGATCAACGACCAATTTTTAGAGTCATCACAAAGGTATTCAACAAATCTTACATTCTAATTTAACATTTTGCATAGATCCATTGGCTAGGATCAGTTTATTCTGCTGTGCTTGTTTAGCTCCCATTCCCAATAGCATTAAGTTATGAATAAAAACTAATCTCAAAAGCGCTAAACTATAATTGTTTGAGATCATTTTTTAGATAAAAAAAATGCTAATTATAGCTCTAATTATAGCAAAATTACCCAAAAATAATTATCTATAAAATCTATTAGGTTCAACTTTCATTGAACCATAAAGTGAGGGCCTAAAGCCCAATAATAGACATTCCACTATATTTTGATTTTAGTTGATCTCTTTAGAAAATCTAGGTAATTCCATAACCTCCTATTAAGGAAATTATGTAAGTAGCTATACACTTAAAGTGAACACTTTTACCTCTGATTGGACTAAGTATCATAAACCACTTATTATAGTTATGATAGGTTATATTCCTAACTTCAAGCTAAGATATATCATAAGTCAAGTTATTGAGCAACTATTGCTTATTCAAAAAGTACTAAATTCTCATATGCTAAATATTAAGTTATTTTTTTTTTCCAAATATGAGATTATATCTATAAAGGTCATTTCTAAGTATAACTAAAATTTGCTCACTTGCCTGGAACTAACTAACTATAATAAAAAATGATTAGTTAGTGTTGGTTTAATGGTGTATAATGATTGAAAGTAAAGGCAGAAGCATGTAAAAGGTGATTTACCAATTAAGCACAATCTATGGATATCTAAATCAATAAGGATTGAATTGATTAAAAAGAGGAAAAGATGACATTGTTTGGTGACTTATGCTATGCATTTAAAGAAGATTCCAAATAATATCTAACTCATTATACACCATTTGATCTATCAAAGTCCCCCATTTAACCTAATTTTAACAAAGAGCCACTCTAGCTTTCCTTGGTTATTCTACCATACCAACCACCCACTAGCCCCAATAACCATTGTCTCATTGAAACCATCCTCTTCATAACTCTAATTTACATCAAAGAGTTGATGACATCTATCTAGAACTTTAATTCTGTAGCATTTTTGAAAATTAATGTTTGTTTAATTTTTTTAATTTTTTAATACTTTAAATGCATCAAATGTTTGTGATTTAGAAATTCAATATCAAATTTTAAATGTTTTTATGATTGTGTTATGCTCTTGTTAGTTATTCCAGACTCAAACTATAATGGTTGCTTTGTTTTTTATTTTAGAGTTAAGCTATGGGGGTATTATGATTTTATAGCTTCACAAATTGAATTTATTGTGTCTGGGTGATAGTATATGCTAGATATGTTGAATTTATAGCTTAGTTCAATATATATTCTTATATATACCATAAAATAAGGAAAATTAAAGAGTTCATTTTATTATTTACAATATGGGGAAAATAACTAGTTTATTTTCCATTTTAAGTATTATATGGTCATTGTACTATTTGATTCTTGTCATAAATTTTCTTCTAAATAATTAGATTTCCATTATTATGGGTATAACAGTATAACTATAAAAAAATTCATGTTTTAGTTCTCAAAGACTTCATATATGGTGTTAATATCATATATAATGTAGTCTTATGATTTTTTATTAGGGATTGGTTGTGATCCTATGATATATATAATGACTGTGCATAGAGAATGAATTTTCCTATATGCATTAATCACATGTGTTAACTAATAAAGAGTGGTATTCTAATGATTGCATATTAGCTCATGAGTGAATATCTTCTCCTTGTGTATAACTAACTATTGAATTGCTAAAAATGACACTTTTAGTCTTCATTATATAGTTAATATATTTTGCATGAATGACAAGTTAATTAATTAGGATAAAATTTTACCTATGTTGCCAATTCATAAGTATAAAATGATTTTCAATTCTCTAAATTTATATTTAGAATTTGCTCAACTAATGTCACATGGGGGTCATTATATTTGACATGCTTTAGTCATGCTTTCCTAGTTTGTAATATGATCCTAATTGGTAAGGAATAATTAGTGTGTAAGGATTAAAATCTATATTTGCCATGAATTAGGAAGTAATGGAGTTGTTGCTATTACATGACATTTTTTTAGTAAATACTCACTTTACTTGCTATTGGGTTACAATGATTTTTTAGAGCTACTGGCCCATACTACACATTATAAATTGTGGCCAACATTACTTTTGTTTTTAGGCTTTTGGTAATTAGTAGCTTGCATAGATCTTTTACATGAATTTACACTGAACAAAATCATATATGATTGATGGTGGTTGCTTAGCTAGAATAATGTACAACATTATAACTTTAGGTTTGATTTAAGTCCATAATTGTGTTTATGTATCAATGTAAGTGTGTTAAGTCCCTCTAGCTTTCAAATGGTGATCTACTTTGGTATATTGAACTAATTGATTATTAATGACTGTTTTCTATCATACTTGCTAATTTTAAGTATTTACTCTGTTAATTGCTTGTTGTTAATTGCTTTTTTATTATTAGAGTAAAGAATTTAGTAACTTTTTTAATGTTAGTCCATTACTAGGTTGTTTATGTTTCTACAATGTTGAAAAAAAATTAAACATCATTTCCTTTCTAATGATCAATACCTAATATCCATAATAGCATATTGGTTCATTTAATCCACCTTACCATACACAAACCCTTGCTCTCAATTCATCACTCTTTCATTTAAAATCCTAACCCCATCCCTTATTCCATGTACCTTAATTTCGTACTCCTTCATTGTAAACACTAACCTCATCCCCATATTGTTGACTCATTCATCCTCTTTATTTCCTATATATTCCTAATTAGATATAAAAAGCAAATATCTATTACTCTAAAGAATCCTAATTTAAATAACTCCAAAGAATAAATTGAATAATAAAAGATTGAAAATGATGAAAAATTGTATAAAATACCATAATAAAAAATAGGTTCTTTACTAAATCTATTATGATATCTACTGCTTAATATGTGAGGTTTAAATTCTTAAGAAAAGTCTTTTAAACACAATACTTGTAGATGAAATGAGCATTTATGAAAAATTAGTTTATTAACATTTACATATAAATAAAAGTAGATATTATGAGAGAATGTCAAAAAAGATGAATGAGATTAAATTTGTTGTACAAATCTGTAAAAGTCACATTAAAATAATGAGCAACAAAATAAGATTGAAAAAAGAAAAATAGAAACTAAATTATAAGAACAAACATAAAGAAAAAAATACTCACATTTATATTCTATGCTTTTTTAGTGAGTGCCAAACATCACACATTTAGCCATGGGCTAATTGAGTTATAGTCTTATAAAATAATTAGTATGCTAAAACATAAAATTGAAAAGAATCATCTTAAGGTTGGAAGGAAAGTACACCTTGTTAGATAGAGAATCATTTTAGAGTTAGAAGAGCTTCAGAGTGAAATTTGTAAATGACATTGTGCTTTGCTCCTTTTATTTTTAACTCATGCTATACTTTATCCTCATCACTTTCAATTCATACTCATGGCATAATATTCGATGTTGATTACTTTATATAATAATCAATGTCTATAGTTTATATTACATGTCAATTTTAAACAACCACTATCATCTTTAATATAACAATATTATTTTATTAAGTGATGTTCATCACCAGTTACATCTAAAAAATCAACATCATAATAGTTAAATGATTTTTTAATAAAAATATTTATTTTCTTATTATAGAATTAAATAGGCAATAATAAATTTAATGTAAATGAAACAAAATGAGAAAGGGGATAATATATTAAGAATATATATTTTTCCATTTTATTTATTTTGATATCGGTACATAAATATATATATAATGAAAAAATTATTATTTACAATGAGTAATAGACTTTACATTTACAATAAATATACATGGTATCCTTACAAAAATTAAAAGAAAAATTAGTTATCATTTACTTATAATTCCTTTATATTGCTTGATGGCATTTGCGATGCTTAACTTAATCCATTTTGTATTTATTGACCTTAAGGTACTTAATTGCTTTATTTATTATCAACCTCTCACGTGTATTAGTGTGAAAATAGGCATGCTTCTTGCTCTATGTGCATAAAAGCTTGACATAATATGTAAAACAAGCAATATATTGATATTCACACTAATGCATAGGAAGCATTAGAGGCTTATAGAAAATGAAGGAATTAAGCACCTTAACATTGATAGGAAGACAACATATAACATTAGTTCTATATAATTAAAAATTCTTCTAATTTTATAATCATGCCAATCCTATTAAACAATAGATATACCCATGCCCATCTCAAAGTGTAGAAGAAGATAACTGTGATTAATACAATGCCTATAACCATAAGAGATGATTTCTAAGATGATGCTAGAGGGTATAAATCATAATATTCAACATTGAGAAGGAACTAAAATCTCCCTAAGTTCCTTAATTAAAGAAGTTATGTCTACAATTCAATGATAAACAATTCAAAAGGATTCTTGTTCAAAATCCTTACAAATGCTTTGTAGAATATTCCTGTGTTTATCACTGAAAATGGATACAAGTTCTTGGAAAGAACTTGGATCAATTCTAGAACCTTCTAAGGGCATTAGTTTTTAGACTTCATCAAAGGCTCCTAAGATAAAAGGTGCAAACCATAGTATTAATATAACCTACTTGGGCTATTTAGAAAATTCAAGAATCTCTTAAAGTTCTATACAAAATATAGATACAAGTCCTTGTAAAAAACTAAGAAAGTTCCTTAGACCTTCCAGATAGTCAAGTAATGTTGAATACTAAGATTTACACCCTTAAATTAAAACGCTATATTTTTTTATTAAAGGAAATTTATCTTGAAAGATAACATATTTATTGGCAAGGAGCCCTATTTGTAGGCTAAGAGCAAAATAATTAAACATTGGTTATTATTTAAAAATTAACATTTTAAGTTTGGCTATATGAATTGTGTAATGATTTAAGGTATCGATTAAGTATTAAAATGACATTTAAATTATTGAAGAATAGTCATGATGATTGAAATGGCCTTACACAATGGTCATCATAAGAAATTAATGTTGTAATTTTTTATTGTTGAATTATGTCAATGATTAAAATTGACCTACATGAAAGTCACAACAAAAACCTAACTTTGTAAGTTATTCATTAAATGTTGTAGATGAAGTTATTTTTGTTAGGTTTCACACATATCATATAATGCAGTGGAAAATAGATTTTCCAAATTTTATATCATATGAAAGCTTCCTAGAATTAATACATAAGGACATAAATTAAGAATCAAAGGTTGCCTCTTGATGTGTAGATCTGAATCATAAGCACAATCAGGTGATGTGCCTTTACGATGTCCACAAAGAGGGAATGATGACGTCTTAGCCTCTATGAAACTATTAGGAATTGTCTCTCTCACAAAGGACTAGGGTTTAGTTCAGTTTCAAGGTTTAGTATGATTTTTGGTAGTAATTTTATTCATACAACAAAGTAACACCTTCATTCCTCTTTTATAGAACTATGGCACACCACTTTCCTAGTCCAATTAGGAAACTGCCTCTTCTTTCTGATTTAACTTAAAATCTAAAACCTTATCTCTATCAGGGTGAGAGTAAGGAAAAAGACAGAACTTATCTATTAGTTATCTAATATTACCTTAATATTAATAACTAAATATTATTAGATAATAACATTATCTCATAACATAATTATCTAATATTATTAGACAATAATATTATCCCATAATATAATTATCTAATATCAAATGGCACAATTATCTTATATTACTTTAATATTAAATAATATCACATAACATAATATATATTACATGAATATATATTTTTATCACTTTAATAATATATATATACACACTAAATAATATGCTTAATTAATAGGATTTTAGTCTAACTAAAACCTGATTAATTATTGCCTCATTCGTACTCTTTTTGCTTGATCCTTTAGGTTTTTACTATATTGATAATGACCCATTAATGGACCATAGACAGTGAGCGATATCTAAGAATATATCACTATCACCCAAATAGTAAGAATGTTTGTGATTCAACATTCATGTAATGTGTGAGCAATACTTTGCAACATAATCCCTTTTGTAGTGATATCCAAATCAAACTAGAGGCATGGAATATATTACCCTCATCAATGTTCAATCTACATTTCTTAATACTAAGGAGACTAACTTAAATAAATTATCAATATCATATATTGATCCACTTGAGTACAACTATGCATTTCCTAGTCTCACTTAATCAAGGGGCCCAAGGATATCACTCCTTTTATATATGAGGAACAAAATATGATCTATATTACTCATATCCCTCTAATGATTTATGACACACCCAATTAACGCCATACATGTCATCCTAATTAAAGGTGACACAGGACAGCATTAAAGTGTGTAACTCCTCATTTAAGGAACCGTAGTGACTTCAGGTTAAAGGACTATTTACATTATAGTCATATGAGTATAGCTAATGACACTCATCAATTCATTTAGCATTCTCATAGCAAGTCATCTAGTACATCTATTCACTAATAATATGCTCATGTATTGACTCAATATCACATATATATGATTCATAATTACGAGTCACCATATATGCTAATCTTGATGTACTATTGATATTCCTTTCGCAATAATATTCAACTAGGGATATTTTAGGAATAGTAAAACTATTTTAGGGATAATTATTATATTAGGTTATAAATTATCCAAATATGAAATAAAATATAATAATTACATTGTCTAAAATAAAATATAATATATTATGCATTATTACAATCATCTTATAATTGGCTACTAGGACACACATAATAATAATCTTTCATTCCATTCATTTAGATTTCTTTAGTTTCCCTTATTTAAGCTTCTTGATAAATTCATTCATTTATACGTGTTCAATTTTATTCATTTAAATTTCTTCATAAATGGCATTCAAATAGATGTCCTTAAATTATGAGAAAATGTCATCATGTTAGATGTTAGTGTAATACCCTGGGTTCATATTTAATGTTTTTATAAATTTCAGTGCTTGTAAATATTTATTTTATTTATTTAGTTAATATTTAGTTTTAAATTCCTTTTCTTTTTAAAAGTTTTGGAATATCAAAATGATATTAATGGTAATAATTGAAATATATTTATTTTTATATGGCCATTTTCCAAGGATTTTCCCCTATGTTGAAAATAATTTTGGTAAACATAGGTGCAAGGACTTATGGAATAATTTGTTTGTATTTGATAAATTATTTTTGAAAACTATGAAGGTTTAAAACAACTCTTTTTAGGAATTTTAAATTTATTAGGTTATTAAAAATATATATATTAAAGGAAGATTAAAAATAATTGAGTTGGGATTTTTAAACAAAAACTAGGTTTATAAAAATAAGTTACTAAAATAAATTAATAGGTAGGATAAATTTGAGTTTAAAGTGAAGGGTTGAGATTTCATGATAAAAATGAGTTCATGTAATGCGAAAAGCACTATAGCAAAACCTATAACTTAATTTTTTTTCATTTTTTCTCTTTACTCTTTTTCTCTTTCCATTGACTCCCTTCCTTTTTTTTTCTCAATTTTCTTTTTCCTACTAACAATTCTTTCTCTTTTTACACTGCCTCACATCTCTAATCAGTTGGCCATATACCACCATTAACTCTTCTCTATTTGTTCCCTGAACCCACCATTGGTAGTGAGTAGAAATCATGAGTGGGGATTGTTAAAAGCATCTAAAAAGTTGCTTGGCTGTTATTAACTTCCTCTAGTTGTTGCTAGTTGCTATTGTTAGCAGAGGTGTGAAAAAAGGTTGTGAAGCATGATAGTGGATCCATAGTAAAAAGCTATTTCCTTTAAACTATTCATGATGGAGCTTGATTCTGGAACCAATGAGCTATTGGTGGCACCTTTGGAGGTGGTAAGACATTTTTATGTAATTAGCCTTTTTGATCTCTCTTGTTTGGGGGTTGATCTAAAGATAAATTCATTAGTGCAAGTTTTTGATATGCAAAATGGTGTTTACAAAAAATATAATTTTTATATTATAAAAATACTAAAATAGGATAATTAAAATATATAGAGAGCATTAAATTCTAATATTTTGAAAGAATCATGCATGATCTAGAAAAAAAAACCATTTATAGGTATTTTGAACACATGATGATACCTATAAAAAAGCATCTATATTTATATATGTTATGCTATAAAGTGTTTAAATAACATGAGCAGAACCATTATAAAGTATTATACTATAATATTTTAGCTATGGCTATGTATTTATATTCTTGAAAATACATATTGTGAGAATTTTAAATATATAATGGTGGGTTTTAAAAATATGATTCTTACATTATGAATTATAAGTATGATATAATAGGAGTGTATCTAGAGCATTATATTGTAATACCTAAGTGAATTCAAAATGATTTTAGAGAGACCTTATTTTATCATTGTGTTTTAGTCACTTGCCATGGAATTAGAAAATTAATTTATGTTCAAGAGTATTCAATTAGTGTATTTAGAACATAGTTATATCATTAAAATATAATATGTTGATGTTTGGGGTTTAATTCAAAAAGCTTTCAATAAGTGTGGCCTTTTTGTTCTTTATAAAAAGTTAAAATATAAGGAAATAACTATATAGCTTTATATAGTGATCTAAGTAAAGCCTCATAAAAGCATATAGTCTTAATATTTTCATCATTTTATACCTTGATTTATTTATAAGAATCTCTAATATTTCTATGATAAGTTTGAAAATAAATAAAACTAGAATTTAAGATAATTAAGTAGCATATTTTGATTATTAGTCATTATTAGGAAATATAAGAAATAAGTAATACGAAATACTATTATATCATGGTTGCAACTGTTGGAATCGGGAGCCAAACAAGCGTAGTGGAATTAACTAATCCTAGCTAATGGATCCATGCAAAATGTTAGATTAAAATAGAGATTCGATCAATACCTTTTTCGATGACTCAAGAACTCGTTCGTTGATCACCTCTTCGACTTCTTTTTAGTTGAAAACTTTGAGGTATCCACACAAACCCGTGAATCACCAGCAAACGTCTCACATTCACCAATTGGAATTCACCTCCTTTAGTTTCATAATGCTAGCTACACCCTCTAAGGGTTTAAAGAAATTGCTAAGTTTTTCTATGTTAGGGATGCGTAAATAATAATTGTATTGTTATCCAACAAGCCTATTTAAATATGTACATAAAAAATCCTAACTAATTGAACTTTGTTCCATATATAATTATAGGCTTATTATTGGGCCTTATAATTATAACATGGAATTTTTAAATATTAGGCCCAAACAATTTAGTCCATTAATCCCAAATTCATTAGGCTATAAGTATGCGACCCTATAGGCTCTCATTACATTGGCAATGATCATTAATCATATAAATGATTATAAATAATAAGCGGTGTCTAGCTGTTGGGAATTCGAATTATCACATGCAGCGGAATTTTAAAATTTTGATCCGAATTCTACTTAGGATCCATGCAAAAAGCATAAGTCAATGATTAGGGTTTTACCTATTGGGCACTCGTATTTCTACTGATCAAAACTTGAGAGCGGATGAATCAAACGCCGGCCGGAAGGTACAGCTTCTCTACGGTATCCACACGGAGTGAACAACGACCTTTCACCCACCACGCATCTGCTAGGATGCGTTTTTCTCTCTAAGAATTAGGATTGGATGTTTTCTGAGTGATTTAGGGTTTATATGGAAGCTTAAAACGTGATTATTAAGTGCTGCCCTCAAGTCCCCTTTTATAGAACTTAGGCAAGTCATAATCCTAGTCCTACTAGGATAATGCTTCTAAAATCCTAATCACACTTAACAACTCATCTTATCCTTATCCTAGAGATAATGGGAAGAGATAGGACTTATCTATTAATTATCTAATATTAGATAATAATATTATCTCATAATATAAATATCTTAATTATTAGATAATTGTATATAGTTATCAAATATCAAAATAATATTATCTCATAATATATTTATCTAATATCTGATAAGATAATTACTTGATATTACTTTAATATCAAATAATATCACATAATATATATATATATATATATATATATATATATATATATATATAACGTGAATTTATTATTAATAATATATATGCACGAAAATAAGTCCAATTAATTGGATATTAATATAATTAAAGTCCAATTAATTATTGTCTTATTCCTACTCCTTTTGTGTGACCCTGTAGGTTCTTACTATGTTGACAATGACTTATTATTGAGCCATAGACAGCGAGTGGTATCTAGCAATACATCACTGCCACTCAAGTAGTAAGAATGTCTCTGATTCGACATCCACCTAATACATGATCAACGTTTTGCATCATAACCTTTTTGTAATAATATCCAAATTGAACTGGAGGCATGGAATGTGTCATCCTCGTCAATGTTCAATTTATATTTCTTGATACTGAGTAGACTTAAAATAAATAATTAATATCACATATGAATTCAACTGAGCATGGCCATGCATTTCTAAGTCTCACTCAATCAAGGGGCCCAAGGATATTTCTCTTTTATACAAGAGTAACAAAATCCCATTTACATCACTCACTTCCCTCTGCATGATTTATGACACACCCAATCAATGCCCTACTTGTCATCCTGATTAAAGGTGGCATAGGACAATATTAAAGTGAGTAATTCCTCATGTAGTGACTTCAGGTCAAAGGTTTATGTGTAGTTGTGATCATATGAGAATAACTTATGACACGTTTATCCATGCAATATTCTCATAGTGGATCAGTCCAGTACATTGTTCACTAGCAATGTACTCATGTATTGACTTGATATCACATATCCATGATTCGTAATCATCAGTCACTATCATGCTAGTCTCGATGTATTATTACTATCATTTTCGTAATAATACTTGACTAGGGGCATTTTAGGAATAGCAAAGCTATTCCAAGGATAATTATTATATTAAGTTATAAATTGCGCATAATAATAATAAAAATAAATATAATAATTAAATTGCCTAAAATAAAATACATTGTGTATAACTTTAATCATCTTATATGATTGGTTCTAGGACACACACCAACACTAGCAACACATCATTGTTACTCAAGTAATGAGAAAGTCAGTGATTGGACTAAACCTTTACACGTGATCATCATCTATTTCCTTTTGTCCTAAACATCTAGATTGAGGACGAGACAGACCGTGTCATTCCCGTATAGCCCACTCTTGAGGTTTCTTGATTCCTATGTATGTTAACTGAAGCAAATGTAATTGACATCCTATGTCAATTCATCTAAGTATGGCCATGTATTTTCTCAGTTTTACTTAATCAAGGGGCCCATAGATGTTACTCCTATTATATAGGAGAGACAAATTCCATCTTGATTACACAAACCCCTCTACATGATATGCGATATATCTAATAACTACCCTTGATTCAGTCAACTATGAGTGACATAGATAGTATCACAATATGAAACTCACATGTAGGGAACCTTGGCAATCTTATGTCAAAGGACTATTATAATAATGATAACTGAGAATCACTCATGACACTCATATAATGATCCATGTAGTGTTCTTAGGATGGGTCGATCTAGTGTACAAGTTCTTTAACTTATACTCATGTGTAGACTTAATATCTCATATAAGTTACCACACATGCTACTCTTAACAAATCAAAGCAACCCAATCCACAATGATATATGACTAGGGACATTTAAGAATACAATTATTCTAAGGTTATTATTATAATTAAATATATTACGCAGACAATATATATATATATATATATATATATATATATATATATGATAATTGGAATTGCCATTAAAATAACATAATTTAAATTTACAATCATCAATATGATTGATTTTAGGGTATATACATTAACAATCTCCCACTTAAACTAAAGCCAATCATCCATGTATCTAATACTTATGGATCTTATATGACTATCATGCTTTTCCTACATCAGGGCTTTTATTAGTGGATCAGCGACATTATTGTCGGTCGGTATTCTGCATATCCTGACATCATTTATATTAATAATATCTCTTATGAGATGATAGCCCCATAGTATATATTTGGATTTCTAGTGAGATCTAGGTTCCTTGACTTGCGCAATAGCTCCCTTATTATCATAATAAAGCTTTACCAGGTTAGCAATGCTAGGAATAACTCCAAGTTCAGTGATGAATTTCTTAATCCAAACAGCCTCCTTTGCGGCATCCGATGCTACAATGTATTCAGCTTCTATTGTAGAATTAGCCACTGTCCCTTACTTTGAACTCTTCCAAGTCACAACGCTACCATTGAGGTAAAAAACATAACCCAACTGCAACCTGAAATCATCTTTATTAGTTTGAAAGCTAGCATTAGTGTAACCACTTACAATGAGCTCTTCTTCACCTCCATAAATCAAGAACATATCTTTAGTTCTTCTTAAGTACTTAAAAATATTCTTGACAGCTGTTCAGTGGCTTTCATTAGGATCTAATTGGCATCTGCTCGTCATGCTTAAAGCATACGAGACATTAGGATGAGCACATAACATGGCATACATGATAGACCCAATTACAGATACATAAGGGATCTTACTCATGCGCTGTCTCTCACACTCTGTGGAAGGACATTGAGTTTTTGAAATACTTATGCCATGTGACATTCACAAGAATCCTCTTTTAGAATCTTGCATGCTAAACTTTTTGAGCACCTTATCAATGTATGTACTCTAACTTAAGCCAAGCAACTTTCTCGATCTATCTCTATAAATCTTGATACCTAATACATAGGAGGCCTTACCTAAGTCTTTCATAGAAAAGTAATTTCCTAACTAAGTTTTTGCAGACTGTAGTATACGAATGTCATTTCTAATAAGTAGTATGTCATCTACATACAACACTAGAAAGACTATTGTGCTCCCACTAACCTTGTTATACACATAGGGTTCACCTTTATTCTTAATGAAACTGAACTCTTTGATTGCAACATTAAAATAAAGATTCCAACTCCGAGAAGCTTGCTTTAACCTATAAATAGATCATTGTAATTTGCAAACTTTTCCAACATTTTTAGGATTTACAAAACTTTCAAGTTGTGTTATGTACATATCCTCAAGAAGATTTCTATTAAGGAAAGTGATTTTGACATCCATCTGCCAGATCTCATAATCATAATATGCAACTATAGCTAGAAGAATCCTAATGGATTTAAGCATGATAATTGAAGAAAAAGTCTCATCATAGTCAATACCATGGATTTGTTTGAAACCTTTTGCAACCAATCATCCCTTAAAGGTACACACATTACCGTCCATGTCGATTTTCTTTTTGAAAACCCATTTGCACCTAATAGGTTTTGCCCTTTCAAGTGGATCAACTAAAGTTTAAACTTAGTTTGAATACATGGAGTCCATCTCTGATTTCATAATTTCTAGCCATTTCTCGAAATCTAGGCCCATCATAGTCTCTTGGTAGGTTATGGGCTCATCTTGGTCCATGAGCAACACATCACCATGATGAGTCACGAGAAATCCATATCTCTTAGGCTCACAATGTATCCTACTAGACCTACGTGGATTCTATGTTACATGAGCAGGATCTTCCACAACTAGTTATGGAGCCGGCTCAAGTTCCATCTCAAGTTCAATGTTTTCTCGTTGATCTTGAATTTCTTCAAGTTCTATTCTTTTCCCACTGATTCTTCTAGAGATAAATTCTCTCTCTAGAAAAACATCAATTCAAGTAATAAACACTTTTTACTTAGTTAGATTATAGAAATAATATCTTTTTATTTCCTTAGGATATCTAACAAAAAAACATTTATTAGATTTGGGTTTAAGTTTATTAGAAGTCTGACGTCTTACATAAGCTTCACAGCCCCAAATCTTCATAAAAGATAAACTAGGTCGTTTCTCAGTCCATATCTCATATAGTGTCTTTTGAATTGATTTTGACAGAACATGGTTTAGTGTGAAGGCCGCAATCTCTAGAGCATGTCCCTAGAAGAAATTTGGAAGGTCAACTTGACTCTTTATTGACCGGACCATATCTAACAAAGCTCGATTCCTCCTTTTAGAAACACCATTCCATTGAGGTGTTCCTGGTGGATTGCGTTGTGATACAATGCCATATTCTTTTAGATGATCAAGGAACTCTCGGTCTAAGTATTCACCACCTCAATTTGATCAAAGTGCTTTAATACTTTTATTAAGTTAATTTTGTACTTCATTCTTAAATTCTTTGAACTTTTCAAAAGATTTAGACTTGTGTTTCATAAGAAACACATAACCATATCTACTGAAATCATCAGTGAAAGTAATGAAGTACTGATAACCTCCTCTAACTTGTGTGTTTAAAGGTCCACATACATCATTATGTATAAGGCTTAGTAAATCACTAACCCTTTCACCTTTTCCAGTAAAAAGGGCTTTAGTCATCTTACCTAATAAACATGACTCACATACCTCATATGATTCAAAATCAAATGAGTCCAAAAATCCATCCTTATGGAGTTTGGAGATGCGTGTCTCATTTATATGGCCTAAACGACAATGCCAAAGATAGGTTGGATTTGAATCATTAGTTTTGATCTTCTTCGTGTTTATGTTATAGATTAGATTTTCAAGGTCCAGAACATAAAGACCATTAGTTAAGTGTGCACTACCATAAAACATTTCATTTAAATAAATAGAGCAACATTTTTCCTTTATTATAAATGAAAAGCCTTTCTTGTCTAAACAAGAAACAAAAATCAAATTTCTACTAATAGTAGGCACAAAATAACAATTGTCCAATTCTAAAACTAATCCACTAGGTAAAGATAAATAATAAGTCCCTACAACCAATGCAGCAACTCTTGTTCCATTTTCAATGCGCAGGTCCACTCACCTTTGGCTAATGATCTACTTCCTTCAAGATCTTGCACATTTACACAAATACGAGTCCCACATCCAATATCTAATACCCAAGATGCAAAAGTAGATAAATTAACCTTTATAACATAAATACCTAAATTGGAAGTCCTACTTCCCTTTTGCTTCTTAAGCTCTTCCAAGTAAATCTCATAATTTCGCTTCCAATGTCTCGATTTTTTACAATGGAAGCATTGCCCTTCCTTGGCCACGCCACTTTTAGGCTTCAATGCAGAGGAACTTAACTTGGACTTTCTATTAATCTTGTCCTTCTTCTTTTTATTCTTAGTCTTAGACTTGCCCTTTCCTTTGCCCTTTTAAACTATCATAATGGAATTAGGCTTGGACTTTTTCAAGTTCTGCTTAGTAGTTCTCAACATATTAAGCAGTTTAGGCAAAGTTTTATTAATTTTGTTCATGTTGTAATTTATGATGAATTGACCATAGCTTTCAAGCAACGATTGTAGAACTATGTCAGTAGCCAATTCTTGCTACAAAGGAAAATCCAACGTTTCAAGGCTATTAATGTATCCAATCATCTTAAGCACATGTGTAGTAACAAGTGTTCCTTCATCTTTCTTGCATTGAAATAATGCTTTAGATACATCATATCTTTCATGTCTTGCTTGCTCTTGGTAGAGCTGTTTAAGGTGATCAATCATATTGAACGCCTTCATGTTCTCATGTTGCTTCTGAAGCTCAGAGTTCATGGTAGCAAGCATGAGACAACTGACATCTAGAGCATCTTCTAAGTGCTTCTTATAAGCATTCTTTTCTACTCATGGAGCATTGGTAGCAAGCTCATCTTGGAATAGGTTGCTCTAGGACATATTGCTTTTTCTCATGCTTAAGGACAATCCTCAAGTCTTGATACCAATTGAGAAAATTTATCCCATTCAATTTATCCTTCTCAAGGATAGATCGCAGTGATAAGTTTGATGTATTTGATACTATGGTTATCTACAATAGAAATATACATGATGAGAATCATGTATTTTATTTAGTTAATAAGGTCTTTTATTAAATAATACTCCTATTATTTTTTTCAAAATAATAACCCTCACTATTATTTTGGAAAACCTTATCGTTAAGGTTTTCTAGTAAGCTAAAATCCATATTTTACCAAATCCTGAGTTAGCTTTGGCTAATCACCTAAGAGGTGACTCTTTAGGTAGACAACTCCTTATCAATTACATCTTATGCAACTCTTGCATAATTAGGTGAATAACACTTATTCAAATTCATCTCATGAATTCATAACCAACTCTATCCCTGTAGGCCCCAATCCTATTAGTATAGGCTGTTAAGTCAAACCTAATAATTAGCAATTTGGATATCACTTTTATCCTATCGCGTCTTACCAAGATAGACTTTAAGCACTTTACTTTGACAAACCTACCTATAGTCGATCAAGATCTTGACGAGTGCTATTATTGGAAGGCATCTTTTTTAACTTAATATTTTGTTTGAGGGATTTCAATGTATTTGATCTCACTATTATTGTACTTGGTTTTATTAAGCATGCACCATACACATCTACTATAAGTATCTCATACATTCATCATATGCATCTCATACATAAAGCATAAATTAAATGTGACATGATTATAGCCCAACCTAAGTGATATTCTAAAGCTCAAGAATATCAAATAAAACTAACAAATAAAATTTTCTTCCTAAGAATCTTCTTCTCTCTTCATGGTTTAATCTCCACTTCCATTGTTACCTTTTTAAGTTCTCCAATAAAATTATTACATAATAATAAAGAAACTTCGAGTTACATTCGAGGGGAGTAAGATGAGAAGAGAATGTACAACCAGAAGTAATAGAAAGGCACGACACCCAGGCTGTATTTTAAAATTGCAACAAAATCACAGGCCATAATCATGCACCATACATTAAACAACAAATAACATGATAAGTGAAACATCTATCCAAATATATATATTTTAATATCAAAATATGAGTTAATTAATTTTGAATTAATTAACTAATTACTTAATATCGCGCTACGTAAAGAATTTTAATCAGATTGTAATTCAATTTGTCAACAATTGACATACCCCTTTAGCCGAACAATTTAACAATTATTGACATTCAAATCATGATTTTTTGAAATTTGATTTATGATAGAATCATAATGGATAAACTTTAATCATATTAAATAGATCCAATCAATTCACAGATTAAATCATTTATGCATACACTTCATACATGAGTCCAGATTTACTTTAATTCTGATTTATAATAGAATTTACATTTTAACTAGAAAACATTTTTCATATATAAAATCATGTTCAAGTAATTAATTCTTTTGATTCCATTCAAAATAGAACCCAGAAGTCTATTTCAAATTCAAATCAAAACCTAAAATTATTGCAATAGATTTAAATTTAAAATAGAACCTAGAAATAGATTTGAATTTCAATCAAAAACTCAGAAATAAGAATTAATCATGAAACACATTCAAATTTAAATCAAAATTTAAAATTAGATTTAAATTCAAAATAGAATCAAAATTAATCATATTAATTTTTCTTGAACCAGAATGCATGAAATCAATTTTGCCCTAATCCTAATAAGAAATCATTAAAGCGTGACATATAGAACAATTCATTAAATCATAATCACGCAATCAGCAAACAAAATCCTAATTTAACGTTTCACAAGTAGCTCTGATACCATTGTTGGGATCGGGAGCTAAACAAATGCAGCAGAATTAACCGATCCTAGCCAACAGATCCATGCAAAACATTATATTAGAATAAAGATTCAATCAATATATTTTTCGATAACTCAAGAACTCATTCATTGATCACTTTTTCGACTTCTTTTCGGGCAAAGACTTTAAGGTATCTACACGAATCTATGAATCACCAACAAACGTCTCACGTTCACTGATTAGAATTCACCTCCTTTAGTTTCATAATGCTAGCTATGCCCTCCAAAGGTTTAAAGGAGTTGCTAGGTTTTTTTATCTTGGGGATGTGTGAATAATAATTGTACTGTTATGCAACAAGCCTATTTAAATAAATGCATAGAAAACCCTACCTAATTGAGCTTTATTCCATGTATAATTATAGGCTTATTATTGATGCTTATAATTATAACATGGAATTCTCAAATATTAGGCCTACACAATTTGATCCATTAATTCTAAATTCACTAGGCTCTAAGTGTGCAATCCTACAGGCTCTCATTACATTAGCAATAATCATTAATCATATTAATGATCATAAACAATAAGCAGTGTCTAGCAACACATCATTGTTACCCAGGTAATGAGAAGGTCAGTGATTCGACTAAATCTTTACACATGATCATCATTTATGTCCTTTTGTCCTAAACATCTAGAAATGAATTTATAGTATGTGAAAAGAAAATAAGTAATGTGCATATAATTATAATTTATTATTGTAAATTAACAAATAGGAAGAAATAGAAGGTGAAAGAAAAAAAGTTGGGAATCTTCGAAATTGTTAGGTGATTTCAAGTGAGTATATATCCCACTGTTAATACATATTTTAATTAAGTGATGATTATATGTTATAATTTATATGCTTATGGATGATATAGAATATATATATTTCTATATGTGAGTTCTTTAAGGTACACCTGCATAGTATAGATTATTACTAAGTTATCATTATATTCAAATTATAAATGATATGAGGATGTTATCTATGGTCAAAAGATAGTTATTTATTTAGGTAAATGCAAAACTAATATTTGTGGTATAAACCCAATTATTTATTTAAATGAATATTAAATAGACATGCTTAAAAAACATGGTGGTGGTGCTTTGGGCTATCATTGAATGTGATTATGTCCTTTCAATATTTATATGATATAGCTGTATGGGTGATCATGATGGCATTATTATAGACATAAATCTACTGTGGTGTGTTTCAGTATCACCTTATGATGAATTAGTTACTTTATATTAGAATTTTTATAAACATTTGTAATATCAGAGTTGAGCTCTCATATGTATATTATCTATAAGTCATGCTATGAGTGGATTAGAAATTGTGACTCGTGATGGGGCGATAACATGAGGGCTAGATGAGAAATTCCCTGCAAATAGTTATGAAAGTCGTAAGATTGACTTGAAAATTGAAAAGATGGATGCAAGTTTGTTTATTATAAATGACTATGTGATGTAATGTGATATTGAAAATTTATTTGTAATTGGATATTACTATTTGTATGGCTTTGGAATCTTGGTATGATTGTATAGGTCTGATTGTGGTTGAGCTTTAATGGCTATTTGTATATGTGATGACCACTAAAATGGGTGGTGTGTACTATTATAAGAATATTGTATACTACTGAGTAGTGGAGTTTACTATAATTAGCGATGAGAGATATGGAATCTAGTTGTGTGTAAATGCACACTCAATCTGAGACTTGATTTTATGTAATTTAGAAATCCAAGGAAATGGGTTTGTTATTAATTTTTAATTTAAAACATAACTAGTTTGTAATTATTAATGGTATATATATGCTCATTGAGTTCCTATAACTCACTCCATTTTATTTTCAATGTTTTCAAGTCTAAATAAATATATTTGAGCTTGTTGCATTTATGGAGAATCAAGACACCTTGTAAAATGATTTTGATAATTGAATTAGGATCAGAATTTAGGATAAAGATGTCATTGATCCATCATTGGATGTGTTGAGTCATTTTTCTATGTGTAAGTTTGATACTATATAGTCTTGTATGTATATTTGATGCTATCATAATTGAGAAAAATTCACAAGTTTCATGGTTTAAAATGTGTAGCCCTCAAGAATTGTCCAAAAAAAGAGAAGACTTTATTCATTTTTCTATAAAATTTAAAGTGAACTTCGAGTTTCCCTCTAGAAATATGGATACTCTCATTACATAGATTAGAGTGAATAGCATCAAGGCTTGTGGAAATCGAGTATCGGAATCCATGCTAGTTATAATTAGATTAGGTTGTAATAATCAGTTAGTCCTAAAAATTGACACTCTTTTTGCCATTTGCTTAGCACATGCCTTTTAATTATTATAGATTTTTGTTATATAAACAATCAAATATGAAAAGAAAGTTAAATTTGAACTAATCTAACATAAAAAGTTATATTTATTTTGATATATCTTATTGTTGTTAATTTATGTAATCTAAATGGCAATTATAGAATTTTAAATAAATCTAATATATATATATATATATATATATATATATATATATATATATATATACACACACAAATAAGGAAAGAGAAATAATTTTGCAAATTTAAAAAATTTTATTTCTCTATTCATAATGAAAATACAAACTAATGAGTAAAGAAAAATAATATCTCTACAAATTTATACAAAATAATTACAATAAATCATCAATAAATAAAAACTATACATCTACAAAATAACTACATAAGAATAACGAAAAAATCAGTACGTATCAAAATATTTATCCTCGATGTAAGCTTCAATGTTATTGTTAAAATTTCTCCACTTAGGACATGAGAAAATATACAACGGCAAAAGTGAATGGAAGTGAAGTGAGAGATTACTGGCAATTATCATTTACTAGCATTTCTATTCCACTTTTACTTTAAGGGGAATGAGAGAGTCTACAATAGGAGAGAAATAAATCCATTATACACTTTGTCATTAAAAGTAGGGGAAAAGATTAGCAATAATATTATGCATTAAACATATCATACTTGAAAGGATGTTGGAGAGATATCAAAAGAGTTTATATGGAAATCAAGAGTCAGATAGAATATTTAGAGGAAAAAAATTAGACATTAGTTATTAAAGAAAATAGATGTCTTATGATTGTGTGATTTTCCAAAAGATTTCATAAATGGCTTTTAGATTATGGCTATTAAACAGGATTTATGTCCTATGCTTTTCTAGTTTCTAATGAGATTCTTGAAATGCTTTTTAGATCATGGTTGTTAACCACAATTGATGTCCTAAAATTTTGCAATTTCTAATGCATATTTTGATATGAATTTTAAATGATGGTTGAGTATAAAACCAATGTTGTAAGTTGCCACATAAGTTTTAAATATTCATTATTTTCTTAAATGTCATCTCAAATTTTTGTATAATTTTAAAAATATCACTGCATCAAAATAGACATTGGTTATGTTATTAAGTGATGTCTATTAACCAATGTAAATTATTAATTTTGTACTAGTGATATCATATTATTAAAAGAATGATATCTAGAGCCATGGAAATAGAGGAAACAATTTTTTCTTTGAAAAAAAAAAGAAGTTTTCTTTTATCAAACTCCCTATATTTAGCATGGAACATATAAGATATGTTATACCATATTAACAATTTATAACTATATTCCTATAGAAAATATTTTGCATTAAAACAAACGTAACTTTATTTTACATTATTTTCCACCTCAATTCAAGCATGTAATTAGCAATTGTATTTATTTCATATTATTTCCCTTTCCCAACTCAAGCTTATAAATTGGCATTATATCCACCATATTTTAGACAACATAAATTGAAGAATTTCTTTTAGCCTTCTAAGATTTTATTTAGTGTTAGAGCAAATAATCCTTACTTCCTCACATTATTAGTTCACCTTAAATAAGCTCTAAGCCCACCAAATTCAAAGAAAATCTTGGCTTACTAAAGTTCAATTTGTTTGAGCATGAGTAAGCCACCTTTAATCACTTTTTTGATGATCTATCATCACAAAAAAGGTTGAAAAGTTGAAAACAACTAGACTAAAAAAATCCAATGTTAATAGATAACATCCAATCAACAATACACTTTAATGCATCATGCTACAAAACTACCAAAATACTAAACTATACACTTTAGTGTGGAACGTATAAAATATTTTTCACCATTTTAACAATTTATAACTATATTCTTATAAGAAAAAGTTTTGCATCAAAATAATTATAGCCTTATTTTACATTATTTTCCACCTTAATTTAAGCATGTAATTAGCAATTGTATTTATTTCATATTATTTCCCATTCCCAACTCTAACTTATAAATTGGCACTATATCCACCATGTTTTTCACAACTTAAATTGAAGAATTTCTTTTAACTTTCTAAAGTTTTTATCTCTTTGGCTTCTAAGCCATTTGATGTTAGACTAAATGATCCTTACTTCCTTACATTGCTAGTTCACCTTAAATAAGCTTTAAACCCACTTAATTTGCAGAAAATCCTAGCTCACTAGAGTCTAGTTAGTTTAAGTATGAGTGATCAACCTCTAATTGCTTTTTCGATGAACTACCATTGTGAAAAGGTTTGGAAGCTTAAAAACAACTATATTAAAAAAATAATGTTAATGGATAATGTCCCATCAATAATACACTTTAGTGCATCATGCTTCCAAACTATCACTTCATCCAATACTTGTGACTTCCACATCATTTGGTTAGTTTGTCAAAAGTTACCATATATCAAAGGATAGCTCAATTAGTAGTCCACATCAATGCCATGTACACTAGATTGTCACGTCATCTAGTACATATCATTAATGCATATTTCTCATTATCCAATAGGGTATTAATTATTAATTAGCAAACAAAAAATACCTACCTAATCTAAACCTCTTAATTTCATTTTTCTCTTTTTGGTTACTATTATTATAAAAAGAAAAGATGGCTAATCCTACTGTTTGAAAAAAGAAAAGAAACAATTAAAAAAATAAAAAAGATAAGAGCTAGTGAGAATAAAAATGCATCCTAAATGCCAAAATCAAAGAGCTATTGAGACATTTAGGTAGAAAAGCTCTGTCAATAAATTCAAAGGCTACAAGAGATAGTTAAAACCTAACAAGCTCAACTAAGTCTAAAGGAACCACAAGATTTTAATAATGAAAATGAGAATAGTGAAGTTTCTTCTTCAACTAACACAAGTAACCATTAATGAAGACTTCTAGTCAAAACCCACTCGAATGATATCAAGGTGGATATTCCTCAATTGAAGAGACAACTACAACTTGACAAGTTCAAAGATTAGTTGTATACTATAGAATGAATATTTGAACTGAAGAAAATTACTAATGAACGATATGTTAAGATTATCACTATCAAGTTAAAGAAGCACACATCCATCAAGTGGGAAAATCTTAAATGGAAGCATGAAAGAGAAAGATAAAGTAAAGTCAAAACATATGAAAATATATGATAAGAACTTATATGTAAGTTCTTACCTGACCACTACCACTAAGATAACTTTATCAAGTTCTATAACTAGTGCTAAATAAAAATGACTATTGATAAGTACAAGATGTAGTTTGAGCAACTTATAATGAAATGTGATGTTTATGAGAAGGAAAAGAAGAATGCCAATTGATACCTTAGAGGATTGATTCCTAAAATTTTCATAATTGTACAACTTCAACAATATTAGACCTTAAATGTTATTATCAGCCTTTCTATTTAAGTTAAAAACACCCTTTCATTTGAGCCTTTAAAGTTGCCTGTCCCAAACAAAGTCCTTCCTATATTAACCATAGAAACTAAAAGCAACCAAGTAACGTAAAAAAAAGCACCAAAATGCTTTAAATGTTAAGAGTTTGGACATATCACATTTAATTGTCCAAACAAGCAATTTATAACTTTCATTGTGAAGAGGTTTGTGAATTATCTAAATAAAAAGTGAAAAAGGAGGAAAATGATTTGAATAATCCCCCATTGTTTGACAAAGAGTTTATCCCAGTGGATCATGGAGAATCCTTAGTATTAAGGCATAGTCTCCACATATCAATTTCAAAGGAGAAGCCTTAGTTTCATGATAATGTCTTTCACACAAGTTAAACTTCCTAAAGAAAGGAATGTGATGTCATTATTGATAGGAGAGTTAAGAAAATATGGTCTCAAATTACATCACTACTATAAAATTTTAAGTAAATGCTAGGTATGTAGTAGATTACATGTTAGTTTTTTATCAACATCTAATGGAACATCGTAATATATTTGTTATAATATTAGTTATATAACTAAAGTGAAACAATAAAATAATGCTGATTCTTTTATCAATGAAACCATCTTCATTTCTTCATGAAAAATACAATGTGATGAGATAAGACATTAGCTAATTAAACAAAGGTATTGACTTTTACCATTAAACTATCATTAAAAATCAATATAAAACATTAGTGGTTTTAAAAATATGATATGGAATGTTTTATATACCATGTTAGGTTCATTACATAATCAATGTGGTATGTCCTCCCTCCCTCCATAAACCTTTTATTCCCCTCTATACACCCCTCCATTTTGTATAGCTTCTTAAAACATTTCCTAGTAAAATGCTCCTTATTCCAAATACATATAGAACCTTGAAATGAAATAAAAACTAACTATACAATACTCTAATTCCAAAATACATATAGAACACCTCAAGTGAAATAGAAACTAATGTTTCATATTGCATTACATAATCCTATATCGTTCAATCAAATATAAAATATCTTAAATTGAAACAAAAGTTACATTTCCTATTATACTAATTCCATACAATTAGCACATTAGATTATATAATACCTTGCAAGAGGAAGATTGTACTATTGAATACTGGCATATAATTAAACATGTTTCATATTGCATGGAAAAAAAGCATATTATAATATAGTAGTTGTAGTAATTACAAAGAAAATATTTATTAGTGAAAGCTAAATTACATTTTAATTGTCATAGATATATTTTTTAGGTATCAAGATATTCAAATCATTGCCCCTTCATCATGATTATCTTTCACATGAAACCTGCATTAATGAAATAAAAATAATTAATGAAATACAAACTAAACAAGCAAGCAATTATGTATGTAAGTATAACTTTATTCATCAGTAACTTTAAATTATGTCAGGAAATTGCTTTGAAAGGATCATTAACCTATATCCTCTTACCATGATTCTTTGCATAACATTACTCCAAATTGTGTTCATGATTAACCAAAGCTAATCTTAATAACAAAGAAGGGTTGTTTTTAATATTAATAGTTATATCTTCTTCATTCCCACTACTTCTATAAAAGAAACTATAGATACTTCCTATTAACTAGTTCTATCATATAAAAAATCTATTTTACTTGGGATGCCATTATGAATAACTCCCCTTATGGCCTTTTTCACTAGGATCCACCAATGTAAGTCCTATCTCATCCACCCAGATATAATTATTATTGTCCATCCACTTATATTAAAACATAGGCTTCTTGAATTAGATGTTATCAAGCTTCACTATATCTTTGATGACCTTGTAATATGACATTGTTATATAGACTAGGTTTATTATCTTTGTCATGAAAAACGTGTATTATGTAAGTTACCAAAGTGATACCATTATTTTACATAGTACTCCTCTCATCTTGTATCTTTATGTAGAAAGAATATCTATTGATAACATATCCACGGTAAGATATAACCTCCTTATAAGGGTTATTGGCTAAGCATCTTATAGCCTTAAAAATATTGTTTAGTGTTTATGCTATCATGCTCCCTACCCATTGTAGAACCACATGATGAATAAGTTATTATTTTTAACTTATAGTCATTACTAGTTCTAGCCATGATTGAAATCTTTCTATAAAAGCAACATGCTTATTCATATAAGGCTCAACCTTTTCACTATTTTGTAAAATGTAAAGGTATGCTTGTGCCCCTATTTCATAGTCTATGCTCTCCATTTAAGTGCTTACTGTACAATTTTTTGAAAATTTCCCTTATGACATGACATATAAAGCCTTAATAATGTCCATATTTGATAAATTTTTAGTGCAAAACTCCACAACCTCCATAATAATATACCCCTAAACAATACATTATTTGGGCCTATTTTAGTTAAGTATATACCCTTTAGGATCTTTATATATTACTTAAATATATATACCATCTCAAATAAACTAATCCATAATATTTTATCTCCCTCATAAAATGCACCATCATGTTAAAAAATAATATGGAAAACAAATCTCAAATTTACATAGTATGACAATGAAATCCCTTTATAACTTATCTAAATCCTTTAGGTCAATAACTTTGGCACATATTGCACTGAAAAAGAAATAAAGTTTTGTAATAGCTTACTTTACATGTTTAGGTAATATTCCTCAAATGGCCTCTAATAAAGTTATTACAATAAAACATAATAATCGTGATATTTTAAACTAACTAATTTTGAATCTTTCATAGAAATGAGACTTTTAATGTTTTAAGAATAACCTTAGGGAACTTTAACAATTTGTAGAAATTTATTTTATCCTTCTTATGTAAGGTACATCATGTTGGAGACATATACATACATTGACCCTTTTTTCGATCTTAATTCCTTCCATATGTCCATCTCAAGCAAGACTCCACTTTTTACCTTTCATTGCTTCTTTATGAGTGTTCTAACCAAACTATCACATATATTTTTTAACATGCATAACATAAATGTCATCTCTAAAAAATAAGTCTTTCTAGTATGAAATATTGAAGAATATAGGCTTCTTTTTCCATGGAATGTCACCATTTGTAGGCATGTTGAGTTTGCTAACAATGGTATTAATACTTTTTACCCTTTCATAAGCCTTATCCCTAGTTAAGGTTTTTAGAGTCGATGCTTCTTAGTGAATTATTAAATGTCTTAACCTAGATAATTGTGGGAACTAAGTGGAATTCTCTTATGATCAAGATATATTATTTTATTTCCATGTTTAAATTAATAAAAGCATGAGCCATTTTCACAAACAAGATATGCTATACACCTTTTAGCACTATATGTTGATAACTTTCCTTAAGCTAAGAAGTCATTGATTGTACAAATGATCATGGCATGCAACTTAAAAGACTCTTACTAATATATGTCAAATACTAACACACTTTTATCCCATATAAGTCTTAAGTTATCAATAAGTGGTGTTAAGAAGAAATCTATGTCATTTCTTGGTTTCTTAAGCCTTAAAATCAATAATGTTAACATTATATTCATGCAATAGATGCATAACAAAGGTCCTGGATTGTAAATCACTAACACGATATGTATATGTTATATTTCCTTCTTATGTTACAATGAGGATTTATCTCATCAGTATGTAGTGCAAATCTAAAGTTTCTTATTTCATTATCAAATCCAAGGAACTATAAGTCAATCATTCTTTGCTAAGGAAAATTTGTTGGATGATAAAGTTTACCAGTAGAAATAATTTACTTTACATGTCATGCTAAGTTTTTAGTATTTTCTATATTAGCAAATTTGTTTATACCTTAGTATTATGAGAAGATATCACAACACCTTAGTTAAAGCCTCTTTTTTTATGTTACTATCATGCTTCTTTAATTTGTAATGTGATACCCTACATTTTAGGCACTTATGCAATGTTTTGTTCTTTTTTCTATACAATATACAATCATTAGGATATGCATGAATCTTTTAATACTCCAAATACATCAAGCACATGATTCTCTTCATGTTATAAGCACAAGCTAGTAATAAATTACCTTTAGGAAGTATGTGTTTCAATAATTATAATGATGCTATGAAACTCTTGTCACTCCATCTATTTCTTGCTTTAAAGTTGAACAATCTTAACACAGTAAACAAATGTGTGAATTAAGTGCAACTAGGATACAATGACTTCTCTATATCACTTAACAAGCTATCTAGGATATCTTAACGCTCAATAGAATTATTTACAACATTATTCACCATATCCTCTAAGCAAGCATCGAAGTTTTTATATTTATGATTAATCTACATAATTCATTTTCAATGAACCATATCTATTGCATATCTAGATGTAAATGTTGGGTGATCTCATAGTCACTACAACAAATTAATACTTGTGCCAGGGTCAAAATTATGACATAAGATTAAAATTTTCATAGGTATGCTATTTAGCAATGAAAATACTAATTGAATGGTTCTATGGCATAAGTAAGCATGGTAAGGAAATTACTATAGGAAAAAAAGTCATATGACATAAATGATTTTTTTTACCATGGGTTTACTAGTGGCTAATAGATTTTTCTACCCATAAGCTACAACAAATTAACACTTGTGCCATGGTCAAAATCATGATACAAGATTAAATTTTTTATAGTTGTGCTATTTAGCTACGGAAATACTAATTGAATGGTTCTATGGTACAAGTAAGCATGGTAAGGAAATTGCTATAGGAAGAAAGGTCATATGACATAAATGATTTTTTTTTACCATGAGTTCACTAATGGCTAATGGATTTTTCTATCCACGAGCTACAACAAATTAACATTTATGCCATAGTCAAAATCATGACACAAGATTAAAATTTTCATAGTTGTGCTATTTAGTCATGGAAATATTAGTTGAATGGTTTTATAGCATAAGTAAGCATGCTAAGAAAATTACTATAGGAAAAAAGGTCATATAACATAAATGATTTTTTTTATCATGGATTCATTTGTGGCTAATAGATTTTTCTATCCACGAGCACAAACATGGCAAGATAGGTACATCTATGGTTAGTAACTCATATTGCCAAGAATAAAATCATGGCAAAAAAAATAAAATTACTTAAAAATTAGTGTAACTAGCCAAAATAATTTTTATATATCTAAATTGAATCAATTATCTAGCCAATTTAATTAGGTATTATTCTATCATTTTATTTGTACATATACCGAAATCTGTTAATATTTTTAACCTATATCAAGTTAGGATAAATTGTTGAAACTCTATTCATTTAAAAATTGTAAATTGTATTTACGATAAATTGAACCTAAATATCTAAGCTGAGGAATGTCAAGTCTTACCATTGTACTAGTTTGCTTCTTTAGTATTATAATGCAATATATTTTATATGAAGTTTTAATTAATTAGTTGACTTCAAAAATAAAACTACACTCATGTGATACTAATTATATAACAATAAATATTATATAAATACATTTAATATAAATATATTAATAATAAAATATTTTATGATTTTATTTTATAAATTACTTTTATAGATTAAATATCCATTTGTTTCATTACTAATTTTGCTTGTACCAATTATATCCTTTACAAATATCTTATATTAATTTTATCTCTTATAATTAATTAATTAATTTTATCCTTTTATTAATATTTTTCATTATTTGATCCTGCCAAGTTCCTTTGGACGAACGATGTACAGAGAGAAGTATAATGAATTAAACATCTTTTTTCTCTTTTTTTCCTCTCTCTGTTTTTCTTCTTCCTTCTTTCTTTTGTTCTTCTTCTTCTTCCTCCTCTTCCTATATATATATATATATATATATATATATATATATTATATATATATATATATATATATATATATATATATATATATATATATATATATATATATATATATATATTAGCTGAGATAGGTAAAGCCAGCATATAATCTAAGTGGGGGCACTTCTCTCCCTATGGGTTATGTCAAGCCTTCGATAGCTAACGTAAATGTCAAAATCTCATATATGGATTACACACAACATTTTATTGATGCTAATGCTAGGTCATTACTCAAAAGTAACGCGCTATATAGCTCAAGTACAATATCAAATGAGCTAGAGTCGTTACATCGGTGCCCGGATATAGTACTAAATAAGCAAAGGTCCTCACATTTTTCAAAACAAATGTGGGTAAAAAGGTTAGTCCGAGAGAGCATAATTAGGTTTGGTACTTGGAATATTGACATGCTAACAGGTAAATCCTTAGAGGTTGTGGACACCATGATTCGAAAAAAGATTAACATCATACATCTTCAAGAAACTAAATGGGCTGAAGAAAGAGCTAAGGAGCTAAACACTACAGGTTTTAAACTATGATATACAAGGAAATTTAGAGGAAAGAATAGAGTTAGTATTACTGTAGATAAGAATTAAAAGAAAAATGTGGTGGATGTAAAAAGGACAAGGGATAGGATCTTATTTTTAAGATTAATAGTTGCACAAAAGACTATCAATATTATTAGTACTTATACACCACAAGTAGGATTGGAGACACATTTGAAGGAAAAGTTTTGGAAAGACCTAGAGGGATTGGTTCAATGAATTTCATAAGAAAAGATTTTCATCAGAAGGGATTTAAATGGATATGTTGGTAGTGACTTAAGGCATTTTTCAGGAGTGCATGGAGGTTTTGGTTTTGAAACACTAAATAAGAAGGGACAATCCATTCTTAATTTTTCAATAGTGTATGATTTCAAGATTGTGAACACTTGTTTTAAGAAGAAAGAAGAGCATTTAATCACCTACAAGAGTGGAACTTCAAGGTTACAAATTGATTTCTTTTTGGTAAGGAGCTTAGATAAAAGAATCTATAAGGATTGCAAAGTGATTCCAATATAGGGTCTTAGTCCTCAATGTTCATTTTAAATCTTGTAACAAGAAGAGATAACAAGTTATAAATCTAAAGATCAAGTACTAGCAGCTCAAGGATGAGAACCAAATGACTTTTAAGAGAACATTATTGGAGGAAGGTAATTAGGAAGCATAAGGAAGTGCCAACCATATTTGGGATGAGATGGCTATGAGGGTTAGGATAGTTGCTAAGGCAATTTTAGGTGAATTAAAAGGTTTTAGACCGAGAGATAAAGAATATTAATACTGGAATGAAAGTGTGCAGGAAAAGGTCAAAACTAATAGGGAGTGTTTTAAGGCGCTGCATATGTGTGACAATGCTAAAATTAGGAAAAGTATTGGATAACTAAGAATGAGACCAAAAAGATAGTGTGCAAGGTATGATTTAAAGCTTTTAAAGAGTTTTGTCAAGATTTAGGAACTAAGAATAGAGAACAAAAGATTTATAAGCTTGCTAAAAATAAGGGCAAGTACTGCTCACAGATGAAGATATCAAAGAGAGATGGGAGAAGTACTTTTATAAGTTTTTCAATGATATGTAAGGAGTGACTAGGGATATAGAAGGATTAGAAACCTAAGAGGACGAACAAAATTTGGCTTATTATCAGAAGATTTGAGTTGCGGAAGTGAAAGAAGCTCTTAAGGGGATGAATAATGGTAAAGTCATTGGTCCTAATAGTATTCTTATTGAAGTTTGGAAATATTTAGGAGAACAAGTTATCTTTTGGCTCACCAAGTTATTTAATGAGATTTTAAGGTCTAAGAAAATGCCCAATGAGTGGAGGAAGAGTATTTTAATACCTATATATAAGAACAAAAGAGATAACTAAAACTGTGCAAACTACTGAGGGATAAAACTTATGAGCCATACTATGAAACTTTAGGAGAAAGTGATTAAGCACATATTAAGAAAGGAGATTAGGATTGCAGAGAACTAATTTGGATTTATGCCAAGAAGGTTTACAATAGAGGCTATTTATCTTTTTCAAAGGTTGATGGAAAGGTATCGAAGTAAAGAAAGAGACTTGCATATGATTTTAATTAACCTAGAAAAAGCCTATGATTAAGTACCAAGAGAAATGTTGTGGAAGGCTTTAGAAAAGAAAGGAGTTCGTATCGCATATATTCGGGTTATACAGGACATGTATGATGGAGTAACTATAAGTGTAAGAACGATTGGAAAAGAGACAAAGGATTTTACTACAAGGATAAGTTTATATCAAGGTTCAACCTTAAGTCCTTACTTGTTCAATCTAGTCTTGGATGTTCTTACTAGGGAAATGCAAAAGACTATCCCTAAATGTATGTTATTTGTAGATGATATAGTCTTAATTATGAAATTATGGAAAGAAGTTAATTATAAATTAAAGTTTTGAAGATAAACTTTGGAATCAAAGGGTTTTTGCTTAAGTAGGAGTAAGACAGAGTATATATATTGCAAATTTAACAAGAAGTAAGATAGAAATAATTTAGAGATAAAAATTGGAGAGCATATCATACTGTAAATATCTAAATTTAAGTACTTAGGATCTATTTTGCAAAGCGATGAGGAAATTGATGGAGATGTCACACACAAAATACAAGTTGGATAGCTAAAATGGAGAAAGGCATCTGGAGTTATTTGTGATCGTAAAGTAACTACTAAACTTAAAGGGAAGTTTTATCATACTGCTATACGACTAGCTATACTTTATAGTAATAAATGTTAGGCTCTAAAGGGACAATAAGAGCAAAAAATAGGGGTAGCAAAAATGAGAATGTTAAGATGGATGTATGATCATATAAGAAAGGACAAGATACAAAATGAATGCATACGAGGGTATATTGGCATGGCATCTATTAAGAAGAAGATGATAGAAAATCGGTTAAGGTGGTTTGGTCATATGTAAAAAAAGCTATTAGAGGCACCAGTGAGAACAATTGATCGCATGGTCTTTAGCATCATAAAAAAGTGTAGAGAGAGACCAAAAAGGACATTGAAAGAAGTTATAAAAAAGAATTTTTTGGTGAATAATATTATTGAAAATTTAGTTTCTGATAAAGCACAATAACGTCATGCAATCCATGTAGCTGACCCCACTTAATGGGACAGGATTTTATTGTTATTATTGTTGTTGTTGTTGTTGTATCAATATTTTTTATTAGTTATTGTTAATTGAGTTATTACAAAATAAAAGTAAAATTTTTATATCTTTCAAATAATTTTTTTTTATTTTCTAAAATTCCTTCAATAAAGGTTAAATTATATAAAATAAATATCCATCCAAATCATAATTTTGAACTATTATATATATTTAAATTTTAATTATAAATTATTTACTTTTAATTTTTTATTTATAATACATATTTTTATTATTTACAAATATAAGTTAAATCATTTAAACCTTTACAAATTTTTTGTATTAATTTCATTTCTCATATATTATTTATATTTAATTTTTATCTTTCCATTTATCAAGTTATTAACCTATTAATAAAATTATAAATGAATAGATCAAATTAATTAAATTATTATGTAGAAGATAAAATTAATACAAAATATCTATGAGAAAAATATTAATACAATTGAAATTGATAAGGGATAAAAAAAATTTTAAATTATTATATACATCACTCCTTTAAATATAATTTATTTAAATTTTTTAATATAATAATTTAATTATTGTTAAATTATACATAATTTTACATAATTATCATTTTTAATTTTTTAATGAAAGTTTCATTAATATTATTGTGATAAATGTAAAACTTATTATTATAAATTTTTATAATAAAATTTATTATAACTTATCTCATAAATTACACCCTTTATATATAATAAAATAATTTTAGTATTTTCATAATATATATATTTTTCATTAATATATTTTTTAAAAATAATGTGATATGATAAAAATAAATAAATTTTTATAATATTTTATACCTTGAATGATCTATTCTTGTTTAACGGATATTTTAAAAATTGGATCGAATAATGAGTTGAAAAAATTATTATATATGTATCTTTTATATTTATGTATATGTTAATCCTATTATTTTTTAATTTTATTATGTAAAGAATTTAAATTCATTGAATAATTATATAATAGAATATTTAATATATTATAATATTTATTTTATTGATGTATGTTAATTTTATTATATAAATTTAATTGGTAAAAAATTAAATAATTATTTATTATTTATGAAAAACTGTTACATTCTAATATATATTATATTTGATATAAATATAAACAAAAATGTTTAGGAGCTTAATAATTGAGCTTTTTCTTATATATCATAAGGTTTAGGGTTTAACTCCTATCTAAAGCACATGCCTATATAATTTATTGGTATTTCTATCTTTTTACATATATTTTATGAATTGACTAATTAAAAATGTTATATTCTATAGCTTTTTTATTTTGATTAATTGGAACTAATCAATTGATCAAATAAGCTATTTATTAAATTTTTGAAATAATTTTTTCACTTAGTCAATTAGTTAAAAATCTCTGACTCAAGTAATAAATTAGTTATTTGCTAAACACTAATAATATATAAATATTTATATTTTTTTATTATTTATCATATTACAGCATGTTGCATTTATTACAAATAATTTTTTTATATGTATAGTTACCAAAAATGATATATTTGATTATGATTTTATTTATAGAATTAATTCATAGCAGAAGTAATACTTTGCTATAGATAAATTTTTCTAACTTATATGATAGAATAAGTGATACTTTGTTATGAGAAATGCATACTTGTAACTTAATTTATGGCACAAGTGATACTCTGCCCTTAAAAATATATTTCCATAGCTTAATTTATGATACACTTGATATTTTATTGTAAGTAAAATTTTTTCATATGACTAGTAATACTTTACCACAAGTAATATGTTCTCGTAGCTTAGTTTTGTGGTACAAGTGACATTTTGCCATAGGTAAAGTTTTTTTGTAGTGCAAATGATACTTTGCTATAGAGATTGTGTTCTCGTAGCTTAGTTTATAGCATAAATGATATTTTGACTTAGATAAAGTGTTCTCATGGCATAAATTTTTCAATTTTTTGTACATTTGTTTTTTGTTCACATGGCAAGAGATAAAATTACCACAATTTTTAAATTTTCATGGCATAATTCATGGCACAAGTATTAATTTGTTGTATTGAGTTACTTAATTGTTACCTTATTGACACAATAACATTTAATATTTGGGCACCTTATGAGATTATCATTAAATTCCCTCCCCTAACTAACTACAAATTTGATAAATTCATAACCTTATTTTCATATTCAACACTATGTTGATCAACACATATTCATCTTCAATCCATGACTAGTTAATTTAGTAAAATTCATACACATAAGAATATGAAGCAAACTCTATATCATCATAATTGTACATATTCTTAGCTATGGATCCAAAACCCATATATATTCATATATTTACATGCATCAAAATTGCAACTCTAATCATCTAGGCCTAAATATTTTCCAAGCATATATCCAAAACCAAAACAAATCTATATATTTGTATGCAACTTTTTGCATATAATTTATTTCATGCCTAAGGTTGTGATGTATACAATGAGTTAACAAAGTATCAAAAATATTTTAGTGATACATCATAACATCAACCCTAATCAACATAAGCAAAAGACTTGGCATGTATAAATACACAACTTAAACAAACAACATCATATAGTTAAAGTGAAAATATTAAAACATGTTTAGAATGAAAAAATACCAAGGACTTTGGTAAGTATACCTTGCTTGAACATAAAAGCAAAAGATCTATTTGTGCTTTGCAATTCTTTTGAATTTTGTCTTAGTCTTCAAGGAGCTTTATGTTAGAGGTGTCCAAGTTTTGCAAATGATGTTCCTACTTTTTAGTGTTTTATTTTCATTTTCCCTCCAATCCATTTGTATTTTTTATTGGTGTAAATGTCCATATAAAACAATGTCATATTAGTTTCCACATTGATTATTAGAAAATACCAACATGTAAAGTGAGGTTAGGTAAACCATTTCAGCTATCAAATGTTGGTTTTATCATAAAACACCATTATCTATAATAAGACAATGTTATCCTACTAAATGATGTTTAATTAATAAAAATTGATATTATAATACTTTGATGTTGATTAATTATAATAAATTATTGTTTTTGGTTTCAAAAACCTTTTTTGTACACTAGGAAGCAACAAATTTATAAAGTAAGTATAAATTTTGTAAAAAAAATATTTACATCATTGTTTGAATTGATCAATTTTTTCATTTAAGTTACACTTTCTGAAATTTAAAGCATTAAATTCATTATTTGTAATAACCCTAATGTCATTTCTTTACAAATGTTTTTCTTATACAAATAGATACAAACAATAACAAATTGAATATGAATTTAAAAACATATAAGGAAGGAGATAATCTATTATGAAAATATATTATACAATCTTATATATTTTTATATCATTACATATATAATTTCCAATAAACAAATGACTTGTTATTTACAATAAATAACCTATATAGTATGATAATAATAAATAAAAGATAAATCCTATCAATTTCTTCATATCAATCTATGCAAAATTAGCCTATCCTTGTTGTCAATTCCTTTATGTTGAATATAGTGTTTTGTTTAAAAAATAATAAATTTTTACATGAGGTTTAAGCAATTTATTTTCCTTCATTGCCAGCGTTAGATTTTAGATGAAGTATCAAGATAGCTCCCCCTCTATCATATTTAGAACATTTATAAATGATAAAGTATCTTGTAGAAAGATTTGCCTTTTTTGATATTTTTGCTTCCATATATTAGTAAGACTAACATTTAGAATTGTTAGGATCGGGAGCCAAACAAATGCAGCAGAATTAACCAATCCTAACTAACAGATCTATGTAAAATGTTAGATTAGAATAAGGATTCATTCAATACCTTTTAGATGATTTAGGAACTCGTTCGTTGATCACTTCTTCAACTTCCTTTCGGCCGAAGACTCCAAGGTATTCACATCACATAAATACTGGTTGAAATTTTTTTCTTTAACTTTGTAGTGTTAGCTACGCCTCTTCAAGGGTTATAGTCAAGGAAGAGTGTTAGGATTTTTCTATGCTTTAGGATGTGTGAATAATCATCTATTATTACCCAACTAGCCTATTTAAATAGGTACATAGAAAACTTTAACTAAGTGGGCTTTGTTTTATGTATAATTATAGGCTTATTATTGTGCCTTATAATTATAACATAAAATTCTCAAATATTAAGCCCAAATAATTTAGTCCATCAATTTCAAATCCACTAGGCTCTAAGTGTGTGACCCTATAGGCTCTCATTACATTAGCAATGATCATTAATCATATTAATGATCATAAATAGTGAGCGGTATTTAGCAACACATCATTGTTACCCAAGTAATGAGAAAGTTAGTGATTTGATTGAACCTTTATATATAATCATCATCTATGTCCTTTTACCCTAGATATCTAGATTGAGCATAAGATATGAACCATGTCATTCTCGTGTAACCCAATTCAAAGGTTTCTTGATTCTTAAGTAAATTGACTAAAGCAAATATAATTGACATCCCATGTCAATTCACTTGAGCATAGCTATGCATTTTCTCAACCTTACTTAATCAAGGGGCCCACAAATGTTACTCTTGTTATATAGGAGGGATAAATTCCATCTTGATCACATAAACCCCTCTGTATGATATGTGACATATCTAATAACTACCCTTACATTCACTCAACCATGAGTGACATAGAGTAGTATTAAAATATGAAACTCACATGTAAGAAACCTTAACGATCTCAGGTTAAAGGACTATATTAATAATAATCACTAAGAATTACTCATGATACTCATATAATGATCCATGTAATGTTCTTAGGGTGGGTCGGTCCAATATATAAGTTCTTTAACTTGTACTCATGTACATACTTAATATTTCATATAAGTCACCTCACATGCTAGTCTTAACATATCAAAATAACCTAATCCACAATGATATATGACTAGGGATATTTAAGAATATAATTATTCTAAGGTTATTATTATAATTAAATATATTATGCAGATAATATATATAAATACGATAATTAGAATTACTATTAAAATAATACGATTCAAATTTACAATCATTAATATGATTAGTTTTAAGGCATATACACTAACAAGAATGATTCTTAACAAAGGACTTGCTAATATACAGAAGTAGAACATACCAGAGTAAGCAAGTCTTTCAACAAGATGATTTATCATTTTAAAGGCTTAAAATGAAAGGGAAAAGGACCAATCTTGATTCTCAACCTAAACTTTTGAGTTAAATAATGGAAGCTAACACATTGTTAAGATATTTTAACTAGGTAATGAGAGCAAAATTTATAAACACTATGCAAACCTTTAGACACAACTCTTAACAAAAAGCAATGTCTTATGTATACTCTTTTTGAGTTGAAAAACTATTGTGTATACTTTTTAAATTTTCTAGTGAAATACTTGAAATGCCTTTTGACAATTGTTAAGTAAAAAATTGATGTCTTAAGTTTCTATTATTTCCTTATATCCTTGTAAACACTATAATGTTAGATGTTAGTTAAATTTAAAATTAATGTGTTAAAGTTTGCTAATTTCTCACCTATAGATGTTAGTTATGTAATCAATTGACATTATAACATATTTAAATGTTTACTATTTATGTAAAACTAACCTCTTATCATTAGGAAAAATTTCATATTAATTATGATATTTGCATTCAAATTACAAATATAAAAAAAGCTATTTTTTAACTATTTTAATAAAAATTTATTTATGTTTCAATATTTTGTATTTAGTACACTTTGCAATCCAAATATTAAACATGTGTATTTAGTTAAAATTTGATTGTCATTGAAAAATATATTATAAAAATACAAATAAATAAGAAAAGAGACAAATAACTTTGCAAATTTATTCTGAGATTTTATTTCTTTCCTAATCATTACATCATTACATATATATGTATTCCATAAAATAACCAATATAAAACTATACTAAATCATTGATATATGTCTACAGCAAAATCATAATGTATCTAAATTTATACTCCAATTGTATCAAAATCATTATTCTTGATGCAAATTCCCATTTGTTGCTTCATTTTCTCCATTTTAATCACAAAGGTATGCATACAAGAATTGAAGGTAATTCAATTCTTCCATGTAAACCCTTATGATGAAAGTGGAAGATTGCTAGATACTTTAGATAAGAAATAGTGAGTTAAAAAGACTTTGGCTTTAAAATGACAAACATCAATTCCATGTATTAGTTTTATTAGAAATCTTGTTAAAACATTCCATCCATTATATGAAAGTGCCAGAGACTTTGGAGAATGGATAAAATGCTTTAAGATTTCTAATAAGAGATATCATCAGAGACTTCAAAATCCTCATCCTTATTAAGCAAAGCTCTATTACATACTAATTTTCGCTACACATTTAGAAATACCACAAATTATGAGAAAGCAATTCCAATTATTCTTTGATATTGCAAATAAAAATGGAAATGCTCACAAGATTTGTAGTATTTCTAAATGTGTAACTAAAATATTAGTGAGTGAAAGGAATATTTGTAGCAGATGTATCAAAAAATTATATCATATGGAAAATGCGATGAAAATTTATAAACAATATGAAAAATAATAGCATTAGTTATTAACACCCAATTGATGTCCTATGTGTAACCTTTTATAAGTAAGTTAGTATTTGTCATACCATTGGACATCAATTAAGTCCAAAACTAATATATAAACTTTTTACATTTTCTAACGAGACATTTGAAATGTCTTTAGAAGATAGTTATATAGAAAATAGACATCTTAAGCTTTTGCAATTTCCCATAACCTTGTAAATGTTATATGTTTAGACTTTAGTTAAGTGAAAAACTAATATATTAAAGTTTTAAATTCTCTCAGCAAACTTTTTGCAATATCTTTATATATTAGTTATACATGAAATTGATGAACAACATTTAAAACCTATACATTTTGACATCAATTTAATAAAAAAAATCATAAGTTTTTCAAAAATTTTAAAAATATCACTAGTCCAAATAAATGTTAGTTATATTTATAATTCATCATCTTAAGTTTTTATGTAATTTCACAAAAGACGCCATATCAAAATAGTCATCGATGTTAGCTCTGTTTGATGTTTATTTGCAATTCTATAGTATTGCACAGTGCAAAAGTTAAAGTTAACAACACTCGAGCATCCACATCCTCATAAACTACAATGGTTGAACAAAGAAAGCAAGATTAAAGTTACTTTGCATTGCCTCAGAGCTTTCTTCATTGAAAAAAGATATCAAGATAGAATGATGTTATCCCAATAGATGCTTGTCATCTATTATTGGGCCATCCTAGCAATATGAATATCACCATCTTTTGTTAAGGATGAAATTCAGATAAAGCTAACCCCACTCTATCTAGAATATCTTAAAAAGACTCTTATAGCTGCAAAATGTTGATTTCCTTTAGCTTTAAATCTTAACTTAAGGAGTTAGTAGAAGTGAAACCAATAATTTCATTTGAAGAATTCAAGGAAGAAAATTTTAAAGAGAAATTATCTTTAAAGATTATAATTTTTTTGAGTAAGCATATTTGAAAATTGTTAATTTTATTGGGTTTAATCTATTTTGTTCAAATCCTATCCTATTTTTTTTAATGAAGTTACAATATTATGTGAGGTGTAAATATTACATAAAAAGATAAAGGTTCGAATTTGGAGTAATAAATAAAAAATGAAGCTTAAGCCTCAAAGTATTACTTCATATGGAATGGGAGGTTTCAAGTATGAGCTTTATTGAAGAAAGCAACTAAATTTCTCCAACTCAGGAAGTATGACTAGGAACTACAAGCCCAAAAGACTTAATGGCCTAAATCCCAAAGTCCATAACAACCCAATGCCATAATTACCTTTCATGGTTTTTGGAATTTCCTAGAAATATCAATTTGAATCATAACTCTAATTTCTTAACATTTATGTTTGATAATTGCTCAACATTAATTATATTTGACTCCCAAGAATAACTACTTAACATTTATTTTACATTATTTCCCACCTAATTCAAGCATGTAATTAGCATTTTTTTTATTTTGTATTATTTCCTTTTTCCTAACTTAAGCTTATAAATATGCATTGTATTTACCATGTTTTAGACAACTTGAATTGAAAAACTTCCTTTGGATTTCTAAAACTTTTATCTTTTTGGCGTCTAAGTCACTAATCCTCTGGTCAATTTTTAGAATAAATATACTGATACAATTGAATTACTTTACCATCTTTACAATTGGAATCTAATTGATAAGAACAAAATCAAGAAATAAGAAAAATAACGTCAAAAGTTCAGGTCATATATCTATAAAAGACAAGAAACCAAAAAAAAAAAAAAGTAACAAAAACTAAAAATAATGGATGCAGAAAAACATAATAAATTTAGAATTTTGTTAAACTCAATATCGGAGCAACTCAATCTTGAATTATTAAATGCACATTTAAGATTATGCTATCTATAATTCATATAGACTCGTATATTTCATATATTTCATTTATTTTTGCCAAACTCTTAAAGAAATGTTAAAAAAATCAAGCATTAAGTTATCAGGATTTCATTTTATTTAATTCAAAAATATTCTAAATTAAATAAAAACTATAATTAAATATTTTTATTATAGTCATTAATTTTTTAAATTTATTATTAACATTAAATTATAATTTAATAACATAATAATTATGAAATTTAATTTCTAAATGATTATGTTTGACTTTTAAGTTATTATCTTATTGATAAAAATGTTAGAAACCATACTTTGAGTTTTTCAAGACTTTATTTTATTAATTTAAAAAACATAACTAAAATTTTCAATGATGTCAATGAATTTCTTAAACTAATTAACATTCAATTATAATAAGATGATAATAATTATCACATTAAATCAATAAATATAATAAATTAAATAAAAATATTACCAATTTTATTTTATATTGTGCATTAATTTTTAAAATTTTTAACATATTGAATATTTAAGAAGGTAATAATAATAAAATTTAATAATAAAATAGTTATATTTGGATTTTTATTAATTATTATGATAATTTTAGAAATTAAAATAATTTTTTTAAAATATTATGAAATTGTGGCAATGGATAATCCTTTATATTTATGTATGTATGTGTGCGTGTGTGCACATGCATGCATGCACTCCTATTGTAATGCTCAAGGAAGACACTTAATGCTAATTACTCCTGTTTTCTATTTTTCTAAGCCAAAAAAATAAATTACCATCCCTTTATGTGGAGGTTAGCAGCCTTCACTTTTTTAGTTAGACAAAAATACCATACTATTAATTTAATGATAGTAAAATATTACTTATAGACAATTTGTCATATTCCTAAATTTCTTAATTTAATGAGTGTATAATATGACGACCAGGGAGAATGAGTATTGTTAATTTAAGTATTTTAAATTAATATTTTTTTATTTGTTAAAATGGGTTAAAACTTACAGACTAGTTTATTTGTCAATAAGCTTACAAACCAACCATTTGTTTGCAGGCTTTTGCGGACTAAAGCCTCTAAAATAGAAGGTCCCTCAAATTTAGGTTTAGCTTAACTCACTTTATGTGGCTTAGGTTTTGTGCATATTGACCTATGAATGAGTCAAGCTAGCCTACGAATCTTTATTTTTTATATATAGACTTAAATTTTCAATCCAAATAAAATCACACATTTCAATCTAAATAAAATGACACTTTCCTCTCACACTTTTGAATATGTGAAGTTGTGTAATGAATTACTTATAGATGATCTTTTCATTTTTTTTAGGTGTTTTATGACTTATTTATATATGTATAATATTTTTTAAGGTTATTTAAGGATATTAAATGGAATATGAATCATTTATAGATGGATATGTGATGTCTTGAAATTTCTTGCAATTTTTTCATGATTTAAAAGTTTAAGAATTTAAAATATTTTAATTTTTCAATAAAAAGTTTACAAATCGAACCCTCTTACTTGTGAACTACATAAAATTTGGCTAATTTGTGGGATAAGCTAGTTCATCCTATTCTAGGTCAACCCATATGCGTTGACCTACGGATCAGGCAAGTGGCCTATTTAATATCTATAGTGGAAAGATCATCACTATATTATTAGTTTAAATGATCTTGATAGCATATGATTAAAAGAAGGCATGATAGTTAATTAGTGGGAAGAAGATCTATTACTTTGTGGGAGCTCAAAGGATGCCTACTAGGGTAAATACCCTTCAAATCTACAACAGTTGACGAGTAGAATTTATTAGCTAAGACAAAGACCTATATATTCACTTACATTCCATTTGTTTTAGCAAAAAAATTTTTTTTGGAATATCTCATTTGTTTACATAATTAAAGAAGTGATATGTTGACTTAACTTATTTTTTTTAAATGTTAAATTTGTTTATAACAAAAATATTTTGAAATTATATAATTTATGGGAAGTTTATATGATGATAAATTGATGTAGGAAAAGATAAAGTTTTTGAAGACTTTACCCTAAGATTATTTCAGGAAATTTTGATTGTAAATGGTATGTTTTTATTGGTTCTTGGCTCAAAAGCTTTTAAATGCATCTCTAAATTTTGTAAAACTGTTTTAATTTTGATGGAATTTTGTGGGGTTGGAAACTTACGTTGGAGTGAAGCTTAAAATTGAATTTCAATTGAAAAATATTTTCTAGGATTCGTGAATAAATTAGGTAACTAATTCATGTTATCCAAAAAATCTTCAAAGTATTTCCAATGACATGAATTGATTACCTAATCAATTTATATAGTCTAAGAGCAATTTGATTAAATTGAATTAGAGTGGCGAATTGTGACTTATATTCATTGGAGATTAAATTTAATATACTATTAGTGTAAAACATTATGCATTATTAGTGAATATGAAAATGATACATTATTTTAAAAAAATAATAATATTTAAGAATTTTTTACTAGCAGTAAGAGAGTTATAGCAATTTTTTAATGACATGACAATATAAGAGTGTATAAGAGTGCAAAATTAAATTGTTAGTGGATCAAATTTAAATTTTATATGTTTATTTATTTATATTCATAGTTATTTTGATCCATCCATTAAGGCTATAAAATAGATTTTTGTCTATGGATAATATGGATCAATTTGTAAACTTTGATGAATTTGGACCTTCAAAATTGTGTCCTTTTTATCATGGATAATACAGACTGATTTATATGCATCAAGTGCATACAGATTTGCAATTAAAGTTTGTAGATTAGTTCATATTTACACAAATGTGGACCTGAGCCAAACTCTCCCAAATTCAATCTACTTTTTTCGCCCATTTAACAACCTAACCATCCATATTAACTTTAGAATCAATATGAGTTGGGTCATTGATCCTGTCAATAAAAGTCATGTTAGATCAATTTATACATAACTATTTATTCATTTATATATATATATATATATATATATATATATATATATATATATATATATATATGAAAGAAATTGATTCTTACTTTAGCAAATTAATATTATAAAGAAAGAAAATATTATATTCAAATATCTTACTAATTTATTCATAAAAAGATATGTCTTAATAATTTAATATAAATTTAAATATTTTAAAATTATATAACCTAAATTAACAATCATAATATCCTTATATATATATGATTGTATTAATTTTACTTTAAAATTATATAAAAATTAAAATAAATTTAATGATACTAATAAATATCTAAAAGAACCTCATAAAAAATAATATCAAATATTATAGTTGTTAATTGAAGAGATTTTCTAACATGTGAGCAATATATAATTTTTGTACTATGCATCCATATCAATATCTTAAAATAAAATAAAGAGATTTAAAAACTTTATATGTCCGTAAAACATGGATACTTGATTTTTTGTTGAAAAACTATATATATTGTGATATAATCATACATAATCTAATAAGTAGATTCTTAATTAATCAACATAAAAGGAAAATTGAATTTTTTTTACTATTTTGAATTTTTTATTTTATTACAAAGCCAATTTTAAATGAAATGTGTATTATCTAATGTATGTCAATGTTAAGATATTTGGTCACTATATCTAATTTTATGGATTTCAATTTTAAGAAATGTAATGTTAGAAAAATGTTTATTTTTTTTCCTTAGGAAAAAGAAAAAATTAGAATTCTGAGAGAGTAAAAATATAATTTAAAATTTCTAATAACATAAGTTTGATTTGAAGAGGTGGCAGGTTGGAAGCAGATTTGATATAATGGTGAAAAATTAATATTAGTAGAAATAATAAAATATAGAATAGTAATAATATGATGAAAAAATAAATGGTTTGTATTTATTGTATATCTTAAGGCCATGACTCATTTAAAAAAGTTTACCCACTCTTAACTCATCAGTTTCCCGTCTCTCAACTAAATTGAGGAGTCAATTGATTCTGGCCTGTTCTATTAACTTTCAAAGGCTAAAATACCGAATTACGCATATTTTCTAAACAATTTACTGTTTTATGGCAGTTTGAAAACATTTTACCAAAATACGCAGGGCGCCATTCAAAATGGCGCCCCTAGGGGTTGGAGGTGCCATTCAGGATGGCGCCCTCCCCCTTGGAGGCGCCTTTTGAAGTGGCGCCCTCCATGCGGGAGGCGCCATTTTGAATGGCGCCCTCCGTATGGAAGGCGCCATTTCAAAAGGCGCCCCTGGGCACCTGATTTAAATTTCAAATTGGGAGGCGCCATTTCATCAGGTGCCTCCCCCCTATATATTCCCCTCCGCTCGTCCTTCCTCCCTCAAACCCTCACTCACCATTGCGCAGCCGCCTCCTCACTCAGAAACCATTTCGCAGCTCTGCTTCTCTTTTTTGTTCGTAAAACTTGTAGCCACAGTTCGTTCATCAATCATCATCCGTTCTTGATTTTGTGCATTGCATTCGGAAGCTTTTTTTGCTTTGGAGCAAATCTGATCCCAGTTAACTCTTGTTTGGTTAGTGTATTTATAATTTTTGTTATTATATTATATTTTTTTAAATTAATTATTATGATTTATGATATGAAGTGATGATTAAGGAGTTAGAAAGAAATTTCTGTTATAATTTATAAATTTTATCTGTTTAAATTTTAATAATTTTTGTATTTATATTATAATATTTATTTTATGTTAATATTATGATTTATGATGTGAAATGGTGATCTTGGATTTAGAAAAGATTTATACAAATTTATATGATATGTGATAGTTTATATTTTTTACTGATTAGTATTTTTATATAATTTCTGTATGGATATTATAATTTATATTTCATGTTGATTATTATGATTTATGATGGAAAATGATGATTTATGATTTAGAAAAAAATTATATAAATATATGTGATCTATGATAATTTATGATTTTTATATAAATATACGTGATCTGTGATAATTTCTGTTATAATTTATAAATTTTATTTGCTTTAATTTTGATAATTTTTGTATTTATATTATAATATTTATTTTATGTTAATATTATGATTTATGATGTGAAATGGTGATCTTGGATTTAGAAAAGATTTATACAAATTTATATGATATGTGATAGTTTATATTTTTTACTGATTAGTATTTTTATATAATTTCTGTATGGATATTATAATTTATATTTCATGTTGATTATTATGATTTATGATGGGAAATGATGATCTAGGATTTAGAAAAAAAATATATAAATATATGTGATCTGTGATAATTTATGATTTTTATATAAATATACGTGATCTGTGATAATTTTTGTTATAATTTATAAATTTTATTTGCTTTAATTTTGATAATTTTTGTATTTATATTATAATATTTATTTTATGTTAATATTATGATTTATGATGTGAAATGGTGATCTTGGATTTAGAAAAGATTTATACAAATTTATATGATATGTGATAGTTTATATTTTTTACTGATTAGTATTTTTATATAATTTCTGTATGCATATTATAATTTATATTTCATGTTAATTATTATGATTTATGATGGGAAATGATGATCTAGGATTTAGAAAAAAAATTTATAAATAAATGTGATCTGTGATAATTTGTGATTTTTATTGGTTAGTATTTGTAGATTTTTTACATTTATATTATAATTTTTATTTTAATTTGATTATTATGACTTATAATGTGAAGTGATGATTTAGGATTTAGAAAAAATTGAAACTTTAACATATTATATTTGTTAGAAAACTAACATGTTATTGACAATATTTTTTTTACAATCATTAATTATATTTTATAATTTATGACAATATTTTAACTTTTTGTTAATGATAATTTTTAAATAGTATATTTTAAATTTAAAATACATTAACTGAAATTTCTCGGAGGGTTTATAGTTCGTACATAATTTGTTCTTCATTTCATGTACCTTGCAGATGATTTTCTTCTTTATTTCTTCAATCATTGTATTAAAAGTTGAAATGGAATATATTGAATAATATTAATTTAATATAATATCATATTTTTGATGTGTCAAGTTATTTTTAATGATCAAATATGTTTTTTTTGAAAAATTCATGTTATGAAAAACGCTGATTGAAATAACTAACTATATATTTTAGTTTTAATGAGATGAGTTAGGAATAAAAATTAATTATTTTTTAAAATTCATTAATATTTTCTTGATATAAAAATTCGAACAATATATTTTAAATTGAATATACATCAATAAAATTTTATATATATTGTTATTTTTATTCCTTTAATATATTATCTTACAAAATATATTTAATTTAGCGTGATTGTTGCATAATTTTATAATTGATACAATAACATCTAATAACTTTTACTTAGAGATTGAAGTTATTAAATTATCTAACAAATTTTTTTTTCATGCAGAGGCTTTTTTCTGTTTGCTTCTCCGAATACTTACCGGTTAGTATTTTTAGGAATTTTATGCTTATACTATAATTTTTATATAGTCATAGTGAAAATATTTTTTATATCGGTAGAGAAATTTATTTAGAATATTATGATATTAATAATATAGAATTATTTATTTTATATTGATTGTTATGATTTATGATGTGAAATTATGATTTAAGATGTGAAGTTATGATTTATGAAAATGTCGTAGGACTTTATATGTAATGTGATAGGTTGTGCTATTAAAAGAATAACAAATGAGATAAAGAAGGATGTCCTAATATAGGTCTTACGACCTAGGTGAAAGCTATATTTAGAGAACTTTATCATGTGAGATCTTAATGTATCATAAGAGAGGTACTAAAAAAGATCCTGGGAAATGTGAATGTAACAAAAAGCCTTAAAAAAGTAGGATATTGTTATTGCAAATTTGGATTTTTTTGCATTTAAATAGTAGATATTCTAGATAGAAGAGTAGTAAACGTACTTGGAAAAAATATAGGTATCCTTGGTTTATTTAGGAAGAATTAAGATATATATGGAGGTATTGGCAATAATAATGTGTACAAAATTTTGGTTGCTATTTGGTAGTAGGTGTGAACGGAGAAAAAAAGACGTAAAAATAAGAATGATAGTGTATTTGATTGGCTAACTAATTTAATTAGTATAATTTGTGCAAAATCACTAAGAAAAATGGTAATTGAAAGAGATTAACAAAACCATAGGTAAAATTATATAGTCAAATTTTATATTAGCTTTGAAAAAGAAATAACCTTAGATTGGTCGAAAAAATAATCCTATTATTACATAGAATTAACAGAATACCTTGCAAAATAGTAATACATCGCATTCATTTTTAATTATAGTATTAAATACTAGTATACTCATTTGTGAGAACAAAATTTGTATATGAGACTACTTCTCCATGTGGGGGTGCAGCGAGTATTGTACAGCTAAAAGTAAGAAGATGAAGAAAAATTTAATTGCGTTTATATATTCAAATGGTACAATTGTCGAGGGATCAGTGGGGATAGCGTACGATGGACCTCCCCCAAAGGCATTGAGATTAAAAGGATACAGCACTATGGATGTTTTGCGGGAGAGAATTCATGCCCGACTGAAGCTTTACAAAGATCAAGCTGTGGGGAAGATTGTTTACAAGTTTCCATAGCATCAAACAGAGACTCAGTACATGGCATACGAATTGGACGACGATGAAGACTTGGCATGTGCGATAGCAAGCTACAAACAACATCCGACGATGACAGTCATGAAATTGTACGTGGACGTGATCACGTCCGAATTGCGCACTGCCAACGTTAGTTTTGATGAAAGAGTTCCAAGAACTGCACCACCTGTGGATCCAGCGGCTTATGTTAACACTGGTTGTTCGATGGTGCGGGAAGGCCCTCCTTACACAGGTGGATTTGAGTTCCACATTTCTGATGGTCATACTCCTGCGTTGGACTCATCTGTTGCAAGTGTTTTCCTGGTAAATGCACCACAAACCTTGGTAGGTTCATCAAGTGCCTTGCCGGTCGTACAAGAAGAATCTATCGATCCCGTATTAATGGATGCCCACCTAGAGTCTGGTTTTGAAGACGATGAGGTGTCCTGCAGTAGCGGTGACGATCGTGACACAGATGACGAAGAACGTACGACTACACATGCAAACAGTGTACCAATGCAGTGTGTGAGGAGTGGTAATGCTACACAAACATCATATGGTATCCCCCAAGCTGCTGTCTTCTCTGACATTGATTGGGATGCGATACGGAATCCAAATGAATTTCCAGAAATGATGAAACCAACCTATGATTACGACATGGAGGACTTACAGGTTAGGCAAGAGTTCGATTGCAAGGAGGCCTTAATTGCTGCAACCAAGTATTACCACATCAGAAGGCACCACAATTATTACGTGGAGGAGTCGGATACCAGAAGATTAAGCGTGAAGTGTGATAAATTTGGGGACCAATGCAATTTCCACCTCAGAGCGGCGAAACTGAAGAATTGTAACACTTGGACCATAACTAGATTTTCAGGGCCCCACACATGTGTTAATGCTAGTTTGACACAGGACCACAAGTCTCTGGATTCCAAGTATATCAGTTCCCTGATCCTGGAGATGATTAAAATGAAGCAAGATGTTCCAATCTCGCTTATACAAGAGAGGGTGGAAGGCATGTACGGGTACAAGATTTCGTACAGGAAAGCATGGAAGGCGAAACAAAAGGCAATTGTCAAGGTGTACGGTGATTGGGATAAATCGTATGAAGTGCTCCCCAAATGGTTGGACATTTTAGGTTACTGTGACCAGGTGTTGTTCAAGTTGGAGTCCCAAGAATTTGTCACAGCTAATAATCGTGTTGATCCGCAGAAACATGTTTTCAATCGAGTTTTTTGGGCTTTCAAGCCATGCATTGCCGCATTTCCTTACTGCAAGCAATTCATACAAGTTGATGGCACGCATCTGTATGGCAAGTTCAGGGGCATGCTACTGATTGCTGCGACCCAGGACGGTAACAAATGCCCCGTTCCTCTTGCCTTTGCCATTATTGACAGGGAGAACTATGAAAACTGGAGTTGGTTTTTGGCATTACTGCGGGTAAATGTCACGAACAAGCAAGGAATATGCTTGATATCAGATCGGCACCAAGCTATAAAAGATGTTGTAGCCACCGAAGGCTTGGGATGGCAACCTCCTTATGCTTATCACCGGTATTGTATCAGACACATTGCCAGCAACGTTCGCAAGAAGTGCAGGGATGACAATGTGAGGAAAGCTGTCCTTAAGATTGGTATGTGTTATAGCATAATTTCTTTGTTGAACCTTTCATTTATAAATTTGTGCACCTGGTAGTTCATTTCAGTTAACCTATTTGTCTCCCTCTATTCAGCATACGAGCCCAGTTGGGGAAAGGCCATGGAGAGATTGGACAATCTTAGCAAAGTCAATGAGGAGATCCATAAGAAGTTGACCGCTATTCCGAACGAGAAGTGGATGCTTGCTTATGATGAAGATAGAAGATATGGTCATATGACGACTAACATTGTAGAGTGCATCAATGGCCTCTTCAAAGGACTAAGGAAGTTGCCAATCACAGGCCTTGTCCAACAAACATACTGTAGATGTGTCAAGTACTTTGTGGAAAGGGCAAAAGAAGCGCACGCTAACCTACAACAAGGTCACAGATACGCAAGCAGATTCAGACAGGAGCTTGCGACTATCCAGTCACGTGCTTCTTCTTACCACGTTCGTGCTTACAATAGAAAATGGACTAGGTTTGAGGTGGTGGAGGGGCCTGATATGGCCAGGGAGTCATGTGGAAAGGTCGTTCAGGTGTTATTAGACAAAGGGCAATGTGAATGTGGACAATTCCAAGCATATAGGTATCCTTGCACTTATATTATTGCTGCTTGTGCCTCAATCAATATATCGTGGGAACCATATGTCGATGTTGTATACAGGCTTGACACGCTTCCCAATTGCTACAAATCTGAGTGGTGGCCTATTGGGGATTGGTCGCAATGGAATAACCTACCACCATTCCCTGTCCTAGTTCCAAACTATGGAAGATTACGTGCAAGGGGACGACCAAAGTCGACCCGAATCAAAAATGAGATGGATTAGCCTCAAGAGAGTGGTGTAAAGCAAAAATGCAGTCATTGTAAGATGGAAGGACATAATCGTAGGCGTTGCCCACTGCTCCATGGGGATGAAGGCCCTTCTACACCTTAATTTTTACTATTTACTTTCACATGTATGCTTCAAAGTATGTTAACCAATATCATAGGTGTAACAGTCGCACACTGTATTTTATTTTTTATGGTTGTAAATTTGCACATCATTATATATATATAGGTTACCCCATTACTAGTAATGTGAAATTTTTTATTATTTGACATTTTATGATATTATTTATATATATTGCACCTTAAATTTAAGACATTTTATGATATTATTTATGATATTAGTTATACCTTAAGGCTGTACTTAAATTGGACAACATCTTTAAGTTAGTGTGTGTTTAAATTTCATTCTAATGCAATGCTTGTCGTGGCAGATGGCATCCATATCCCGACGCGTTGATCCTGGACCACGGGATCCTTCGCTGCTGACCGCTCAGGCCTCACACATATCCCAGTCGATTTGGGCAGGCCATGTATGGAAATAGCTATACCTTAATTAATCCGAGTATTAACTGTTTCTGAATTGTCAGATGTGATAGTTGGTGTTATTTTTTCTTTTGCAGCCTGACCATGTGCTTAGGATTCGACGAGCTCATCACTACCATCACCAACAGCCGCCGGAGTTGATTGTCCCCTTTCTACGAGAGGCAGGCTTTTATGGCTTGGCGATGTGTGAGTTTGTGCCGATTGACCATCAGTTGATCAGTGCTCTTGTGGAGAGGTGGAGGCTGGAGACACACACCTTTCACATGCCGCAGGGAGAGACGACTATTACCCTGCAGGATGTTACTTTTCAGCTCGGCCTACCCATTGACGGTCGAGTAGTGACGGGGCCACTGTGTGGGGATGGGGAGGCCTGATAGAGGAGTACTTGGGACTCCAGTTACCGGTGGATGAGAATGTCATCCAAGAGGGGCGACTAAGGATGAGTTGGTTGGAGAGGCATTTCACTCATCTTCCAGATGATACGGATGAGGTGACAGTGTAGAGATTCACCCGAGCTTACATTTTACGACTCATTGGTGGGACGTTATTTCCAGACCATTTCGGCACATATGTCCACCTCATGCACTTACCCTTGATCGGACACTTACATGAGGCTGGGACGTACAGTTGGGGGTCTGCTTGCCTGGCCTACCTGTACAGAGAGCTCTGCAAGGCCACCGCTCCAGATTACAGAGAGATAGGAGGTTGTTGCCTACTACTGCAGCTCTGGGCTTGGGATAGATTTCCCACTATCGCCCCCGCGATAGCTATTTCAGACATACCAGAGGGGGATGTAGGGATTGGCCCCTTAGCACGCAGGTTAGAAAATATTTCAACTTTCACTTATAATTAAGTTTGCTACGAAGTTGCCTAACTTTGTTATTGAACCTGGCAGGTGGCACTATTAGAAGACGTTCCAGGATAGTCCGGCACACAGCCTACCCCATTACAGATACATGCTGGACCGTCTTCGACTTGACCAGGTACATAGAGGGTAATGGAATCCTTTATTTCAGGGCTTTGTCCAATCCACAATCGTATTTAAATCACAACCTAAATTTGTAACTTCAGATCGACTGGATCCCGTACACTGAGGAGGTCACCGCATCACTGCCTCAGTACTGCTTTGACGGGAGCGACACGTGGACAGTAGTGGTGCCGCTTATTCACTTCCAGATTGTCGAGTGGCACCAGCCTGATAGGGTTTTGCGGCAGTTTGGACTACGCCAGGCTATTCCAGAGCCACCGAAGCAGGTGGCGGAGGTCCACTGCCTTCACTTGTTCGGTCGGTATGACGAGGAGTGGCACATCCGCCATCAGTCGTATATTGCACTCTGGGATATTCGGCGAGACTTGTGCGTTACCGCCGAGCCGACGACACGCCTAGTTCTGGGACCACGTTTCGATTACATGACATGGTACAGACGGGTTACCAGGCGATGTATTACACCTGTCGGGGGAGCGCTAGACCTTGTAGTAACATTGCGTGCTAGTTTTTTGTATCTGATTTTCTTTAAATGCATTAGTATTATAACTAACTTTAATGTCAAAAATTTGCACAGGTAGATGAGGTTTCCTCACTACAGGACTTCACTACCCCTGAGGGGTAGACTATGTTCACCTTTGATGCGCTTAGGTCAACAACAGAGTCCATCCTTCATGCGATTCAGCAGGTTGATCATGTCATTATTGACTCACATGCGGAGCCAGCTCCCCAGGCCCATCACATCCCAGACCCTGCGGAGGGTGACCATGATCAGCTTCGCTCTCGCCGACGACGTCGCACTGCTCCACGGCATACGTCGCAGGCTGATGTTCCATCCGCTTCGACAGTGCAGCAGATTCCACCTTCGACTGCCCAGGAGACCATGACGATGATGCCTGATGTTACTTGCCCCATCTCATGTGTACCCTACTACACCTGATGATCCTTTATCCTCCACCATGTTCTCGGCCGCACTATATGGGCCGTTGTCATCCCAGATGTACCAGCTCCCTCCTGGTGTTTCCATCCTCATTCTAGGCATTTCCACACGTACCAGGAGTTTCATCTGCATTCTATACCTTTCCTTCCGGTGATGCTGATCCATCGCAGCCATATCGTCCTGTATTTGATTGGCATACTCAAGATCAGGGATTAGCACATGGTGGCATGATGGCAGATGACTCAGAGCTTGTAGATAGAGGTAGAGGTGGAGGCAGAACGGGAGCCAGGGGTAGAGGCAGAGCGGGAGCTGGAGGTAGAGCAGACATAGACACTGGGGATGTGACTCCCGAGCCTGCGCAGAGGGTTAGTAGATACGGCCGCCACATTACTGATCCTGGATGTGGGACTGGACATAACTTGCGTAGACATTAGCTTTCTTTTCTATGTTTTTTGTATATTTGTGTACATTTATCTTACTACTTTATTGCCAGACATTAACAGTTAGGATGATTTTATTACTTTATTGCCAGACATTAACATTTAGGATGATTTTACTACTTTATTGCCAAACATCAACATTTAGGATGATTCTAATTACTACGACTTTTTTAATTGCTTGCGCAGGAACAATTACAAATAATAATAAATCACGAAGATCATTGCAATATTTAATTTTCTTTAAAAAATGATGATAAGGACATCTTCCACATATAATAACTAATATTATTAATTATAATACTTTCACAACTGTTATAAATATCTACTCGGTTAAAATACCAAAATACGTTTACTTCATAAACTATTTTTTGTTTTACCGCAGTTTCGAAACTATTTATCAAAATACACAGGACGCCAGACTGTTTGGCGTCATCGGCCGCGCTGAAGGCGCCTTCTAACATGGCGCCTTCACTGTAGCGAATTTCACTAGGGAGGCGCCATTTCACCTGGCGCCTACCCAGCAAACTTAGGTTTAGAACTTATGGGGCTGGGAGGCGCCAAGTGAAATGGCGCCTCCACAGTCCCACTTTATAAATTAATTAAGTTTTATAAATTTATATATTTATTTATATAATTTTAATTTTATTATAATTATATCTTAATTTTTACGACTAATATAGATAAATAATATCATAAAATATAATTAATTAAATTTTAAAAATTATAATTTCATTATAAATAATAATAAAATAAAAATTATATAAATAAAATATATAAATTTATAAAACTTAGTTAATTTATAAAATGGAGCTGTGGAGGCGCCATGTCACTTGATGCCTCCCAGCCCCATAAGTTATAAACTTAAGTTTGTTGGGCAGGTGCCAGGTGAAATAGCACCTCCCAGCCCGCACAATGAAATTCGCTGTAGCGAACGCGCCATGTTGAAAGGCGCCTTCAACGGCGCCCTGCGTAATTTGGTAAATAGTTTTGAAACTGCGATAAAGCGGAAAATAGTTTATGAAATAAATGTATTTTGGTATTTTAACCTATCTACTCTTTTTTTATTTACCGTGTGAAAGTAAATAAATAATATTAATTATCATACTTTCACAAAAATTCATGTCTCTAGGGTGCACAGTCAACACAGTCACCGGCTAATTAATTTAGAAATGAGGAGCGAGGGTGCCATAGGCCAAAGGTGTCATATCACCTGTCGTTCCTTCCCTTCAGCGCGAACGATGTCATTTTATCTAGCGTACCTCTACACGTCATTTGGCGTCTTTCCATCGCTGTTCGTATCTTCTGTGCTTATTTCGATAAAATGTTTCGAAGGAACGACGAAACGAATAATAGTTTCTTAAAAAATAATTAATCGGTACTTTTCCCTCTCATTGCCAAAATATTTTATCATTCTGATGAAATAAAAAATAACTAATTCATGTTACAATTTCGATTTCATTACAAAATGAAAAGATTATTGAAACGAAATAATCACATTTTTAAAAATTTTCAGCTATCTTCAACCTCGTCAGTTTGCATTTACTCTGTCACAAAATAAAAAAAAATTATTCAGATAAATACAAAGTGACAACCATATTATTGGAATAAATATAAAATAAGAAAAATATATTTATTACATTATATTTCTTTTCATTTTTAGCAATCTTCAATTTCGTATATAAAGAATATTATTGAATAATTCAATAAATTTACTTATGTGTAATAACATATTAAATAATTACTTATAATAATATAATTCCAAGCGTTAGAAGTTTATAATTTCAAAAATTGATAAAAATTAAGTGTCATTACATAAAATTTTGAGAGACATTAATATAAATTATGTAATTATTCTTTATTGATCCTATATTTTTTGAATAATATTTAATTATTTACTAAATATTTATTATTTTTATTCATTATATTATTATCATTAACTACTTTCTTATTTAATTCCTATAATAAATTTATGTATTAGATATCAAAGTGGAGTTAACATATTTTTATATGACATCAAATATAATTATAAAATAAGTAATTTATTTTCAAAAATTTATTTTCAGTTATAATCATATATTATTTATTTTTATAATTTTTATTTTCAAATGATATCAAAATTAATTAATTTTAAAAGGAAAAAAATGAAAAAAATGAACCGAGGGCGCCACCTTGAATGGCGCCCTCGGAGGTCCCCAAAAGCGCCATCTTGGATGGCGCCTCCGCCCATGAGGCACCAATCCAAATGGGGCCTCCCGCCAACGTGCGTAATTTGGTAATATGTTTCGAAAATACGGTAAAACGGAAATAAATTTCGTAAAAAATATTAATTTGGTATTTTAGCCAACTTTCAACCCCCATTAATTCAGCTTGTCCAAGCCTCAATAAAAAGGGTGAATCGTTTACCTAATTAACACCGCCTCTCAATAATGATAGTGACACGTAAAACATTGAACGTGACTGTTAAATAAGAGAGAAATTTGTATTGCCATATCCTCAATTGAGTTAGGCAGTCACTATATATATTATAATACAGGGTACATATAGCAGAATATAATAGATGTGGAACCTATTTACTAACACTCCCCCTCAAGCTGGGCTATAAATGTCAATCATACCCAGCTTGTTACAAATTTCATCAACCCGTTTTCCCGGAAGAGCTTTAGTAAATAAATCAGCTAATTGTTCCCCTGTTCTAATATGTCTAAGACTAATAATTCCTTCTTGTAACTTCTGTCGAATAAAATGACAGTCAACTTCTACATGTTTAGTTCGTTCATGAAAAAACTGGATTTGAGGCAATGTGAGTAGCAGCTCGATTGTCACACCACAATTGCATAATCCCATGAGTCTTGATGCCAAGTTGCTGAAGAAGATAATTAATCCATACAAGTTCAGATGTAGCATGAGCCATAGCTCGGTATTCAGATTCTGCACTGGAACGAGATACAACTGCTTGCTTCTTACTTTTCCATGACACAAGATTTCCTCCAACAAATACACAATACCCAGAAGTTGATCTCCGATCTATAAGACATCCAGCCCAGTCTGCATCAGAAAAGGCCTCCACTCTGCAATGATCATGATTTTTATATAAGACTCCTCGACCAGGTGCTTTCTTCAAGTACTTCAAAATGTGTGTAAGAGCATCCCAGTGGGAAGTCCTTGGGGAGTTCATAAACTGACTAACCATACTTACTGGAAAGACAATATCAGGCCTAGTTATAGTAAGATAGTTCAATTTTCCCACCAATCTCCTGTACTGTTCAGGATTTTCAAGTAATTCCCCATCTTGTAGATTAAGCTTAATATTTGGAATCATAGGGTTCTCACATGGTTTAGCTCCAATCATTCCTGTTTCATTCAAGAGATCAAGCACATATTTCCTTTGAGATAAGAAAATCCCTTTTCGCCCTCGAGCAATTTCAATGCCTAAAAAATACCGAAGAGCTCCCAAGTCCTTAGTCTGGAAGTTAGCCTGAAGAAAGGCTTTCAATTGTGAGATCCCCAACTTATCACTACCTGTGATCACAATATCATCAACATATACAGCCAGAAGAATACATCCTGAGCTAGACTGTCTATAAAACACAGAGTGGTCATGATCACATTTTTTCATTCCAAATTCTATCACTACTTCACTGAATCTTCCAAACCAAGCTCGAGGAGACTATTTTAACCCATATAATGATTTTTTTAAACGTAATACCTTGCCACACTCCCCCTGAGCAATAAACCCAGGTGGTTGCTCCATGTACACTTCCTCATTCAAATCGCCATGTAAAAAGGCATTTTTAACATCCAATTGGTGAAGAGACCAATCATGAGTAGCAGCAAGAGAGATGAGTAAACGAACAGAGGTAATCTTAGCCACAGGGGAAAAAGTCTCTGAATAATCAACAGCATAGGTCTGAGCATAACCTTTAGCGACTAGACGTGCTTTTAAACGAGCAATAGAACCATCCGGATTCACTTTGACTGTAAATACCCATTTGCAACCAATGGATTGTTTACCATCAGGTAAAGGCACAAGATCCCATGTCTGATTAGCTTCAAGAGCTGTCATTTCTTCCTCCATAGCAGCACGCCACCCATTATGAGAAAGAGCTTCAAGATAGGACTTAGGAACAGTAATAGAATCTAAAGAAGTAATGAAGGCTCGAGAAGAAGCAGGTAAAGAAGAATAAGAGACATAGGTGGAGATGGAATAAAGGTGGTGAGAGTTACCTTTCTGAGTGCAAGTACGGATACCTTTTCGGTGAGCAATCGGAAGATCCAAATCAAAAGACACAGGAGGAGGATCTGATGAGGAAGAAGCCGGTAGGGGAGATGAAGCTGACGGACCGTGGGAGAGCGAGTCTGGATCAGATGGCTGTTGCATGACTGGTGGAGGAGCTGCTGGTGGTACCTGCACTCTACGAGAATAAACAAATTGAATTGGAGGTCGAACCAAATTTGATGGTGGAGGAACTTGTGAGTCCAATGAAGGAGGAGGGACAAGGAAGTATTCATCAACATGATCGGATTCTGGCAAGGGGGAGGAAGAGGGAGACGGCCCAAAGAATGGGGTAGACTCAAAAAATGAAACATCAGAAGAAATAATATAACGATTTAACTCAGGAGAAAAACATCGATACCCTTTTTGAGTACGAGAATAACCAAGAAAAACACACTTCAAAGACTGAGGATCCAATTTCGATACCTGGGGACGGTGATCATGAACAAAACAGGTGCACCCAAAAATATGGGGGGAAATAGGAAAAAAAGGCTTAGAAGGAAACAGAATAGAAAAAGGTACCTGACCACCAAGAATAGAAGAAGGCATGCGGTTGATGAGAAAACAGGCTGTAGAAACTGCATCTGCCCAAAAAACTTTAGGAACTTTCATTTCAAATAAAAGTGCCCGAGAAACTTCCAATAAATGTCGATTTTTTCGTTCAGCTACTCCATTTTGTTGTGGAGTGACAGCACAGGAAGACTGATGAATTATACCATGCTGAGACAAATAAGCTGAAAACTGTGAAGAAAAATACTCTTTAGCATTATCACTGCGAAAATTACGAATAGTTGTCTGAAATTGATTCGTAACCTCAGCATGAAAAGTACAAAAAACATTAAACAACTCTGAACGATTTTTTATTAAATAGAGCCAAGTCATTCTCGAATAATCATCCACAAAAGACACAAAATAACGAAAACCAGACTTTGAAATAACTGGGCAAGGTCCCCAAATATCTGAATGTAATAACTCAAAGGGGAATGAAACCCGCTTATTAACTCTAGAAACATAAGATTGGCGATGCTGTTTAGCAAATTGACAAGATTCACAATCTAAATGAGACACAGATGCTAAGCTAGGACATAATTTTTGTAAAGAGAGCAACGAAGGATGGCCAAGGCGACAGTGTAATTGATGTAGAGTGGGGGTAGCAGCAGCAGCGATTGGTTGAGAAACTTTGTCATCCAGCACGTACAATCCCCCAGATTCATATCCCCTACCAAAAATCTTCTTCGTCAACAGATCCTGAAATACACAATAACCAGGAAAGAAGAAAACACCACAATTATAAGCACGGGTAATTTGGCTAACTGAAAGTAAATTAAAGGGAAAGTTTGGGAGGCACAAAACATTAGATAAAGAGATATCAGAGGTGAGATTGACCATGCTACTTCCAACAACAGAAGCAGTAAACCCATTAGCTAAAGTGACATGTGAAGGATGAGAATGAGTAAAGGAAGATAGTATACCTGTTTGACCCGTCATATGATCAGTAGCCCCAGAGTCAATGACCCATCTAGAATTGGAATGGGATAGACATGCAGTAGGATTACCTGTGTGAACTATGGTGGCAGTAGGTTGGGTGGGTGGCGGCTGTACAGAGGCCTTTAATTGTAAGTACTCAGCATATTTGCTATCAGATAATAATTTACCATTGACTTCTGACTCTTGTGCCATATGAGCAAACCTGGACTGCTGGGTATTCCTTCCTACCAACTTCGGACAGAATTTCTTGATGTGTCCTTGTTCTTGACAATGATAGCAAATCACAACCGAATCACCTCCTCTCCTTCCTTCACTAGAGTGATTCTGCCAATCACCTCCTCTTCCTCCTTCATTGAAATGACCTCGCCCTCTTCCTCTTCCTCTTCCACCTCTAGAATTACCACGGCCTCCACGAGCACCTGAGCCAACTAATGCTGCTGACTCATTCATATTTGAGGATGGAGAGGAGGAAGAAATATCTTTGGATGCTCTTTGAACTCGATAATAAGCTATTTTTCGGGTGAGAGGCTCAGAACTAGATAAGACCTGCTGTCGTGCTATGCTAAACTCAGGAGGTAAACGCATCAAATAACATAAAGCAGCTAGTTGTTCTCGCTGAGAACGCATTGCATTAACATCACTAGTAATAGGCAGCAGAGAATTCCATTGTTCATAAATACGATTGAACTCAGTATAAATTTGAGCATTGGTCTTACCTCTCTCATCTGATTGAAACAAGGACACAGTCAAATCATATACCTGATTCAGATCATCCTTTTTCGAATATAGGCCTTCAATAGACTCCCATAACTCCTTAACAGTACGACAATGAGCTGTGTTATCTTCAACTTCAGTAGCCAAAGTATTACAAACCAACCTGAACAACCGACGATCTTCTATGATCCATTGTTGATCAGGATCTTCTATGGGTGGCTCTTGAGTCAGGTGATGTGTCATACGAACTTCATCAAAATAGTGTTCAATTGCTCTTTTCCAAGTAACATATTGTCGTCCTTCAATATCTAATTTCCGTTCTGTTATTTTTCCACCAACTGGCAATAATTCTGAAAAATTAGATCTAAACTCTCTCCTTGAATTTCCGGAACTATTGGGACCCCCAGAATTGTTCATGAAATCAGAACTAGTATCCATATCTAGCCAGCACAGCAAAAAAACAGAAGAAAATTATCCAGAAAATAGAAAAATGCCACCTGAAGATGCGAAACTGCAAAACCAACCTTATAGAACCCTTCAGAGTCCTCCAAAACAGTGCCAGACGGAAGCTCGCCGCCTAACGATCCCTCACGCGCCTCCACGCGCCGCCTCTTGCCTCTGCGCGTGGGCTTCACGCGCCTCCGTACACACGCGCGTGTGATGCCACGCGCCGCCTATTCGGGTCCGTCTCGGCCCGATCTGTTGTCCGGTGTACCCAGACCTTCCGTACCGGCGCCGGTTCTGCTTCCACGGCCTTGAACAGTGCTGTTCTGGTCTCCACTTCCGTACGCGCCGTACGTCGCCACCAAACAGCAATTCGGAGGTCTGGGCTTCCGCGAATAAGCGGCTTAGAATGCCGCTGGTCCCACCGTGACCTTAGTCACGCATAAAAGAATAAAAAAAAGAAAAGGAGGAAGAAGAGAGAGAGAGAGTTGGGTTGTTGATTGAGATAGGAGAAGGATTATTGGAAGGCTCTAGATACCATGTTAAATAAGAGAGAAATTTGTATTGCCATATCCTCAATTGAGTTAGGCAGTCACTATATATATTATAATACAGGGTACATATAGCAGAATATAATAGATGTGGAACCTATTTACTAACAGTGACCATTGAAACTTCCAAGGAGGGAATTCTGATTTAGGATTGCCTGAATTAAACCTGTTATCAGATGAAGACATTAATATGGCCCAACAAAATGACCACGAATAGTTAAAATTTCCGGATGGAGAAGCCATAATTACAAATGCACAAATTTATTTTCATCATCACACAGAGAAACCTGAGTCTAGTGATGCAGTTGAGATCCAGAGGCAAACCCTAGATTTTGAAGTGGATGTCTTAACACAAGGATTAAGGTTTGAAAATTTGCCTGTTAGTTCATGATGACCAAAATGGAATGAGTCAAAATGGACTCTCCCTTTCGCCCTCAAGCATCCTACATCAGAATGCAACATGACAAGCGTGGAATAGTAGGGAGATGCGATCACAGTGTCAACATGTAGGACATACTTTGTGGAAATTAGACATCTCGTTTTCACTTAGTTGGATGAAGCTCTGACTAGTCCTTTGCCATCAACCACATATACGCTATCATCTGGCAACGAGCCTATCCTTTTTCACGCTTGACGGAAACAACTGGTGCTAATCATAATCATAACACACGGCATACTGATAGGCCAGAACAATCTGCACAGATTGACTACATGAAAGAGATAAATAGAAAGAGATAGCAAGATATAGTGAGAAGGAATCCTCCAGGAGAAAAATTATTATAAAAGAAATTATAGAAGAAAAAATTTATTCATTAATTAAGTATTTTTTGCCAATTTTTATTTTGAGTCTAAGTGTGCTAGAAATGTATTCTTCATACGTGTGTACATATGTGTCCCTTGTGGAAGTGTTATTTATTTATCAATTAATTAAGTTTTTTTTTATTTCTCTTTTTTTTTTTCTTTTCTAGTGTGCTAGAAATGTATTTTTGTACTTCTGCTTTCCGATCGTCTTCAATCTTGTGACGTCTTCTAATGCCAATGTAGAAAACAAAAATCATTCAAGCAGAGAAAATACATTCAAAAGGAGAGTGCACTGCGGTTACATTTAGTTCATGTTCGAAGACAATCTAGCTATGATAAGTGGTAAGAACAATACAAGTTCACAACATTATAGAAAGCTTTACACGCCATTAATTAAAGTTCTTGCCATTTAAGTGCAAGAGTAGAGAGTGTCCTTGTAGAGGAACCATCTTTGCTTAATGCCAAAACAGCAGCATCCTTCAATCTTGTAATTCTTGGGCATATTTCTCTCCCTTCATCCCCTTCCATCAAACTCTTTACAGCTCTAGCAATTACCTCTCTTTCTACAATTCCATTTTCATTTGCTTTTGGCCTTAGTGCCACTTTTAGCTCCTCACTTAGCATCACAGCATTCACTTTCTGCTCAGCAAACAAAGGCCAAGCAATAATTCGTATCCCATGGACCACACTCTCGAGTGTAGAATTCCAACCACAATGACTCAAGAACCCACCGATTGAGCTATGACTAAGAACTTCCACTTGTGGGGCCCACGAAGCCACAACCAATGCTTGTTGTTTATTAGTGATTCTCTCCAAGAACCCATTCGGCAAATATTGAAGTGGATCCCCTTTTTGGGCACTAAGGTAAGCAGCACTTGGAGATTCACTTGGAGCTCTTACAGCCCACAAGAATTTATGGTCACTCATTTCTAATCCAAGGGCTAACTCGTTGAGTTGTTCTTGAGAGAGTGTGCCACCACTCCCAAAAGCCACATATAACACAGATTTTTCAGACTGATTATCTAACCATTTTAAGGATTCTGACCCATTTACCTTAGAAACTGACCCGGATTGTATAATGGGTCCAACTGGATACACAGGAACATTATTACCAGCTTCCTTCTCTTGAAGAGCCCTTATAACTCTGCTTTCCAGATAATTGAAACTATTCACCAAGAAACCATCAGTAAAACTGAGTTTACTACAAATATGAACAATTGACTTATATGCATCACTGCACCTTCCTAGTTGAAGTACCTCCGGAAGATCACCGGTCCGAATGGAAATACCACCCGGAAGTATTATGGGTTCATTCAAATCTTTTAATTCACCCGAAACTGTCTGGTCTAGCTCGGGTATATATAAAGAGAGTGACAATGAAACTGCTGAAGGGATGTAAACGTAACACCAGATGTTGAACTGTTTAGCGATATCAAGGGCTTCAACAGAAAACCAGTCAGCTATCACAGCAACAAGTTTAGTGTGTGAATTTAGTGAGCTCAATGCATCGTGTAGAGATGGAAGAGAGAGAGAAACTGTAAGTTGCATTTGGTTCACCTGGTGAATGCCTTGTGGGAGATCTTCCATGTTCACTTGTTTAAGAATGGTGTGATCTATTGCTGATGGGAGTGATTCAAGGATGGACTTCATGGCAGAAGAGGGAGGGCCAAGTGTGGGAATGAGGAGTGTGACATTGAAGGTTTCATGATGGAGATGAACGAAGCGCTTGGCAAATTCAACAAGAGGGATTAGATGGCTGAGTCCAGGACATGGAACCATGGCGACGGAGGTTGTTCTTTTCTCCATGTTTGGTGATGTTGGTATGTATGGACTATGAATTCAATACCAAATGGATTGTCTGTTTTTCTTTCTTATTTAAAGAGACGAATGGAGACCAGATTATGGAATGTTAAAGTAAAGAGAGACAAGAAAAGTTTTAAATTTTAATTATATGTGCAAGAAGACATGCTGCCGATTTGCCTTAGAATCTCGTCCCGTTAACGTCAGTAAAACTCTCATATATAATGATGCGATAATAGTTTTGCTTACAACCTTACCTCTAATAAAAACTAATGTAATAAATAAGTATGGTGACATTTTTGAAATTAAGAGCAACTTACCATATTGATTAAAATAAATGATCGATGCCAAAAGTTATTCATCGGTAAGTTTTGGCATCAGTTTCCTAAAATTGTAATTCAAAAAACATTCAAATCATCTTTTTAGAAAATATAAAATAATTACTAGGCGATTTTTCTTTAACAACCAGCATCAATTGATGACTCCACTTTCTAAAAATTTTCATTTCATTTTTTTATTTAGATGGTATAAAATAATAGACATCATCTTTATTGTATAGTTAGAAATTGTAATAGCTGATAAAAAAAATAAGTAAATAGAAATTAAATCAAATAGTATCTATTAGTGGATATCAAATAGAAATAGTATTTATTAGTTTTAATGGATGAAATCTACTGGAGATTATTTAGGAAAAATCTCAAGAAATTAAGAGTATTCAAAATCCAAAGTTGATAGGATTTTAGAGTAACTTAGTATTTTTACTCAAAAGCATCCTAAAATAATCTTAAGGTGAAAAAAATGTAAATTTGCCCTCATTTTAAAGAACAGGCTTGGCTTAGTTAAAGGGCGTTTGAGCAAAAGTTAGGGAAGAAGAAAGAATTTTACCATAATTGAAGAACTTTTCAGCAAAAACTGGAGGGAAAGTAATAGAATATTTCTAGAAATTATGCTAATATAATGCAAGCATGATGATACAAGCATAATGTCATCATTACTTTGAGAGTATACTTCCTAAACATTATAAATAGGGGAGTTTGAAATGAATTCTCCTCACACCACAAAGGAGTACATGGCTAGAAAGAGAAAGAGAGAGAGGAGATAGAAGGAGTGAATTCTTTAGTGTTTTTGCTAATTTATGTAGGATTCCACTAGTTCTTTGACAAATAGTTAAAGAAAGGAATCCTTTTGATCTTTTAGTAAAGGTATAAGCTTATAACTCTCATGAATTTATCTTCTTTTTGTCATGACCCGATTTTGATTGTGACTAATGTAGATACTAATAGCAATTTCCACAAGCTTTAATATTTTTCACTCTAACTATTTAATAGGAGTTTTTAGATTTTTAGGAGAACTCAAAATTTACTTTAAAATTTCTACAAAAAAATAGATAGAGTCTTTTCTATTTTGGAATACTTCCTAAGGGTTACACGTCCTAAAATACAAAACATGTATTATTTTCATATACGACAACATTTACAACATGAACAATACTACACAATTTCATCATATGTGCATAGCTAATGATTTAACATATCAAATTCTAAATAAACAAGATTTTATCCTTTAATTCTAATCCTTATCCAACTATTAAAATCCCTTTGTAAGGCGACTTTAAATCTTCATGAATGTAACAAGCTCATGTCTCAATCTGAAAACATTAGAAATTAAATGAAGTGAGTTATACAAATTGAATGAGCATATATCTACTAATATTTTATAAGAGATCAGTTCCATTTATATACATATGTAATAATCACATGTTAATCATGTATTATATTAGAAGAATAGTCACAAACCCATTTTTTTGAATTTCTGTAGTGTGTGAAACCATGCCCTAAAATGGGCATTTACCTATTTATGACTTAAACTCCATTTCTTACATCCCACATTATAGGAGTCTAAACTATCCATTATTAATATTCAATATTGTTATCATATCTTTTACGATCCATCTCAATTAGACATCACATTCATAAGTAGCTATTTAATTTCAATCACTAATCAGATCATCACAATCCACTCAAGTTCTTGTAATCATTTCAAATAGTAATAGTTAATCACTAGTAATTTTCAATATTTCATCTCATCACACATTCAATTATAATGAATATACACATAGCCATTTTTGGATTTCCAAATCAATTCTATAAACTGTTCATCGAGAATTTGCTATCCGACTCTCAAATCATTCTTATATCCTTCACATATATTTGCTAGGAATTTTCTATCCAGCTCCACATCATTGTTCATAGTTTCCAATGCCATTATTGGCATGATCCACAAATAGCATATACAAGAGAACTGAACTCTCGTATCATAATTATTTATGACACTTCAATGCAAAGTAATTAAATTTATCACAAGATAATATCAAGCACACAACACTATATAACTATATCGTACAGATATCATTGATTTATATCATAATCTATTTGTAACTAGTAATATCACTACCATACTTCTGTTACGCAATCTGATCAATATACATTCACTCAATAGCTAATTGTATTTATACTACAGAACTAAATTAATACATAAATATAAAATTTATATTATCAATAAAAGAAATACAATTCATAATATTTAAATCATATTTTATTCAGATAAAAGTGGTGATGAGATATATACTCACTTGGTGACATTAACCCATCCTATGGAGGTTCCAAGGCATCCATATTCATCTTTTCATAATTTTCTCATTATCACAATTTATAAGAGTAATTTATAAATATATCAAATTCACTTATTTTCTCCTAAAATTATTGTTCTTGTATTTAGGATCTAATCAGGATATTTTAACCTTCTCTATTAAAATTTTATTATCTCTTTCTTGAGCCAATCATGAGAAATTAGAAATATAACATATTATGAAGATTTTAGAATCAAGGTCATATAAATGAAATAGTAAAACTTGGTGCCATAACAAAAGCCTATTTAATCATTCCCCTAATCTATACTATTATTTCCTTATATCCTTGAAGTTATCATAGAAATTAGAAACTTTCATAAACAAGAACTTCTCCAAATCAATTTTCAAATATTTGCAAAAATTATAAATACTAAAACTTTATGTCATAAGGATATTTCATTATCACTATTTTATGAAACTAATTATTAAATTCCTACTACTTTTAGCACTATTTTACTCAACTCACCTAAACACATTTAGGTTTTCTTGAACTATAAGTACTTTATTCCAAATATTAGAGTATTTCATCTCACATGCGCCTTGATCATCAGCCTTATATTTTCACAAGTTTCATCAAATATATGTATATTTCAAAATATATATAAAGGAAATATGTACATCTTATGACTAATCCTCAATTATCTAAGATCTTAATATGCAATGTTCTAACAATACTTTAATCATCTCACACTAGCATGTTACAACTTAAATCCTATCTATATATATATTTGAATTATTAATGTATATTCAAAACATCTCCAGAATAAAGGTATAGATCCAAATATTTTAGATCAAGTTCGAAATAATGAGATGTTGGAACTTGAAAATAGAAACCAAACTCACTATTCACCAAGTAGCTTGCTGAAGCTAATTGAAGTTCATCAGAGTTTATTAGAGCTTCAATTGGTGAGTCCATTGCTTTCCATATGTTGCCAGCTACTGTTGCATCTAGAAAAGAACAGCACCAACTGCGATGGCGCATAAAGGAGCTAGAATCAAAGTAAGAAAAAGAAAGAGATGGGGTACCAAAAGAAAAGCTTGTCACAATTCTCCTGTCATGACAGTGAACATCTGCTCATCATGAATGAACTTGCACAAGATAAAAGATAATGTCGACATTAAATGGCTAGGAAATGGAAGCTAGCAGCTGAAAGATAAGAAAAACAAAAGACAAGAAGAAAAGAGTAAAAATTGGTAAGGCTTATGGAAACTATAATTAGGATCCATGCCAATCACAATCAAAATTAAGTCGTGACACTTTTCATAGTTATTTCTTTGAATTCTTTACTAATTTTATGTTATCTTGGATGCAACACTTTGGATTCTAGGTGAAGGAAACAAGTTCTACAAACTTTCTTAAGTGAGTAGAGTTTCATTTTTTTTTCTTATTGGTTTTCTTTCTTGATAATGTTTATATATGAGATGCAAATCTAGTGTGCTAAAGCCATGATTATTTATGGTAGATTATATGCTATTCTTATTCTATGGTTGAAGATGTGTTAGAGTTATAATTATTCATAGTGGATTATCTATTATTCTTGATTAATGATATATTGAAATCATGACTATCATAGTGGATTAGTTTGAAAAGTTTTCTTGAAAATTTTTATGATGAAAAAATTTGAAAATGATTTATTTAAAAGAACAAAGTTTTGGAAACATATTTTTCATGGAAATAGAAGAAAAATTTTGGAGAGGGAACATGTTCAGCTTTAGGGTTTTCTTTTAAAAAAAGAAAAAATTATGTTTTTATTATTTAAAAGATGTTACATTATATTCAATGTTAGAATAAAGATGATAGAATGCATGAATATCAAGTTTTGAAAATAAGAATTAGTTGCTTTCGCATAAGGAAGGCTCTTAGATTACCTTTGTTTTTATAAGGACAAATTCTATTTTTCATAAGCAAACACTAAACTATGATCTAGTATAAATGTTTTAGAATGTTTATGTTAAAGTTTTCAAGAAAAAATTACTTTAAAACAAGCTTGTATAGCTCATAAGTTTCATGCAATTTTAGAAAAATCCTGTTTTTATATGAAAAACTTGTTATATTATGTTCTAAATTATTCTAAACAATTATTTGGAGAAAATGTAGCAAGAATATGTTTAAAAACATGTTTGAAAACTAATGAAATAGTTTAGTAAAACTATTTTTTAAAATAATATTTTTAAGTAGTAAAGTTCTCTAACAAACTTCTTTGAGTAATAATTGTTTTGAATAATCTTTGCAACTTGTTTTATGACTATAAATGATTGAAAAAATTTTTTTTTTATGTTTTTAAAATTTTTTATAAAATTTTATTAAATATTAATATTTTAAAGGAATTTCAAAATTAAGGATAACAATTTTAAATAGTTTTAATAATTGCTTGACGTATCAAGCAATTTAACATATTTTGGAAATAAAAAGGGTTTGAAATTGATATTTAAACACTTATTTTTAAATCCATAAATTTTCATAAAATTTGAAGAAAAGATGATATCTTAATTGTTATTTTCATGTTTGAGATGTTTAGTGCTTATTTTCCTAACTAGTTGGTACTAGCGTAAGATAGTTTTTGGCAGTTTTTATACTACTAAGATAGCATTAATTCAATGAGAAAAATAGTTTTCCTACTTATTAGAATGTTTTATAAGAAATAAAATTGAATATGCCTAAATTTGATAGTTATGGAACTTGAAAAATCCAAGTTGCAAATCCCTATTTTTTAATAAAAATTGAACGGTATATTTAGTGTAATATTTTGATTGATTTATAACACATTACTACATACAATAATTGATTTGAAAGCATTCTATGAAAAGAAAAGAAAAGGACACTATTTTATATGTTACATAGTGAACCATAAGCCTATTGTATCATTAACGCATGAATTATGGCAGGATCTATTTTGTGAATTGCATATGCACTAATGAAATTATATGCAAAAGTATTTGTAAATGATAGTGAATTTTTGTATTAATATGTGACTTGGTAATTTAACATGTGGAAATAGAAGCTTAAATGTATAATATGATCACTGGTAAAATGACAAGGTAATATATTCTTTTTGCTAGATTATGTTATATTTTGGTTATAGCTTTAGATAGCATTTTTACCTTATCCTATTATATATGACATGGGCTAGTGAAACTTCTACGCGAAATTGGGCTATATGTTGAATATGGGCTTTAATATCATATTTGACATTATTCGCTTGATTGTCATTGGTTTGAATGCCATATGTGACATGTGTCATATTTATTAAATGAGTCCTTGTGGAGAATTTTGGGAATGGCCTCATGCCCTAACTTATAAGTTAAATGAAAGGTTAAGTAGAATAAGATTGTCCCTAGAAGGATAACATTGGGATACATATAGGATAAGCCCAAAGTAATAAGGAGGAACCCTTATTCCTCCATGCCATTAATTAGATAATAATTATCTTATATGTATATCTGAATTATATTTTGTATATATACCTAACATTGAACTTATTAACATTTTTTAGGATACAGGAAGGAAAAAAAACAAGATTTTCAAATATATATCCTATATGTGAATGTTATCCAAATTAAAATTGATTAGAAAACTTGTGTCATAAATATCTCACTAAATAATTTTATTATTCACTTTTCTTGTAGATATATCTTTCAAGTACTCTAGACCTAAATGGTCCTTACTGAAATCTTTAACATGTGATGGTTCCCACATGAAGTTGCATTTGGTTGGTATAACTTTATTTTTACATAGATGTGGCTATAAACCACTAGTAATAATTCCTGATGAGTTACCACTATTGCCTCCATTCTTTGAGTTCGATAGTTGATAATTAGTCTAGCTTGATAACTATTAACTTTATCTATTTTTAATTATCTCTTTTTTAAAATATTACTTTATAATTATGATCTAATTTTCTTAATCTATATAGTTAACTTGAGACTTTAACAATTGGGTTGCTATTTAGCCTAAGTAACTTTTCATATAATTAATACAATACATATGTTTAATGATATTGATATATATATATATATATATATATATATATATATATATATATATATGTATGTATGTATGTATAATGCATATTACTCTATATCTTATCTATTTCCTTTCATATATGGTTTATCTAAGGGTTATAATAGCAACATATGGTGTTAAAGAATCTAAGCTTAGCTTAGATAATTTTCCAACCAAGGTAGACTTGATAGTGTTGGATATAACAGATTTTGATGTAATCCATGAAATGGATTGGTTATCTAAGTATCATGCTTGTCCATATTGCCACCACAAGATGGTAACTTATTAGCTAACATGAAAGGTGGCATGAGTATTTTAAAGAGGGAAGCAAGCAAAAATGCCTAACTTTGTTTTTTATACAAAGGCTAGGAAGTTGATCAAGAATGGATGTGTAATCTAGATAACTATTGTAAGCAAAAATGAAATTGAAGAACCTAAAGTAAGTAAAGTTACATGGTGAATGAGTTTCAAAATATTTTTTATAGGTGAGTTACTAAGATTGTTACCTAATCAAGAAATTGAATTCATAATCAACGTAATTCTAAAATAAACTTGATACTGAACCTTCTGTATTGAATGGCACTCGTTGAATTGATAAAGATGAAGGAGAAATTACATGATCTGATGGATAAAGGTTTCTTGCAACTACATGTTTCCCTATAGGGGTGCCAATATTGTTTTTTAAGAAGAAAGATGGATCGTTAAGGCTATCTATCAATAATTGATAACCGAACAAGGTTATTATCAAGAGTCATTATCCTTTACTTTGGATAAATGATTTATTTGAACAATTTAAGGCACTTATTGCTTTTTAGATATTAACTTGCAATTAAAGTATCACTAGCTAAAGATTTAAAAAGATGATATTTTAAAGACATCATTGCATACATGATATAGACACTGAATTTTTAGTTATGTCTTTTGGTTTAACAAATGTGCTAGCAATATTTATATATCTAATAAATAAAGTTCTTAAGCCATTCTTGGATAAGTTCATCATCACATTTATTGATGATATTCTCATATATTCAAAAAGTAAGGATGAGCATGCATAACATTTAAATATAGCTTTGCAAACCTTAAGGAAACATTAGTTGTATGATAAGTTCTTAAAATATGAGTTCTAGATGAAGAGTATCTATTTCTTAGAACACATGATTTAAGAATTGAATGGATTTAAGTGGATCCATAAAAGGTGAAAGCTGTAGCTAAGTGGCTAAAACTTACCATGATGTAGAAATATGAAGTTTTCTTAGATTGGCCAAATACTACTAGAAATTTGTAAAAGATTTCTTCATCGCTAACCAAGTCATCATGAAAGGTAGTTAAGCTTATATAGAGTGATAAACATGAAAGAAACTTCCAAAAGCTAAAGGAATGTTTAATGCTTACACTTATATTAACTTTTCCAACTGGAACTATAAGGTATACTATTTATTGTGGTGCATCAAAGGTTAGATTAGGATGTGTTCTAATACAACATGGAAAAGTCATTGCTTATGCATTAAGATAATTGAAGAAACATAAGGACAACTATCTAATTCATGATCTAAAAATGGCATTAGTATTATTTACTCTAAAGATCTAAAGGAACTATCTATATGGATCAACCTATAAATTATTTAAAGATCATAAGAAATTGAAGTACATCTTTGAATAAAAGGATTTGAATTTATGCCAAAGAAGGTGGATGAAACTGGCAAAAGACTATAATTATTCCATTCATTATCATCTAAGGCAAATATTTGGTAGACATTTTAAGTATGAAAGATTCAAGGAAAATATTAAGAACATGAAAAATATAAAGCTCTTAGAGAAATAGCCAATATGAGATAATAATGGAATAGCTCAAGAAGGAACAATGGAAAGATATGACTAGTTAAAGAAAAAGGAAATGGCAAAAGGAATGGTGATATAATAAGAAAAAGAAGGAAATTATGGGTTCTTAAAGCTATAAAAAAAAAAGAAAATTTTGAAGAAAACACATAAGTCATCATACATAATACATCTCGGTGCAATAAAGATGTATTAAGTTTTAAAGAATGTTTGTTAATGGGAAGGGATGAAGAAGGATACTGCAGATTATATAATCAAGTGTCGAACTTGCAAGTAGGTTAAAGTGAAGCACTAATGCCTAATAGGACTTTATTAGAACATCTATATTCCTGAGTGGAAGTGGGAAAGTATTATGATAGACTTTGTCATAGTATTTCCAAAAACCAGTAAAAGGTATGACTTCATATAGGTCATTATAGATTTTCTTACGAAGACAATGCATTTCTTACCAGTTAAGATGAATTTTTGGAATCTTAATATGCTTTGATTTTTTTAGATAAAAGCATAACATCACATGGCATACCAACTATAACTATTTTCAATTGTAAGAAATAGTTTATGTTGCATTTTTTTTAAGGTATTTCAAGAAGTGTTAGGAACATAACTACATTTCAGCATAACATTTTGCCTATAAGTAGATAGGTAATTGAAAGGATGATTTAAGCATTACAAGACATGCTGAGGTTATATGATTAAGTTTAAAGGAAGTTAGGATATGTATTCACCTTTAATTGAAGTTGCCTATAACAACAATTATCAAGCAAAGATCAAAATGGTTCTATTCAAAGCTCTATGCAAGAAGAAGTGTAGATTGCTGTTAGGATGGTTCAAGTTTAGAGAAGTAAAAATAACTAAGCCAGGATTGGTGGAAAATGTGATGATTAATGTTATCAAAGAAAGACTTCATGTAGCACAAGATAGATAGAAGGCTTTTGCATAAACAAGAGTTAGAATTTCTTGAAGGAAAATATATATTTTTGAGCGTATCACTAATGAAAAAGAGTAATGTGATTCAATAAGAAAGGGAAACTAGCACCAAGACATGTTGGGCCCTATTTGATAATAAAAAGAATTAGTAAAGTAGTTTATTAGTTAGATTTAGTGAAAAGCCTAAAGGTAATACACCATGTATTCTATGTTTCTATGTTGTAAAAGAACATCCCAAATGAATCTTATGTTCTAAAGGAAGATTTGGTAGAATTAAATTAAAAACTAACCTATAAAGAGAAACTAGTTAAGACAATAGATAAATAAGTTAAGAAGTTAAGATCTAAAGTGATACCTATAGTTAAAATGGTCTAGGAGAAACATGGTGACTAAGAAGCAACTTTAAAAGCGAAAATAGATTTGAAGGAAAAATACCAAGAATTGATTGGTAGGACTCTTTAAAGCTTTAATATAAGTTATAGACAATTCTATGTTTTCCTATCTTGTTAACAAAATTCGAGGATGAATTTTCTCTAAAGAGGAGAATTGTAATACTTAACAATAAAATGCAATAGATAGAAATAAATAAAATTAAATCAAATAGTTCTATTAGTGGATAATAAATAGAAATATTTATTATTGTTAGTAGAAACATTTATTATTTCTAGTGGATGAAAATCTACTAGAAATTATCTAAGGAAAATCTTAGGAAATTAGAAGTATTCAAGATCTAAGGTTAATAGAATTTTAGAGCAACTTAGTATATTTACATAAAAGAATCCTAAAACAAGCTTCATTTTAAAGGATATAGGCATCCATAAGGGGAAAAGGAAGGAATTTGACTTATTTAAAGGGTATTTGAGCAAAATTAGGGAAGGAAGTAAGGATTTTAGCATAATTGAAGGGCACTTAAGCAAAACATGAAAGGAAAGTAATAGAACATTCTAAGAATAAGAATAATCATAAGAATTATGTTAAGATGATGTAAGTATGATGTCATTGTTACTTTAAATGCACACTTCCTAAACACTATAACTAGAGAGTTTAACACAAATTCTTCTCTCATGACAAAGGAGTCTACGACTAGAAAGAAAGAAAGCAAAGAGAGAAGGAGTGACTTCTTGAGTGTTTTTGCTAATTTATAATGGGATTCTACAAATTCTTTAAATGATAGTTGAAGAAAAGAGCTTTCTTAAACTTTTCATAGAGCTATAAGCTCATAACTCTTATGAATTCATATTATTTTCATAGTTCCTTCTTTGAACTCTTTGCTAATTCTATGTTATCTTAGATGTTACACTTTGGATTTGAGGTGAAGGAAATAAGTTCAACAAACTTTCTTGAGTAAGTAGAAATCCACTCTTTTTCTTCTTAATTATCTTTCTTGATGATGTTTATATTTGAGATATATATCTAGTCTATGGCTCATGATATGCTAAAGCCATGATTATTCATGGTGCTATTCTTGCATTATAATTAATCATGTGTTAAAGCCATAACTATCATCATATATTAGTTTGAAAAGTTCTCTTGAAAAGTTTTGTGATAAAAAATTGAAAATGTTGATTTTGAAAATCATTTCTTTAAAATAGCAAAGTTTTGGAAGCATAGTTCTACATGAAAATGGCAAAAAAAAATTGGAGAGGAAACAATTTGTGCTTTGGGTTTTCTTTTTAAAAATTTATGTTTTTATAATTCAAAAAACTATATTCTACTTTAAAATAAAGATGATAGAACGCATAAATATTAAATTTTAAAAATAGGAATGGTTTAGTTTTGCATAAGGAAGACTTTCAAATTATTTATGTTTTCATAGGGTAAATTTTTATTTTTCATGAGCAAACACTAAATTACACTCTATTATAAAAGATTTTGAATGTTTACATTAAAGTTTTCAGACAAAAACCCTTTGAAACAAGCTTGTATAGCTTATGGGTTTAATGCAGTTTTATGGTAGAATAATTTTAATTTTATGTGAAAAACTTGTTAAATTATATTTTAAATTATTCTGGTAATGATTATAAATAATTATATGAAGAGTATGTAACATGAATATGTTCAACAATATATTTGAAACCTTATGGAATAGTGCAATAAAATTATTTTTAAAATCATATTTTCAAGTAGTAAAGTTCTCTAACATACTACTTTGAATGGTGATTATTTTAGCTGATCTTTGCAACTTATTTTATGATTAAAAATAATTAAAAATTGTTATTTTATGTTTAAATGCTAATTCTAAGAAATTTTGCAAAATTTTATTAAATATTTATATTTTTAGAGGAATTTCAAAGTTAAGGATGTTAATTTTGAGCAGTTTTAATAATTACTTAATGCAGTAAGTAGTGTAACATATTTTGATCATAAAATGGGTTAGAATTGAAATTTAAATAGTTGTTTTAGTTCTAAAATTTTCTAAAAAATTTGAAGAAAATACGGTATCTTAATTGGTATTTTTAAGTTTGAAATGTTTAACATAATTTAGCAAGGGTTAGTGCTTATTTTCCTTTCTAATTAGTATTAGTGTAGGATAGTTTTAAGCAATGTTTATACCACTAAGATAGCATGATATTAATCTTGATTCAGTGAAGAAAAATAGTTTTAAAACTATCATGATCATTAAAGTTAGTAAGAAATTTAGAAAAGTATAGTTGTCATTAAAGTTAAATAGTGTGACCATTACTTTTGAATGATAAAATTAAATTTTATAAAAAAAATTTCAAATTGAATTATGTAAAAAAAATAATATTAAACATAGAAAAAGATTTGTTATTACCTGATAAATTCATTATAAATGAATATGAAATCAAGATTTGTTATATGTAATGAACTATTCACGATCGGTCTTGATTATGAACTCCAATAAGAAGATTTATTGCTCTTATCAATTTTAAATGAGAACTTAATTAGGAAGACTTTTTGATAGCTATAGGGAATATGTAAAATCAATCATAAGATTTAAAAGTAGTAACCTTTATTTATATTAATAATATTAATAGGTCAATCCATTATCGAGAACCATCATTATCACATTAATTACGTTAGATTACTATTAGACCTAAACTATTCAATCACTTTAATATTGGGCTAAACCCTTTGACATCTTATTTTATTTTTGAATTAATAGGTCTACAATAGAAAATCCAACAATCTTCCACAATATGTAATTCAATAATAGTGGCCATTTTAATAAGATGTAAAAGAAAAGTTATGGTATCTTTACACATTAGTGTAAATTGAGATCACATATATCAGTAATATAAAACAAAGTATCTAATAGGGATATCAATGAAATATATATATTGTACACTTACACCTCATTGAACATATACAATTTTTTATAAGAATATACATAACAAGTTTATGTTTGATAAGATTTATATAATAAAATTGTGACAATTATATGTAAATTTTTATACACTAGGTCAAAGTATCTACCCAAGATGCTAAATGAGAATCATTATTCTCATCATGATATTGAGACAAGGTCTAAATATTTTTATAAATATGTCATAATAAAAATGTGCACAATATATGGTAAACAAAAATATTTCATTATGAATATTTCATTTATGTACATATCGAAGAAATAGTTTATATTATAGTACTTCCACTAATTTAAAATATCAAAAGACTTAACTAATCCTATATTAATTACATGATCATGATATACTTTTATTGTAAGCCTTTAGTCAGTGGATCCACAAGCATATAACCCATGGAAACATGTTCAATACATGTGATATGCTTGCATACCTTTTTTCACATAAATTAGTAATTTATATTAAAATGTTTTGCATCGGTTGAACTTTTATTATTATGAGAGAAGTTTATAATAGCAATATTGTTGTACTAGATGGTCAAAGGTCTTAAAATGCTCTCAATAATCTTAAATCTAATCATAAAATTTCTTAACTATACAACAGTATAAGTGGCTTCATAACATATGATATATTCTATTTCCAGAGTGAAGGTTACTATTAAGGATTACTTAACACTTTTTCACAACACAACTCCTCTTGCCATTATAAATATGTATCCAAATATAGAATTTTTTATCACCTAGATAACTAATAAAATTTAAATCTAAAAAGCCTCTAATTATGAGATTTTTTTATCTCTTATAGGTCAGTATATAATTTTATACCCTAAAGCCATCTCATAACTCTCTTTACAAGAGTCCAATGTCTCTAATCAGGATTACTTAAGTATCTCCTCAGTATACTAATAGCATAAGTTATATCAGGATGTATACATACTTGAGCATATGTCAAGCTACCAACAACCAATGCATATAAGAGATTTTTCATTCTTTCTATTTCAATATTATTTTGAGGGTATTAAGACTTAGAGAAAATTTCTCCTTTTAAAATAGGTGTAGAAACTTGAGAGTAAGTTAACATGTTAAACCTCTTCAGTACTTTCTTAATATAAGTTTGTTGAAATAAACCAAGCAAACCCTAGGATTTGTCATGGTGGATCTCTATCCCTTAAACATAAGAGACATTTTCAAGACCCTTTATATTAAAATGTTTGGATAACATTTGTTTTATCTTAGTCAATAGAATCATGTCATTGCTTGTAAGGAGAATATCATCCATATATAGCACCAGAATAATAAAACTAGCCATAATTATCAACATATAAATATAGTGGTTAACTACATTTTTCCTGAATTCAAAAGAAGTCACTACCTTATCAGACTTGAGGCACCATTGTCTAGAAGCTTATTTTAAGTCATAAATGGACTTTTTAAGTTAGCACATAAGGTGCTCCTTTCCCTTCTTTTAAAAACCATTTGGTTGATTCATATAAGTAGTTTTTGTTATATCATTATTCAAGAACGATATTTTTACAAGCATATGATGTAACTTTAAATTAAAATAAGCCATAAAAGCCATGACAATATGAAATGAGTATTTGGTTAAAACTAGTGAAAAAGTTTTTTCTAGGTGTAGCCTTTCACTACCAATCTAGTCTTATACCTTTTAACTTTACCATTACCACCCCTTTTGGCCATGAAGATCCATTTGCATTTGACCGAATTATAACCTACAAGAAGCTCCACTAGATCCCACATTGATTCTTATGCATTGAAGCTAACTCGTCTTTCATAGTATTCATCCAATCAAAATAATTTGAACTAAACATAGCTAGAGAAAAGGTTATGGAATCAGTATCATTATTAATATCATATTCATACTCTTACAAATATACAAGAAAATCATTAGAAATTAGAGATTTATAAACTCTATAATATCTTCTTAATGGAATTTCTTTGTTTACTTCATTTGGCTCAACATCTTCTACCATTGGCTGTATTAGATTGACTAGTGGAATAAAAGGAGATAATTATCCTAATGTTAGTGCTAATGGAACAATTGTTCTATCTTTAGAAAATTTTATGATGTATGGTATTTGGCTCCCATTATCCAACTCATCCTCAAATTAGATGGCTCGATCATATTCAATTACTCTAGTTGAATAAGTTAGATAGTAAAATCTACTTCCCCTCAAACCACTGCAATATCTAATGAAGTATCCACTAATAGTTTTTGAATTAAGTTTCCTTGTGGATGGAATATAAGACTTTATTTCAACTTTTTAAACCTAAACTAAAAAATGTCGTAGACTAGGCTTGTTACTATATAATAATTCATAAAGGGTCTTAGGTATTAACTTACTAGGAACCTAATTTAGAATGTATGTTGTTATTCTTAACACATCACCCCATAAAAATTCTAGCAATGAATTATGAGCTAGCATGCATCTCACTATAAGAGTTATATTCCTCCTTTCTGTAATTTCATTTTACTTCGATCTATCAAGCATGGTGTAGGTTACTTGAATTCCATAATTTTATAGGTATCTAGTAAAAGAGCTAAAGTTTCTTCTTATTTTATTATGCCTATCATAATACTCACCACCTTTATCAAAATTAATGCACTTTATCTATTTTCCTAGTTTTAATTCAACTATCGCCTTGAATAACTTAAAGACTTTTAGTGATTCTGACTTATTGTTAAGCAGTTCCATCTAACCAAATCTAGAGTAATCATAAATGAATGTTATAAAGTATTTGTAGCCTCCTTAGTATTAGGTGTGATAGGTCCACTAATGTCAGTATGGATTTAGAACATTTTCTTTTTTGCTTTTCTTATCCTTTCTACCTCTGGCTGTAAGTTTTCTTTTAATGCAATCTACACATGTTCCAAAATTCGAGAAGTCCAAATCATGAAGTACTTCTCCCTTCACAAGTATCTGAATTCTTTCTTTAGAGATGTGTTTTAATCATCTATGCCACAACATTAAGGATCTTTCATTAACTCAACATCTTTTCTTGCCTACAATAGAGTTTATTGAATTCATAAAATTAGGATCTAAATTAACTCCATATAAACTATCACACATAAAACCAGTACCAATAATAAAAGATTTATAAAATAATTCAACTTTTCCATTTCCAAAATAATAAGAGTATCTAACAAAATTCAAAGTAATAACTAAAATTAAATTCCTTTTCATAGAAGATATATAAACTATAATATTAAGTAAAAACTCATGTCTTGTCTTCAATTTTAACTTCACTGATCCTATATGCTCCACTTTAACTTTATCTCCATTTCCAAGTCTCATAATTAGCTCTCTTTCATTTAGTTTCCTCAAATTTGTCAATGCCTTTCTTTCTCTTCTCAACCCATTTCTTGTATTTAAAATAGTTTACATTCTTATGCCCAGACTTCTTGTAGAACCTATAGTTACCTTTGAATTGGGCCTTATTGGGTTTATAGCATTATTGTCTACTAGATTACCTTTCTCACACTTTTTCCTTCCATAGTCATGGTATCCCTGATTATCTTTTTTATTAGATTTTCCACTATAATCTAAATGTGTGCCATGAGAGGTATAATTAACTATCTTAGCCTTTTCTTTTTCCATGTCTTCTTCTACCTATGTGACAATTAAAATCAACTTATTGATAGTCTATTTTGATTTTTTAGTATTATATGAGGTTTTAAAAACATCAAACTAAAGTGGAAGAAACTCCAGTACATGCTAAGTTAAATAACTTTTTCCCAAATTAACTTGCATGATTTTTAACTTGTTGTAAAAGTTAACCAATCTCAGAATGTGTTCTCTCTCCCTATTAACACCATTATATATTGATTTTTCAAGTAATGAAAGATATCATCCCTTTTTTGCTTTATCAAATTTTTTATACTTTTTGACTACAGAATCCAGGAACTCTTTTGCATTTGTCATTTCAAAAATGTTCTCTCTTATTATTTTGTCCATTGTGTACTTCATTACCATCAAATACACTTTGTTAGAGTAGGTTCACTTTTCGTGATGATTCTTTTGATCTATTATAGACTCAGCATTAATCTGAGGTTCTATTTTCCTTATCAACAAGTTAAGGTTAGATACTGTTAGAAATAACTTTAGCCCTCATGATCAATTCCATTAAATATCTTAATTGTATTTAATTGCAAAGGTATAAGAGTTGAGAAAACAAATTTTAAAACATTAATGTATATTAACTTTAATCACACTAGAAATTTTCCTCAATAAATTATGTAATCGAACTCAGTGTTATATTATAAAACCTAATACCAATGGGGCATTAAAAGCCCTATAATATAATACAAGAACTAAGTAGCATATTCTTAAAATTTTAGCACCAATAGGATGATAAAAATTCTAAAAACTCAATACTTATTCCTATACTTATGTTATCACCAACAAATCATATTAATAATATTATACCGATAGAATATTAAAATAGTATTAATATGATACTTTTTTTAGTCCAATTATTATTTTATAAAAAATGAATAAAATTTTATTTGATTGGGCCCACGATAGGTGGACTCATAATTACACAAAATTTTATGGTATAATATAAGTACAAATAATTTTCTAAAATTGTTTTCCTCTACATACACATAGAAAAATAATTAATGGATCAAATAATGTCCAAAAATTCTACAAAAAATATATGTGGAAGACTAATATGCAATAATATAACAATTAAATTTTTAGCTAAAAATAAAATTATTTGGCTATCCAAATTAAATAGGTAAAATAATTAAAATATTTTTAATTTAAAAAAATTTAAAATTTTTTCCAATATGTGTCTCAATCTTAAAACATATCAAAATAACATTAATAATTAAATACATGCCAAATTAAATGAAAAGAAAGCTCATACGCCTAAGACCAAAAGCATGAATAACATATATATATATATATATATATATATATATATATATATATATATATATATATATATATATATATATATATATATATATATAAAATGCTATACATATCATAAACTATAAATAAAACGTGTTGTTAGAAATAAATATGTACATATCATAAATGGACCGTCAGAACCCTGTATATATATATATATATATATATATATATATATATATATATAAAGCGTTTAAGCATAACTAACATATGTATATATATGAACAGGATATTTATAAAAGTTACCGCACCAAAACAATATATATAAATGATTTCAGACATCACCGCATCCAGAATTTAAATATTTATATATAAAACAGATTTCAACCAATCATATGTGCCAAACCAAACAAATATACGGACGACATCAAATTTATATACATAATATAATATAATATAAAATGAAGACAAAAGAAGACATTGAAATATAATATAATATAAAACAAATTTCAAAAGAAAACGTCAGAATGTATATATAATATATAAAATAGATTTATATATATATATGACATTTAGCCAAATATTCACAAAAAAATCCAGAAAATATATAAATTGGGACACATAAAATTCATCTAAAGAATGCAAATATAAGCCATATATGGATGAATTATACACAAAACTTTTACACAATATGTGTATATCATTCATAATAAAATTAAAATTGACATATATAATTTAAATAATTACCCAAAATAGTTAACTTAAGAGTTGTGAAATAAATTTAGGATTCATAGCAATTTTTATTCAAAATAATTCATCACAAAATACAATATTAGATAAATTTTAGATCTTGAATCCACGTAATAATATATTTAATTCACATGATTCATATGCTTTAATACTAATTGATAAAATTAAATTTATAAAAATAATATCTTAAATAGAATCATATGAAAAGAATAATATTAAACATGAGAAAAAATTTATTATTACCTAATGAGTTTATTGTGAGCAAATGTGAAATTAGGATTTGCTACAAGTAATGAATTATTTATGATCGATCTTGATTACAAACTCCAATAAAGATTTACTACTCCTATCAATCTTAGATGAAAACTTAATTAGGGAGACTTTCTGACACTAACGAGAAATATGAAAAATCAATCATAGGGTTTAGGAGTAGTGATCTTTATTTATATCAATAATATTGGTAGGTCGACATATCGCTAAGAATCATTTATTATCACATTAGTTAGGCTAAATTATCATTAGATTCAAACTATTCATTCAAGTTAATATTAGATTAAACCCTTTTGCATTTTATTTTATTATTGAATTGATAGGTCCAGAATAAAAAATTCAACATTGAAATCCGTAAAGTTTTCATATGACTATTAGGCCAAGTGGGAGAATATTAAAATCATTGACCATCATGATCATATGAAAAGTTGCTAACATTGTGGTTAAATCCTATTAATTATTGCAACTAAATCTTATTAATTATTGCAATCATTTCGTATTAAGTATACTAAATTACTTATTTATTTACTAAATAATCATTATCCTAATTTTATAACTCCTATATTAAGGTGGATTGATGTTAATTAACCAAGGTTTGTTGGTACTCTTCATATTTCTCTCATAGGAGAAATAGGTAATTTTACCATTTGTAAAGTTCCTTGAAATAATGGAATAAAATTTCTTAATTTAATGGAGAAAGTTGAAGATTCATGACTTTTTAATAGGTTAAATTGTTTGAAGCTAAAAATATTTTTAGTCCCTTTCTCTACTTAACAACCCACAAATATCACAAGCTCAAGATAACCTTAATTTGAAAGGTTCCAATCACCTGATACTTGCATTAGAGTAATAAGGACAACAAGGAGAAGGAAGATGAAGGTGCTAATTTTGTTCCAACATTGTTCTTCTTTATATTCTTTACTAATTGTAGCAAGGACAAAATTCTTATGGCTTATGATATATCTTCCCCACTTATGTAATCAATTTATATAGTTTATGAAGATAAAATGATATTGAAATATTTGCTTAATCTACTTCAAATAATTATTATAAGAATAATACTATGAGGAGTTATACCTTATTTTTTCTCAAATTTTAAAATAAGTAAAATAGAAATACTAAACTTTTTAAGAGGTGGAACTCCCATAACATTGCCCTTATTACAATTGTGAATTATATTCATCAAATATGACATGCCTAAAATCCATGTATATTTTCTTAAATTTTCTAACACAATAGTGTACATTTCACAAACTATTATGTTACTTAAACTTACTCATCTGTTATAAGCAAGGGCATAAGTAATTTATTAATTGTAATTTTTTTATTCTATTAGTGTTTTGTTATTATGCTAATTTCAAACTTATTTCTCCATGTTATGTTAATTTTGAATTATTCTCTTATATTATCCATATTTTTCACCATTTATAAATTATATCTCATAAAAACAAATTTACTAATTATTTTTAAAAATATATTTAATTATTTTATATATTTTTCCCCACTCATTATGTTTTGGATCTGTGGCAGGTTGGTAGTAGGATCGAAAATAAATCATGTTGTTCATAAACCATGTATGGTTTAATTTGTTAAAAACTTAATTTGATTCGTTTGTTTAATTAAATAAATCAAGTTTAAGTCAATATATTTGCTTATTTATTAAACATGCCTAATTTATTTAATTTTAAGCTTGACTTGTTAGCTAATTAGACCAGTCTATTTAACTAATATATTATCTTAATATAATATTTTTAAATTAATTGATGTAATTGTGTTATGTTTATCACTCTAGAAACATTATGCCCTCTTCTCATTCCATAATTTAACAACCAATCTTTTGAAAGTTTTAAAATTTGTAAGTGATAAATTTATATTATTATATCTTTTAAAATCTATTATTTTTAATAAATATAATAATAGTTTGTTATATTAAATTATTAAGAATTCAATAAAATTAAAGATAAAATTTGTTTTAGTGTCTTATTTATTTAACAAATTTGCTATTCAATTTTTTGACTAACAACCCTGTTTCTGCAGCATGCTTATTTACGTTAAGCTTTGTCTTGAGTTCACTTATTTTTACTCCTAATTCACAGCATAAAGTGACCTCTCTTAGCTCATGAAAATAACTAGGTGAAAATATATATTTTTAAAAATATAGTGAACTCTTTTTATCTAGAATTTAATAAAAAAATTATATATATTACATTTATTTTTACTTCCCATAATTTTGATGCCTTTTCAAAATTAATTTACCTCTAGATAATCTAATTCGATATCTTCTATTTAGAAATTGTGTATTAAATTATAAAAAATAAATCTTCAATAGAATTAAAATTTTTTAGGATAATTTAATTTTAAATAAGTGTCAAATTGAATTAAAATTTTAAAAAATACAAATTAAATATAATGTATGTAAATTTTTTATTGAATTTTAAACGAAATATTATTTAAGTGAATAAAATATCAGAAATTGAAACTATAAATAAATAATTTATTATATTTAAAATTATATATAAATTAAATGAAAAATATCAATCAATTGGGTAGAATTATTTATTTATTTATTTTTAATGGAAATGTCATGTCTTTTAAACTTCTAAATGACATGTCTGACAAACATAACCAATTATGAATCATCTCGTTTTTCAGATATAAGTTAATGATATGTCTTAGGTTATCAATAGCCCCACCTTTTCATTTTCATAAACTCTCCAGATAATTTTTTTTTTTTGGTTTGATTGCAGATTGTTCTTTGAGTTTCTAGATCTTTTGCAAATTTATTATCTAACTTTGATCGCAATAATATTATTTTAGTATTTAATAAATTTTCACTTCCAAAATGAGAACTATGCATTTGACGGGATGCGTCCTCTCTTCCATTGAAAGCAGCTTAATTGTGTCACCGTCTATTTTCGTTTTGGCTCCCGCGAGTGAGCCTTTGGGTAGCATAAAGTGATTAAATTAAACATTTTACCGTGAGAGAATAATTTTCCAGTAATGCTAAAAAAAGATGGAGTCAACGTTAGTCAGTCATTTTTGTTCTCATTTTTTTTTTCTAAAAAACAACTAAACTGATTAACCGTTTATATGATAAAAATTAAATACTTATTACAAGGAATTAAATTATTGGATTCAAATTTGACTTTGTAAATTAACATTATATTATCACTTAATTATATATTATTATATTAATAAAAAAATTATTAAAATTTTTTTTCTACTACTAAAATTTTTTTAATTACTATCACTTTTTTAATAATATATCTTCTTCTTATTCATTGATGATATAAAATATTTTACAATGATAATAAATTAAATTTAACTTAAATTATCTTGTGTATTAAATTTGTTAAGGATTAAATTGAAACTAGAATTAAATTAAAAAATTTTGACCTATAAAGAATTAAAATAGTATCTTCATTTTTAAGATGGTGGATTTTATGATATATCTAGGATTTTAGAACTTACCCTTTGTTTGAATTAGGGAGAGGTGGGAGAAGAAAGAAATTGGAGAAAGAAAGTGGAGAAGAAGTAGATTTCTTTTGGGTTGTTTGAAATAAGAGAAAATGAGAGAGAAAGAAATTTAAAGAGAAGTTATTTCTTTTATTTAGAAAAAGAGACAATAGGAGGGAAAGAAGTTGTAATTAGGTTAATTAACCATAATACCCTTATAAATCAAAGACAAAGATAGTGAACATTTTTCAAAAAAATATTTTGAAAAAAATATTTAAATATTTCTAAAATAAAATATCTCCAAAAAATACTTAAATATTTCTAAAATTAAGTATTTCTACAAAAAATATTAATACAATATTTTTAAATTAAAGTATTTCTCCTACAAAATATTTCTGAAATCCAAATTTTCAAATTGTAAAATATAATATAGTAAGTGTAAGTTTAATTAAAGTAACTTCATAAGGAATGACATTTATTAAAGTAAATTCAAAAACATTATTATTTATTTAAGTTATTATTTATTATAATTGCTACAACTAAGCTTCTATTAAATAATTGATTCTTAGAGGAGACATAATTCATATAAATTAATTTAATAATATGAACAATTATTTGAATATTGGTTTCTTGCATGTAATTTAGAGGGTTAGAATAAATAGCTACCTAGTACTCTAATTAGAAGCCTAACAATGAGAAAGCATAGCACAAAAATTATTAATAAATCCATAAGGAGGCAATGTCCGGAAAGCATATAGTATACATCATGCATCACAATGTAAAAGTTGGTCAACACCGCAAAATTGGGCAATATATAGTTTGAATTCACACAAATTTTTTAATCGTTCTATGCCACGTATGCAGAGAAATGAAATTGAAAAGAATTTGCAATTATATTTGAAAAAGTAAAAAATAAAATTATGTAATCCGGGTCGAGCCTTCAACAAAATCGAGTTGCCACAGATCGGGTTCAATTTGAGCGACCCAGAGATGAGGATCCTAGACCCATGAGCAACTTCAACGATAGGGTTCAATTTGAGTTGCCTGCGTCATGATCTACCGAAAACCATTGACGGCAACCAATCCTACCACATTCATCTATAGCAGCTCTACAATGCACGGGGCACTCTGCAAATCCCAACTCTTCCAGCCAACATGCAATACAAGATGACAGTGGAATAAAAGCAAGCATCATAGAGCTTACCTGATCTATTCTCTAGTTGAGCACGGCGCTGGCTGGCAGGGTTCTACAGGCAAGAAGTCTTAAGCTTTATACTGATCTAAGGAGGGCAGTAATAGAAAATGAAGAAGACCTGCACTTCTCTTATAATTTCTCCAACCGGTATTGGGGGAAATTTTTTCTGTGAGCCTATGAAATTTTTTTCTTGAAACTTCTTTTCCCTTCTTTTTTCCCCTGCATCCAACGGGTGAAATGTAGAATCCCCCCATTCTTACAATTCCAAACAAACTGTTATGCTTTGCTTGGTTATAGTAGAAAATAGGGAAAAATGAAAAGTGAGGAGAAGTTATTTTCCCTAGGTGTGCTTGGTTGCAGGAGAAATTAGAGGGGAGAGAAACTAGAAAAGAAAATGTTGTGTTTAGTTGTAAGAAAAAAGGAATTTATAAGATATACATATATTATTTTTTTTACTTCTTTTAATCATAAAATTAAAAAAATAATGTAAAATAATATCAATTAAGGTTTACAAGTAAAATTTATATTAATATTTTTAATATAAAATATTGTGTTCAATTTTCTTCATATCATTAAAATATAATTTTAAGTAAATAATATAAATTTATTATAAACCCATTAATTAAGAAAATGTGAATTTTTTTTGTTCACATTATTAACACTTCAAACCTTTATAAAATTAATATGAACCTACATATGAAGTAAATAATATAATATAAATATCATTTCACACAAATTAATTCTATATTACATAACCTTCATTTTCTTATTTAGTAGTCATCTTAATTATAAAAAACACGACAAAAAAATAGAGACAAACTAACATTAAATTTAATAAAAATACGTTAGAAAAGTAAACTTAAAAGATAATTAGATATAATTGAGGTTTACACATATATAAATTTTAAAATCACATAACTAAAGGAACATGAATTTATGTATTTTGGTATTGTTACCTAAGTTACCTAAAATTAAATGGGATAAAAATAGACTAAATTCAATTCTATAATCGTATCAGTAGCTTAATTTCAAAAACTTAATTATAAAAAAAAAATTAGTTGAAGATGTGTAGAAATTTTGCCCAACAAATATGATGTCTAATGAAAAATTACTTCTTATACAAATCAAAGACAACTCCTAACAGGAACAATAATGATAACAATAATAATTATCATTACTCAGTGAAAATGTTAACACAGATGGGGGTTTAGTAAAAGAAGAGAACTCACACTCCATAACCTGTTACCCCATGACACAAGCCAAATATCAGTTAAGAATGCTTGTTTTAAGATGTTCCCTGTACTTACAATCATTTATAGCTATCTTTTTCTATCTAGTTGACAAAACAAACTTAATTCCCTACCTTTTACAACAACACAACCTATTAAGTTAACATGTTCAGAACATAGGTCACATTTTAGATACATACAAGAAAGGTTAACAACAATACATAATTTTCTAGCATATAATACAATATGGTAAAGTAACATAGTGCTCAAGTGGTAATATAGATAGATGATCAAGATTACAATTATCCAATCTACAAGTGCTTTCATACTTATGCTACACATTATTTACTATAAGGTTTACAATGAATCCACATCTTTTGCAGTGAACTTGCCCTTCACAACATTTCTGTCTAACCTGTTGTTAGCATTTACGTATCAATCAATAGAACAACACAATCATGCAAACACAACAAAGGTTATGATTGCAAATATGATAATAGTTGTGTCTATATTGAAGATGCCTAGTTCTTTAACCTTTTCATTATACAAACACTTGATTAATGACTACTCCTTAACTTCAAATATCACAACAAGGAGGAGACATAAGTTATTTCATTTGTATTCACCCTATGGGCTACAACAAGCACAACATATAATAAGAAATAGTAAAGACATACATACCTCCAAAGTTTTATATCAAATGTGTAAGTACTTCAAAATAAACTTGCCTCCTTTATATTTTCCTATAGGATATTCCAATGCATCTCCTTTGGCACACTAAAAAATTATTGCTTGGCATCCTCATTTAAGCATAAGAAATGACGGCACCGGGTTTGGAGTTCTGGCATCACTCCTATGTTGTCTAACTTACTCCAAACACCTGCAGGGGTATAATGTTGAGGTTTGCTCTTTCGCATAATGCTAAGACCTTCCTTAGCTATTTGTACTTGTTCTTTAGCCAATTCAACTCCTTCCCACATCACCTCAGTTAAGTTGTTTTATGTCCAAGTGTATTTTCTCATATCCGCTCTCGATCACATCAACCATTGCAACTTTCCTTTTGGTAGCTTTAGAAGATGATGTTCCCTATGAATGATTTCCTTGCAATGGAGCTGAACCACCACCTATAAGACTATAGGTGTCCATGTTGCCAATAAAACTAGGACTTTCAATTCTCCAACGGAGGTCATATTCTGACATGCCCTCAAAAAGAATCATTTTGATCAAAATTTTCCCTCTCCTATTGCTACACTTTATCCCTTGCACTTTCAACTTATACACCAGATGCTCTATCCCTACTAAATAAATCCATCAATTTGTCATAGCTGTGTATTGGGGTTCTCCGCCATTTTTGTGCTTTAGGTTTCTCCTGTATGTTGCAACCATAATTAATCAAGCATCTAACGATATATAAGGAACAATATAAAACTATTTTCCTATTACGAATAAATATAATAAGTGCAATATTTCATTATTATCTTCTTTTATTTTACTCGCATAATCACCTTTATGATCTCTTTCCACACCTCAGGTTTTACTTCAAACAATCGAGAAGTAGGATTCCACTCGACTCCACTCCACATGTGAAACAGATCATAACATTCATTGAAAGTTACTTTCAATGTTTTCATTTTATTTTTAATATGTTATCTTTGCAAGAATGGTCCTACTGTGGCCTTCAATATGTTCATCACAATAACATAGGCATAAAAGATGAAGGTCCCATCCGGCCTATTTTCCTTATGAACTTTTTCAATCAATGCATCTAACAATATAGTATCCATGTCTAGTGTCCATCGTAGGTTATCTTTGGAAGAACTTCTTCCTTTCTCCATTCTCCTATTCTTAGACATGATTTAATCTACAAGTTACCACATATCAAAATATCAGTACATTGTCTAGTAATGGGAAAGTGACAAACAAGTAAAATGGCAAGTTATCCACATATGTAGTCCATGACAAAGTAAACAACAAGTAATTAACAAACCAAAATTAACATAAGCTTTAAGTATAATCATGTTCATACAACAATACTTGGGATGCCCGTAGATTATGTAACTTACATATGCTTGTAACATACTACCAAATGCACAAAAGGAGAATAAAAGGATAACACAACAATAAAAAAATGCAGCCACAACTCTAAGATCCTCATACATACAATAAATTACATAATATTCAACTGTTTACAAAATAATATTCATGACAAATTATCTTCATAATTATCCATATTTGATTTACTATGCTTTCTCCCAAAAGGAGTCCTTATCTATAATCTTTCTCTGAACTCCATGCATCGTGGTCTCCATTGTCATTCGTAACACTATGGAGTATCTCACGGTCGACTTCGTCAAGTAAACGCTTATCGAGATTAACATCCATAAGAAAGTTGTGTAATATGCAACAAGAAATAGTAATGTCAGACATTGTCTCCAATGAGTAATACGGCTCAATGCCACTAACTATAATTGGGAACTTTTTCTTCAGAACTCCAAATGTTCTTTTAATGACATTTCTCAATGAAGCATGTTAGAGATTAAACAGTTCTTTTGCATTTTTGGGACCACGTGTAGAATGCTTTTTCAAGTGGTAACGTATGCCTTTATACAGTGTGAGCACACTACTTTTCAGTGGATATCCTATATCTCCTAAGTAATATTTGCCTAGTGAAAGTTAAATTTTATGATCAGATGTAATATATCATAAATTACTATGCATTTTTGTTAGATACAATATAGGGCCTATACTTCTAACCTTAATGAAATCATGAAATAGACTTACCTAAAGGAATCCGAAGTCTATCTCTTCTTTTACATAAGGCATGGTTTAAAATTCTAGAGTTAAATGCAGTGCCTTTCCAACCGGCTAGTACATAATTGAACCTCAAATCAAATTGCAAGATGTCAAGACATTTTAAGTTAGGAAGTATTTCCTTCCTTGAAAGTTAGGGGTATCTCTATTTGGCACTTTTACCTGTACATGCATCTCATCTATAACTCTAACATAATCCTGTATTTTTTTAGGTATAATAAAATTCATGATGTGAAATCCAAAGACACTTTAAAAGCTCTACTATGCATCAACATTTTTATCTTTTTTGTAATGTCATCTTACCCTGAAATATGGATAGAACCTTTGACTATTAAGGATTTGGTGAGGAATTTCTAATCTCAAAGGTTACATAAGGTACTTACCCTCTAGTGATACAATGGCTCATAGAACATTATGAAAATGACGACTAGTTGTTTCCCTTGAACGATGGAAGAAAAAGACACAATTCTATGCTTGACATTATAGGCTAATATATACAAAAACTTAACAACTTGCTCCTTTACTGTAGCATGTAAAGAATCCTTCACCTGGCCGATTCCTCTTAATTTCTCGCACAATTGAAGGAATGTACGAGGAATCATACAAATCACATCATGGCATTAATCAGTTGCTAGTAGATTTTGCATTAATTATTGTCGCATTTCATCTTTTTCGCTTCCCATTTCAGCTTTAAGTGCATGAATAAGAGTAACTTGTAAGGTTAGCAGATGCATAACATGCACAATGATGCACATTAGTTAGACAATACATATTTACCATCACATTTGCCATTGCTCTAGTGCATCTATACTAAGCAACTACTATAATTCACATTGCTCATCAAATATATCATCATTTTCCTCTTCCATTACTAATCCTGTAGACAATGGAGAGGAGCCAAGTTTTCATATAAATTCCATCATGTAATTGGAAAAATTTAGAAAAATAACTAATTACCATTTACAACTAATTACTATAAATGGAAATAACATTGTACGTTCCCTATGCTTCAATCATGCAACAAATAGGACAATATCCAAGGAAAATTTCATGCAGTGTATCAATAAGGTAAAGTGAAATAGCTTACAAAAAACTGGCAAAGTGTCCACAAGTGTTAACCTAGCTAGGAGAATGGAAAGTTATTCCTACTTTTAATAAGTCAAGCTGCAATAACAGAATAACATAGCTAAGGGTAAGCTAGATAACATTAAACTGCAATAATTCATAGCATGTATCACTCAAGCATTAGGGATAAAACCCATGGTCTCAAGGTAAAGTAATGTGTGTATAGGAGATATCTCACATCAAAGTATTTACATGTTATTATATGAATTTACTTTCGGTATCTTGATTTATAATTGTAAATGAATTGGAAATCTATAAAATTGTATATTATTATTAAATAATAATTTTCTCGTTCATCATAACATATGTGAAATTAATACAACTTGATGATTCCTCCTTATATGTGAAAATTTAACATTATGTTTGATATTTTCCTTTACATATTACCTTTATTATCTGATGCTTAATAACATTATTTATAACTAATTTAGAAAATTCTATTTGCAGTTATTCAACATTACACGTGGTTCATGGAAATATGATGACTACATTTTCAAATCTCGTCAAAGCTCACGGTCCTTTTGCTTGGTTAATGGATTTGTGATAAGGAAAAATTGATGTTCATTTTTCCTTCAAATAATTTTTCTCATGAAAAAGACCAATATTAATTTTACTTTTAAATAATATCTTAATCCTCTGCAAAGAATTAATTGAGATAAATTTTTAATTCTCACCAGAATTACAATTTATTTTAAAATTTAAACTTCAAATAATAAATTAATATGGAAATTAATATAAGTGAAATATTGTAAAGAGTAAAAAATTGGACTTATAGTTTAATTATTTAACTGAAAAATATAGAACATGATTCACTAGCACTACTCACAAACTTGTATATTATGTTCCTTTAGTTTAATTATTAATATGAAAATATACAGAAATTAATATGAATCACATAAATTAATATTCATTTATGTAGAACATGGTTCACTATAACTAATTGGGATTCAAGAATTAATTATTTAACTATAACAAAGAATTACAATACAAAATTAGGACAGAGCAAGGAAAAAAGGGCTTGACACACCAAAATTTCTTGTATTTTTTATTATCTATTTTTTACAACTATACTTACTCCAAAATATTATTTATTTGTTACTTATTACTAACAACATAAAATATTTACAATTAATTATCATCCTAATCCATGTTGATTTCTTACACATTTTCTATATATATAATTTTTACAATTGAGATAGAATTTTTTTTCTAGTATTTGTCCCTAAAAAGAAAAATAGGAAACTAGGTCAGATTTGACTGCAAACCAGGTTAAGTTTGGATCCGGGTCAGATCCGCTAGACCTAACTCGCAAATCGAAGGACCCAACACGCTCGACCTACAGATCGACCCTCTTCCCAACCTGAGACATGCCGGCCTACAGCTTAAGTTGGAGGACTAGCTGTGACAATGGCCTCTAGCAGCAGGGAAGTTTACATGCACAAACAACTTTATCAACCCACAAAAATGGAGAAAAGGTTTATCCAACAGCAATAGCAACACCAATCGAAGATGACAAGATATATTACCTGCTCTAACCAGAAACTCCAACCGACGACTTCATGGGATGAAATGTTAGTAGTGCCAGCAAGATGGAGGACCTACAACAGCAACCGGACTGGAGTGGAGGGGAGGGCAGGGTACTGCGAACACGACCCAGCGGTTGGCAATCTCACCAGATGGAATGGCAATAGTGTTGGCAGCCGGGAGGACATGAAATAGCAACCAGAGCCGAGATGAGCTTTGCGGAGGGGAGGACAGGGCAGGGCTTGCGCAAGGAAGGTAAAGTTATTACTGTGTAGAAGTTCACTGGTTTTTCACCACTCAACTGAACGAAAAAAATTCTGGTGGGACTCACCGTACATTTTCTATACAGTTATCACTTCCCCTTTATTTTCTCCTCCGATTCAAGCAGGAGAAATTTTCTATTTTTCTGTACTTTTTACCACTATTTTTCACTTCTCTTGTATTTTCACCCCAACCAAATAGAGGGTTAGAGAAATATGATAGTTTTAAAAAATTTTAAATTAAAATAATTTAATTTTAAATATAAATAATTATAATTAAATAATTTTTATTTAATAATTTTTAAACTTATTACCTCGTATCAAAGTTTGGTACACTAAGACTGGGACACGGTAACAATCACCATGCGTGATATGCTTAACAGATTTTAGGGAAGTCATTATATTTTTACAATATTTTCTGACCGTTACCTACAATCAGTACTTGTAATTTAGGTCCTTTCTTTCCCCCGTAATTTATTGCAGTTTTTAATTACAACAACCCGCCTGTAAGGAGATTAATGTTTGACAGTGCTTGTAAACTAAGAAGGAAACAAATGATGACAGTTTGACAATTGCTCTCAGAATCCGTGGGGACCCAATTAACTAATACGCAATGCATATTAGAGGTACATGTTTGTTGACAAATTTTCAGTCCGCAACCACGTGAGCATAATTTAAAATTAAAAAATTAAAAATTAAAAATATAACTATAAAAATTTAATATAATTCAAAATTTATTTTATTTTATGAATGAAAATGAAAATCTATTTTAAAAATATATTTTAAAAATTATAATTTTAAATACATAATTTAAAAGTGAAAAGCATAGGTAATTAAAAAAAATTTAATTTATTTTTATTCTTAATATTAATTTTATAATTAAATAAAATATTTATTTATTTATAATATCAAACACTTTTGATTCTTTAATTTTCTTTTATAAAAAATAATTTTTAAAATAAAAAACAACTTTTAAAAATATTTTAAAAATATAAAAATATAAATATATTTAAACACACACGCATACAAACAAATAGAGTTAACTTTTTTTATAATAAAAATGGCAAAAGACTGAAATATTTAACTCTCACGTGAAAGATCGGGGTATTTTAATGGCATAATGATATTTAATATTAAATTAAATTTTTTATCATATTCAATAATTAAATTTAGAATTTTAGTCATATATATTAAATAAATTATTATTTTTATTATTAAAAAAAGAGCGAAATGACTCAAAGTGTGGTTACGCCGCTAAAAATGACAGTTAGATCAGTGCAATTTTAATTGTGTCACACTGCTTGAAAACATTAGCTAAAATCCCTACACTTTCGTAAAAATACCGTCATTTTTATGTTCAATAGTGTACATTTCACAAACTATTATGTTACTCAAACTTACTTACTCATATGTTTTGGGCATGGGTTTAGGTAATTTAACTTTCATTCTATTATCGTTTAGTTGTTGTACTAAATTCAGCCTTATTTCTCCGTCTTATGTTAATTTTGAGTTATTCTCTTATAGTAGCATACACTCATCTCTCCCATCTCATGAAAGTGACCGGGTAATTACATATTTATAAAAATAAAAATATGAATATAATTAAATTAAATCTCATAATTTATTAGCATAAGAGTTTAAATTTTATATACTTTAATGCAAAGTGTTTTACGTTATTAATGAAAGAGAAAAAATATATCATCAAAAAATTAATAATAATTTTTTTAATAATGATAAAAAATTTAATAATTTTTTATTAATATAACAACAAATAAATAAATATTTGTGTAACACTAATTTATACCGGCAGGTAAATTTAAATTCTTACTATAATGTGTTAAAAACATCATTATGCGACATATTTACCTTTTCGGTTTCATTCTAGGGAGATTCTTTGCAAATTTATTCTCTAATTTGTTTGCAATAATATTATTTTCATATTTAATAGCTAATAATTGTTTGCCTTTACAAAAGAAAATTATAAAAACTTTCTTCATGTTTTTATAATTTCACTTTTTTACCAACAAGATACGCAAGATAATGAAAATGATTTAAAAAATATTCATAATTTATTATAATATAATATATTTTTAATTAGATATCTCATCTATGACAAATTCATGTACAATTTGTGGAATAAAGTGTCTAATTCATAAAATATTTTTAACATTCTCAAAAATATTTTAAGAAATATTATATTTTTATGTTTAATTCAAAATAAAAAAACTCAAAAATGTAATATTTTTAGAATATTTTTAACCTAATTTTCTACTGAGATATTTTCATGGTAGCTTTTGTTTTGATGTTATTTGTATAATATGATTATAATTTGATAAAATATGTTGCATAAATATTATATATTTTTTTAAATTTTTGCATAATGAGAATATAGAAATGTAAAAAATCTTAAAATAGTATAAATTCTATATAGATTGGCAACAAAAGCCTATAAAATCATCACATTAATATTAAGAAAATTATGTATAATGTAAGGACATAATATCAAAAAATAACATAATGAGAACATATAAATTTAAATAGTGGAAAAATTGAAAAAATCTTAACTTTATTAAAAATTTTACTACATTATGTAAAAAGTATGATTACTAAAATTTATAAAAATCAGAGTAAAAACTTCTTAAATAAGTGAATAAGATAAAATTATTATGAATATATTACATGAAAAATCTTTAAATTTGATTTTATAATTATGATTTGTTAACATTTATAGAGCATTTGGCCATGTGTTGGGCATTTAAAGTAGTTCCTAACTTTCATGTCCATAGCAATTAATTTAGAGGTGCAAGAACAAAGTTTATGTGAAAACTCACAGCTTTGAAGAAAAAGTCATACAATTAAGTTTTTAAAGATGTCTGCATAATGGAGAAAATTGGAATTGTCTCCAAGGCTACCTCAAAGTGATCCTTGGCTTTCAAATCCATTGCTTTGTAAAGCCATTGACAAAAAAAAACTCATAGAAAAAAGTACTCTTTCTTGCTACTAGTATTTTCTAAGTATAATAAAAAGTTTGATTATTCTAATAATATGTGCTTGTTTCCTAGTTTGACATATAAAGCCTTCCAATGAGTTTAGGGTTTATTGCATTGTATTCATATGCAATTTTATTAATGAATGTACATTTTTTCTTAACTTTATAGTTCATTGTTTGTCTCCATTTTATAAATTTACTTTCATCATGCTTAAATATGTACTTATATAAATAATTTTTTAATAAATTTTATTATGCACTATCTATAATTTGAAATGTGATATTTATAAATTAATATCAATAACATATTAGTAGAGAGTAAAAAAATTAATTATTAGTACTCAAATATTTTTATTAAAATTTAAAGTATGTAATTAGTTAATTCAATTAACAATTTCTACATTCTTATGGAATGAAAATGAAATTTATTTTCAAATTTATCAATTTCTTGTTAGCAAAATAAAATGTATAATGAATTTATATTTATCATTCTTTTAGGAAATCCTAAATAAGATTAATTTAATGATTTTAAAGGTTAAAGATTTGATTAATTCTCTATTGATCACAATATATTTAATTTTTAATATAATATTTAAAAGTTACTTTAAAAAATTATTCATAACATTGAATTTAAGCTTTGATATTTTAAAAAAATTGTAAATAAAAAACAAAAATCATTCTTGAGTAATTTACAAGACTTCTATTGAATCATTTAAAATTTTGAAGTATTTTAGATATTTAAACATTTAACTTCCTACTTGAGTTCATGAAATTCCTTTTGTGATAAGGTTGCCTTATTTTCTATCTGTTGGTTGTTCTAAATTAATAATGCTAGGGAAAATATGTTTAAATTGAAAAATCTATCTAGGAGACATGTTTACTCATGTAATTGACCAAGAATGTGAAATCAACTTAATGTAATTAATTAGCTAGTTACAAACTATAGATCCACATATTAGCTTTTTTATTTCAACACAAGGAGACACATTTATCATATTAGGAATGTTGTAGCTATCATTGCATAGAATACCTATGAAAAGAGAGAGAGACAATCAATGCAAAATGTAACATGGTGAATCATTAATATGTAAACTAAACCATACTCAACTAGAAGATGAAAGCCTTCCATGAGTTTGGTTGGATAGAACAAGCTAATCTAAACAACATTTGTAAGATAAATTGATAAGTTTAAAGAGTTGATTAAGAAAATACTAGTGATTGTCATCATACTAAAATCTTACACTCACTTCTGAGCCATTAATTGAAGTACTATTGACCATTACAGGACTTTGCAAGATAAATTATTCAATTCAAAATGAGTGTGGCATAGGGTGGGAAAAAGCATTTGATGAGTAGTATCATCCATTAATATTGGGAGATTAACTATACTAGACAGAACTTGCAAGGATAATAAAAAATATGCAAACATAACTAAAAAAACTATGAAAAAGAGAGATGTACTTGACAAAATTGAATCCAAAACATCAAGACTTTGCTTATCAAACTCTATATGTAGATGCCTTATAGCATATGTGACTTTTTTTGCATTATTAAATTTAAATTCCATATTGAAGACTCTAAACTTCATGTTTAATTGTTGAAGGTATGTCTAGTTTATCTATAACTTACCTTCCAATGGAAAAACATTTGACAAATTCTTTATATTTGAGTGATGATAAAAGGTAAGAAATCTTAAACAACCACACATTAGTAGCTTTTGGAGAAATGGAGCTCGAAAAGGTCATTTTATCATTCAATGAACTATATTTGAAAATGCACCCTTGGAACTTTTTATATGGATTTTTTATGCCTTCGATCGCAATTACAATAGGTAATCTACTAAGCTTATAGCATCTTCACAATAGCTTTTTTCCCAACAACTACAATGGAGTTGAAATTTACAATGAGAGAGCAAGTAAAAAGGAAAAAAAAGTCAACGTTATGCCTTTATTGCCTCGTTTTGTCCAATAGTTTCAACTTTTATGTGGCTCCCTCTATAGACATTGTGACATGTACTACCAAAGCAAGAATTAAAAAGTATCTTGGAGGATTATAATTTTCATTTGTTAAAAAAAACACTAATATTTCTTAAATTTTACTAAAATGCTATGCATGTCCTTTCCAATCTCATAACATGTCCGTAAGTTATTTTTAATTTTATTAAATGAGGCTCTTAAAAATAACGAGTTCATAAAAAATGATATCAATATTACTTAAATATTTAATGCATAATTGGACTAAAAAGAACTTCCCATATAATTTGTCCATGTAATTTCATCACATGTCATGCAATATAGATAGTTACAAGTCTTAAGTAATTAGGAATTGCAAATTATAATTAATTATTTTTGAAGAAAATCATTATCTATAATAATAAGATATCATTGAACTCTTTAATGGTATTGCTACTGAAAAAAGAAGATAACTTAATTAATCATTTTTCATAAATAAGAGTTATATAGTGATGACATTATTATCACTAAAAGTTTAATTGATAATGATAAAAGTCAAATTTCTTAGATAGTGGAGCCACAATGACAGCATATTTATTAATAATATTTGTTATTAGTATATGTGTCTAGGAAAATGTTGTTGACATGAAAAAATGTGAACATATTCATTGGTGACAATGTTGTCATAAAACATTTATTGAAATTTTTAAAAAATTTGAAATTTGAATTTTAGCAACTCTTTTACAATGATATGTCATTGTAATATGTCCATAGAAGTTGAGTGGGTTTAGTTTGGTTCTAATGTTTTTGGCTAATAATTTATAATGATAAAAATTTTCAATTAGAGATGATTGAAATAAATGACGTTGCTAATTATCCTAAAGAGAAAAAGCACAAAGTACTATTTTTACCATTCATGTGACTCAACAGAGGTAGAAAAAGAAGAACATAGGAGAAGGAAGAAGAAGAATTCTAAGGGTTTTGAGGTAAGTTTGCAATGATATTATTGTTATTTCATTCATTTTTTAACTCCAATCTTAATATGTAACTTTGATTTTTATATATTTTCCAATTGGTACTATCGTTCATCTATTCTTTCTATTAATTATTATTCCATTAAGGTTAGTAGAAAGTATTATGGTGCGATTTTATATAATGCATGATGGTAGATTATGGTATGTTTGTAAAAAATACTTATGTAATTCTTTGTTGAATTAGTTATAGAATGAATGTATTATGACCTTATGCTTGCACATATTGTATGATCATAATAATTGGTGGTTGTGTTATATTTGAACTTAGCGTTGTTTTTGTACTTTTGTATGTGTATTGGCTTGTTAGGATAATACATTGATAGTTATATAATGTTTAGACTTAGCATAGGATTTTAAATTTTATTATAAGTATTCATAGTCATAACATACAAAATATGAAAGAATCTTGATGATATAAGAATTTTAAAAAAATTATGGGCTATAAAGTAATATAAAATTAATAAATTAAATATTTTTTAAGTTTTATGTGAACCAAAACATTTTATTTTATAATTTTATAAAAAAGTCAATTGCAAAAAGAGTGCATGAACCATAAAGTAATAAGACTTAAAAATGTTGTATGCACTAAATAGAATTTTAACATAAAAAATAAAGTACTAAATGTTTATGAAAAATAAAATATAAAGTAAAAGAAGAATTAGTGAAAAATAAAATATAATATATTCAATTGTTTAAGGAAATTATAATTTATCCATACTTGAAGAATCAAAAATTGAAAATGAAAATTTTTATCATAAAAAATGTCAATATTAGTCTAAACAAATATCAATTTTTTCAATATACCAAAAAATTTTAATATATTTTTTTGGTGAGAATACAAAATAGATTTTCATATTAGTGAGTTAATAATTTTTTAAAAATAATGAGAAAATAATTTTCATATTGAAAAATGTTATAATTTCATTTTGATAAATGATGAAAATGATTTTTTTTAGTAAAATAGACAACTAAAATTGATATAAAAAAAATATAACATATTTACTATTGATCAAGTAAACAATAAACATGCATTACATGTAATAGATATATGAAAAAATAATTCTAAAACATATCAGTGTCAAGCCTTATGACAATCATTTTATTTAATAATTAAAACTTAGATGAACATTTTTCAAATAGATTATTCGTTTGTTCAAGGAATTAGTAATAATTTGAAATAAAATATTGAATACATCGAAAATATATTTCACTTTCACTTAAACTTTAGACCTGCTTAAGGGTTAGTTAACCGTTATGAACTGACCAACTAACCCTTGAATTACCTTACGTACTTGGATAGTTTGCGATAAGTCCTTTAGTTGATGTTGTTAATTTATCTACTTGCCATTTCTTGTTATAGAAATTTCATATCTCTTCTTTGTTCTCTGGATATATACTATATTGGTATATAATTTGCACATTTGGAGGATTCTGTGAAAATGCTACCAAAATTTTTATGTTTAAGAAATAATAAAGCATAGATAAGTAGACATGTCTACTACAAATATCTTGAATAAGATAAGGCCTTACTCATTAAAGATAGAGCGATAAGGTGGATTTTGGATATATGACAAACATGTACAAAGATTGATTGCTAAATAACTCCCAACATTGGTGACTAGTGACAACATGTCTATTGACAAGAGTTAGATAACTTTATATGATTACTTATCCAACAAGTACTAGAATGGTGCAACAACATTTATTGAGAGGGCTAAAAATTTCATTAATTAGAATGGACTTGGAAGATGTTCATGTAATAATTGTACAAATATATTACTTTGGGAAGTGGAAACTATGTTCGCATATATAATAAATCATGAATTTGATCTATTTTACCAAAAATAGGTTTATCATGATAAAACAATTGCTTCAATTGCCTACGTTCCACAAATGTTGAAGGAGGCCAATAATGCTGATGAGATGGTTGAAATAATAAATGACTTTTTGGATCCTAAGATGGTTGACCAAACAATTAAGCATGATAAAGATGGAAATGAGGATGACTTGAGGGAACACATCATATGGTTAAAGCTTTGATAAGTTGTTCACTAAAGTTAAGATAAAATTATACCCTGATTTTATAAACTTCTCATTGTTGAACTTTTTAGTCAAACTTATATATTTGAAAGTGCTACATAAGTGGACAAACAAATTGTTCAATTCTCTTTTGAAGTTATTAAAGGAAATATTACTTTCAAATAATAGATTCCCGAGTTCATATTACAATGTAAAGAAATTACTCAAGTTAAAGTCTATGTATGAGTTAATCCAAGTTTGTAAGTATGATTGTGCACTCTACTAGAAAGAGAATGCTACATGGGAGAACTATTTATATACAGGGATATTTGTTACATTGATAAAAACATAAAAGAAAAAAGAAGTGTCTCATAAAGTGTTGAGGTATTTTTAATTAACCCTTAAGTTGAAACAATTGTACAAATTAAGGAATACAATGAAAGATATAAAAAGATATAAAGTGATATCATACAAGACATGGGAGAACTATTTATATACAGGGATATTTGCTACATTGATAAAAACATAAAAGAAAAAAGAAGTGTCTCATAAAGTGTTGAGGTATTTTTAATTAACCCTTAAGTTGAAACTATTGCACAAATTAACGAATACAATGAAAGATATAAAGTGATATCATACAAGACAGTTAACAAAGGGTACAGTCATATGACATCCTATTGACAAAGAAGCATAGTAGGATTTTGATAGATTGTAACTAGATTTTGTTGTGGAACTAAGGAATGTTTGACTGGGTTTAAATGCAAATTGGTTCAAAACTTTTAGCAGTTTGAGTCTATTTTACAACATGTGATTGGTGGTGATGACAACTTACAACATGCCACCATGGCTTTATGTGAAGGAATCTTTCTTCATGTTGACACATTTAATCCCCAAATTATAATCTCTGGGAAAAGATATTGATGTCTTCCAAAGATTGATAGTGGAAGAGTTAAAGTAATTATAGGAAATGGCAGTTAAAGCTCAAGATACTACTAATAATAATATGTTTACCATGCATACGACATTATTGTGGACAATTAATGATTTTCTTATGCAAAGTAATTTGTTAGGGTAGAGGGGATAAAGGTACAAAACATGCCTAACTTGCAATGAAGATCCTCTATCAAGGTGGGTTAGAAGGAAAATAGTGTATGTTGGTCATTATTGCTCTCTTCCAAAGAGTCATAAGTTTTGAAACAATAAATAGTTTAATAAAAAGACTAAGAGGAACCCTATAATGCAATTTACAAGTGCTATGGTCATGGAGCAATTAAGTAAATTGAATTAAAGACTACTAGTAAAACAGATGCAATATGGTAGAGTAAAGCAAAGAAAGGTGTTAATATATTTAATTAGAGTAAAAAGAGTATTTCTTTTAAAGCTTCATTATTGTCACATAATAAAGTTTAGGCACAATATTGATATCATGCATGTTCAAAAAAATGTATGCGATAATCTTGTAAGCATATTGCTACACCTAGAACCTAAGTTAAAGGACATAGACAATGCGATACGTGATTTGGCTAACATGAATATAAGACTAAAGTTACATCATGTGGATAGGAATAGGCTAATGAAATCATGTGCTAGTTACACAATGAATGATGTTAATTGGTAAAGTTTCCATCGATTTATTAAAAGTGTTAAGTTTCCTAATAGGTTTACTAGTAATTTAATGAAGAATATAGCTGACAATGACACCAAAATAAATGGGTTGAAGTCATATAATTATCACATCATCATGCAGTAATTATTAACACCTACAATTTGGGGAATAATGTCAAAAGAACTGTTTATGTTAATTTTTGAGCTTTGTAATCATTTCAATCTAATTTATGCTAGAACTTTGAATAAGGTAGATGTAGAAAAAGCTAAGGAAGACATTATTCTCATTTTTTGCAAGTTTGATATGATATACCCTCTCACATTCTTTGACATAACAATATACTTGATGATATACTTACCTAAAGAAACATTGCTAGAAGGACTTGTGTATTTTTAGTTGATGAACTTGTAAGAGAGATACATAAAAAAGTTAAAGTATTAGGTTAATAATTGTGCTCGACTAAAAGGCTTCTATTACTAAAGAATGTATTGTGGATGAGGCATTAGCATTGTATTCCATGTATCTGTATAGGGTGGGAACTTAATTCAGTCAGCCTAAACGAAGCCAAGATGCCATTTAGCTTGAAATGGAAAGATGATTTTCAATGTTCAGATCTTAATGTTAACCCATCAAAGTTAAGAAGATTTTTTTTAGAGGAGAGATTAGGATATTGCAATATGGTATATCCTAAATAACTATATAGAAATTGAAAAGTATCTTGAGTAAGTTTCTTTCACATTGTCACCCATATTTTTCAAATCTTTCCCATTTAATGAATGACTTGTACTCTACGTTGAACATAAAATAAAATTACAAGTAACAAATTGTGAAAACTTTGATTAATTATAGAAATAAGTTACCTTCATGGTTTTACTCAAAAGTAATGTCTTCTAATATGATTTCTTTCCACAATTTTATCCTTCCTTCTTGCTTATTGTAAGGATTATTGCCTTTAATATTTTTTTAAATGTTTCACTTATGCAAAAGTGGTTCACCAAAGGTGATCAATAAGTTATTCTTGTTAGTGATACGTAAAATATCTCCATATTTACTTTCCCTTATATGATGCATTTTTGTGTGTTATCTAAGCTTAATTTAATAAATTCTATCACATTTTGTGAATGAGTTATGATTTTGAGAAGAAATTAGATTTTTCATATAATAATAGATTTCAAACCTATTTTAGTTTTTAAGCCATATCTAGAGTTATAGATATTGTATTAGGTCATTCTTTACATGGATCAAAATTTAATAAAAAATCCTACAACTTTCATATTTCAATAAAAACCCAGTTCAACACCTAAGGACCTCAAATTCTGCTTACAAGTTGAAATAGTAGCTTTGGCCGAATCCTGACCTCAAATGTGGGAGTTCCTTAATGCCTTTTAAAGCTAACATTCAGCTCTACAACTCTCATGTTGATTGAAAAACATGAATTAATGATTTTGATTGCCAAAAGTTAGCTACAATCCAGAAGACTAATTGCTGCGAGAATTAAGGTTGATAGCTAATGGTTAAAGTTGGTAGCTAATGGTCAAAGTTAGTAGCTAATGGTCAATATTGAAGGTTAGGCAAGTGAAATCCGTGCATACACTCATCTATAAATAGCAAGGAGCAGAAGTCATTTAAGGATAATCTAGAAAGTAGTTTAACTCATGCATTTTTAGTTCTTCTTGTATGCCTCTTATATAAAAGGCTTAGTAATCCTCCTATATAGATGATTTTACCTCTTACATGGATGGCTAAAAATTATGTTTTCATACATTTATAATTATATCTTTATGTTTTAATCATGAATGTGATGATATTTTTATTTTATTTTGAGTTTATTTTTAATTTCATTATAAACTAAATCTTCATTCTCCTAGGGTGATAACATAGCTTAATAATAACAAATTAAATTCTAATCTATTGAAACTAATTTCAATTCTCTTCTCCTTAATTAAGTTTTAATTATTATTCTTAATGCTTTTAATTAATTGACCACCTTTTGAATGAACTCAATATACATATTAAGACTGGAAGGAAATACATATGTGTGGATTCTATAATTAAAACCATAAATTGCATATGAAATAGGAATATATTCATATAGTTTGTGTATTCTTAATGAGTTCCATAAATCTTAATGCATGATTAGTTATTTTAATTCATATAAGAATATAGTGAATTAGCAATTAATGATAAAATTACTTGACCTTGGAAGAGGCTAGTAATTAATTTAGGAAAATTTTACTATCAATTAAGGGAGTTGAAATTGGATTAGAGTAGATAGATGATTTAACCCAAAATTATTAAGTGAAGTTTGATCCTTAGGGCTTTTATTCATATTTGTTTTTACTCCTCGTGCATTAATATTTATTTTATATATTTTTACATAAATCTTTAATTAGTTACTTCATTTCTAACTAATCGATTTGTCAAATAGTGTTAAGGTTATTAATTTCAGTACTCAGTGAAACAATCCTCATAGGAATAATACTTAACTTATCACTTTATTACTTGTTTATGATAATGTACACTTGCGTTAATTAATAAACTATTTCACACGTAACAAGTTTTTGGTGTCGTTACTAGGGATTATTATCATTAATATCAATACCAAATAATCTTAATCCTAGTTTGGTTTTTGTTTTACCTTTTTTTGTATTTCTTTTCTCTTTTCAGGTTTGCCCTAGTGTATACCAGATCGAAAGTCTTTGAGCCACTATTTTTTGATTCTGAGATCAAGCTTGTTGAAGAAATTGAAAGATATAAAAACAATCAATTGTAGATCAAAGTGAAGTAATGACAAATTTAAGAGAAGAAGCAAACATCAAAGCACATAAATTCCTAGCAAAATTCTTCCCTCCAACCAAAACTACAAAAATGTGAAATAAGATTGCTTCATTCACCCAACATGACATGGAAAGCCTTTATGAAGCCCAGGAAAGATACAAGGAGCTGCTATAAAGATGTCCTCATCATGGGCTACCAAACTAGCTATAGTTACAAACTTTTTACAATGAATTGTCTAATACTACCAGAACACTTATTGATGTTGCAACTAGTGGATTATTAATGGGAAAAAGCATAGAAGCTACTATAGAATCATTAAAGGAGATGGCGGCAAATGCTTACCAGTGGCTTTCTGAACACAACATTTCAAAGAAAGCACTTGGGGTTCATGAGCTAAACATTCTAACCACCTTATCTTCTCAAGTTGCCTCTATATCCAAGCAAGTGAGCTCACTAACAACTTAAGTAAATTCAATCAGAACTCCTATAGATGCTTGTGATTTAAGTAGAGGTCCTCACATGAGTATGCAATGCCAAGAAGGTAACCCATCCATACCTTTTAAACCTAAACAAGCTAACTATGTGAGGAATCAAAACCATCAAAATGATCATTTCTCAAACAAATGCAATTTAGGATGGAGAAATCACCCTAATTTAGAATGGAAGAATAATCATAATGTGTTCAAACCTCAAGGGAACTATCAACAACAAGTTCAGTAACCACTACCATAACTAAAGATGAACTTAGAAGATGCACTGGCTCAATTAACTATGAATACTTTTTAATTCATGACTAGAATAGAGGCTACACTTAAAAGTCATAAAGCAACCCTACAAAGTCGAGTAGCTTCAATAAAAAATTTGGAAGTGCAAATGGGTCAAATTGCAAGCATGTTGAACTTTAAAACAACCAAACACTTTACCGAGTGACACTAAAAGAAACTCAAAGGAGCACATAAATGCTATTACATTAAAAAGTGGGAAGCAATTGGACAAGTCTGAAAAGAAACAAGAAGAAAAAGAAAAATCAAGATAAGAAGATGGTGAAGAAGCTCAGAAAAAAGATGAAATGATACTAGGAAAAATAACCTTTCCAGACAATCCTCCATCATATGTTCCTCTAGTTCCATTTCCTCAAAGATTGGTGAAAGCTAAGCTAGACAAGTAGTTCAACAAGTTTCTAAAAGTGTTTAAGAAATTGCATATCAATATCCCATTTATTGAAGCTCTAACCCATATGACCAGTTATAGGAAATTTATGAAAAAGATCTTATTAAAGAAATACAAATTGAAGGATTTCAAAATCGTAGCCTTAATTGAAGAATGCAGTGTAATTCTCCAAAAGAAATTACTACTAAAGCTAAAAGACCTTAGGATTTCTGCATACCATATACCATTGGAAAGTGTGAATTCGAAAAAGCCTTATGTGACCTTGGTGCAAGTGTGAATTTGATACCATTATCTATCTATAAGAAGCTAGGATTAGGAGAAATGAAACCAATTATAGTGTCATTGTAGCTAACAAATCGTTCAATAAAGCATCCACATAGAATCCTTGAAAATGTGCTAGTAAAAGTTAATAAATTCATCTTCCCAGTGAATTTCATAGTGCTTGACATGGAAGAAGATCAAGAAATTCCTATTATTCTTGGGAGACCATTTCTTACAACTGGACAAGCTCTAATTGATGTGCAAAAAGAAAAGCTGACTTTATAGGTTCAAGATGATCAAGTGTCTTCTAATATTTTTCAAGCTTTTCTATATGAAGATAATACCTATTATAGAGTAGACACACTGACCAATTGCATGAAAGATATAATGCATGAAACTTACACAGATAAGCCATTAGCAATAGGAATAGTTGATGCATCAAAGTCTACTGATCTTGAAATCTTTAAGTAAATTAATTACTTTAAGGTAAATTCTTCAATTTTTAACAAGAAACCATTCAAAGATCTAGGAGAGAGGTTAAGTAAACTTGTTCCATTAATAGAAAAATCACCAGTGTTGGAGCTAAAGGCCTATGAAAATACTAAGCTTTACAAGGAAAAAATAAAAATGTGGCATGATAGGAGAATTATGAGGAAGGAGTTCACACCAAGATAGAAAGTACTTCTGTACAACTTAGGATTAAAATTCTTTTCAGGAAAATTAAGATCAAGGTAGTCAGGACCTTTTACTGTGGTTCAAGTTTCACCATATGGAACTATAGAGATTCAAAATGGTGATTGAAAATTCAAATTGAATGGGCAAAGATTAAAAGAATACAATCACAGTACATTCAACACCCTAAAGATTGTTATCACACTCGAGGAGCCAGTTGGTAAGTTCTAAAAAAAATAGATAAAGAAATAAAAAAATTATTAAAAAAATAGAAATAAAGCAATAGGTTAGGACTTTGTTTAGCTAAAGACATTAAAGAAGGACGACTACTTAGGAGGTTACCCAAAACTTCTTTCTCTGCTCATTCATTTTCTCTTGACTTACTTAAGTGCACATTGCACAATATTTTCACTTACAATTTCAGCTTTCATCATTCTCATCATGGAGGAATCCCTTTCAAATCTTAGAATTAGATTTCCTACTCTTTTTAAGGATGTGCTTAGGAAAATTTCCAATTGTCATCTTGAAAGAATGAAGGCATTTAAGCATTTAGGTCTTCCTGAGGATATATGCACTGGATTATTGAAACTAAGGTACGTTTAACAGGTAAGTTTAATAAATCATTTGTTAAACATATGCCAAGAATGGGAAAAAGTTCTTACTCTAAAAAGAGAAGAGTTAAAGGAATGGGAGTCTACTATAAGAGTGCAAGGTGAAATTGTAATAAGCTTTGTAGGACTAAAGGAATGGTTTCAATAAATTGATGAGACAAAATCTAATTCATAAAAGATGGACTAAGTAAAGAGTCATTGGATGATATCATTCGGACTCTTAAAATGCATCCTAGTGGAGATGTTCATGTTGTTCTTTTTTATTTAATGAAGTTATTTAGCACAGAAAAAGAATGTTACAATCTTGGGAATATGACAGTAAAAGACTCTGTTTGCCAATTTATAAGAAAACTAGATGGGAAGCAAATCCTCGACTCATAAAAGTTATTCAAGCTATTACTAGACGAAAAATCAGAGGAATATGTGATCCACAATCATAACTACTGTACATATTATTTAAGCTATTACCTTTCCTTTATTTAATTTTTATCTTTATAGCTGCCTTTTGACTTCCTTTATATTTCTCTTCTTTTTATTTTACCTTTTCAGCTACCTTTTGACATTCATTACATTTTGCCTTGTTTATTTTCTTTATGCCATTATTATATGTCCTTCATAACATTTTTCAAACTTCTTCTAACATTGTCTGATTTGAGTGATATCCTTGTTTCTGCTTTTATTTTACAAAGATACATTTCAACAACCACGCCATGCAAAATGTCTGAGAGTGAGAGTAAAGAAAAGAAAAAGGGTAAAAAACCATTAAAATATAGATTTAAATCTATTTGTGTTTTCGGTGAATTGTATGTTAGAAAGAATGGAGAATTTTTTATAACAGCAAATGATCTTAGTCATGCATTAGCTGCTAGAAAGATTAACTTTGTGTATGGAGGAGGATTTCATAGCTTAAATAGAAGTGTAGCAATTTTTACCAACATTAGAGGAAGCAAAATACTAAGTATCCTTGTAAATGGTTTGAATGATAAGAAATACACCATCAGTAAAATATTAAAGGTTTCAAGCTTGCCTGAACATATGGGATGCATGCTTTACAATGCTGAAGCCTTTATTACTTTACTTGGTAATTTGGAAACATTGGATGCAATTTCTAGCATTGCATATTGGGTTAACTTAAACTTTCATCATAAGCTAATAGGTTTATTAAATGTTAATGATTTTATGATGGCTTGTTATCTTTTTCAGATCTTATTGTGGAGCAGGGATTCATACACCAAGCAACTCGTTAGGCTATAATGTCTACTTCAACTGCTAATTAGTTGATTGACTAACTAAGGCTATGCACCTAAACTATATCTATTAGTGAAAAAGATAGATTTACAATCTCCAAATAACAATACGTAGCACGAGCCAAACACCACTTTCTGATTATAACTTCTTTACTTTTATTATTTTACTCTCAAAATTTATTTTATGTGTGAGTTGCATCTATATTTCCTATTTAATAAACACTTTTGCTAATCTACTAAGACATTAGGGACAATGTCTACATTAGGTTAAGGAGAGAGAAAAAATAAAAAAAACTTTTATTAGTATATTTTGTTAGTAAAACCATAAGATTTATTATATATGAAAAGGATGGCCAAGTAAAAACTTATTTTTTTCTCTTAATACGCATTCTAAAAAAATTATGCTTTAATCTATATTTTTGCTTAAAAAAAATAAACAAAAATTTGGGTTTTCTTTCTGATTAGGTACTTTTCAATGATTTTAAAGATTTCATAGCATGATTAAACAACTTTCTTACTTTTCAGAATGGATGGGTTTGGCAATGGATTTTGAGTTGGATAGATTGAGTTGGAAACCTTTAACCGCAAGCTTTTGAGTCTACTTGTTTAATTAGTATTATATTTCTTATGTGTGATATTCATCTATTAAGTTATTACTTTAGAACTTGTGTAAAATTTGGCTGAGATTACATTTCACATACATACTCAAATATGATAAAGGCATTTTTTTCTATGTTAGTTACAACCAAATAGCCAACCGTGCAATTTTACCATTAATAAGCCCTTCTGAGCCTAATTAATTATTTTTTTGTTTTTAGCCTATTGACATGTCATTTAATGAAATATCAATTGTCTTTAGTCATTTAATGAAATATTAATTATCTTTACTTAATCCTAGGGATTAGTAGAGTACTTGAATCTTTGTAAAATGAGTTTTTGACAAAGTGTGGAGGTATATGTATCATTAATTTCAAAGTTGCAAGGGTTTTCTTTCAAAAAAAAAGAAAGAAAGAAATTCAAAAAATAAAAAAATAAGAAGAAGAAAAGAGAGAAATTGATGTGTACTTGAATTTAAATCTTGAGTTGTTATGCTAAGATAAAATTATTCAGAGATTATTCATATTTTAATTGCTCTATAATTTATTTTTTTACTTCAGCCTTTCATATCCCTATTTTATCTTTCCTTTACCTTAGCCTCATTACAACCCTAATAAGACTTTTTGATTTGAAATGTGCATCTGAATTAAGTAGTGGAGATTGAGAATTTATGCAAGCCTATGGTAGTGAAATCTTTAATAGGTTGATTTCAAGTGAAACACTTATCCATAAACATTTAAGAGAGGAAAAGCTATAGTGATTTTATCATCTTGGTTCATTCCTTCTCAGATGAAGTTGAAATTCATTTTTAGTTTTAGATATCAAGATTTCCTGATTTATGAATGCTATGATATCTTTGTATTTTAATTGTTGTCTTTCTTATGATTTTGTACTCTTGATCTCATGGGAGGATTAGTATTAGTATTTTTCTATTTTGTGTTCGTCCGAAGACGTCCGGAAGCTAAGTGTAGGGGAATTTAATACGTAAAATATTTATATATTTAGTTTCCCTTATATGATGCATTTTTGTATTTTATCTAAGCTTAATTTAATAAATTCTATCACATTTTATGGATGAGTTGTAATTTTGAGAAGAAATTAGAATTTTCAAATAATGCTAGATTTTTCAGCTTTTAAGCCATATCTAGAGTTATAGATATTGGATTGGGTCATCCTTTCATGGATCAAAAGCTAAGAAAAAATCCTATAACTTTCATGTTTCAAGAAAAACCCAATTCCACACTTAAGGACTTCAAATTCTGCTTACAATTTGAAATAGTGGTTCTAGCCAAACCTGACCTTTGCTCACTATTAACCATAACTAGAGCTATAGATGTCAAATGTGAGATTTCCTTAATGCGTTTTAGAGATAACATTCAGCTCCATAACTCTTATGTTAATTGAAAAATGTGAATCAACCATTTTGATTATCAAAAGTTAGCTATAATCCAGAAGACTGGTTACTACGAGAATTAAGGTTGATAGCTAATAGTCAAAGTTAGTAGCTAATGGTCAAAGTGAGTAGCTAATAGTCAAGATTGAAGTTAGGCAAGTGAAATCTTTACATACACTCATTTATAAATAGTAAGGAGCAGAAATCATTTGAGGATGATCTAGAAATTAGTTTAGTTCATGCATTTTTAGTTCTTCTTGTATGTTTCCTATATAGAAGGTTAGGTAATCCTCCTATATGGGTAGTTTTGCCTCCTACATGAATGGCTAGAAATTATGTTTTCATGCATTTGTAATTATATCTTTATGTTTTAATCATGAATGTGATAATGTTTTTATTTTATTTTGAGTTTATTTTTAATTTTTTTCTGAACTAAATCCTCATTCTCCTAGGGTGATGACGTAGCTTAATAATGACAAATTAAATTCTAATATATTGAAACTAATTTTAATGCTTTTCTCCTTAATTGATTTTTAATTGTTAATTCTTAATGTTTCCAATTGATTAGCTACCTTTTGAATGAACTCAATATACATGTTGAGACTAAAAGGAGATACATGTGTGTGGATCCTATAATTAAAATCATAAATTACATATGAAATAGGAATATATTCATATGGTTTGTGTAGTCTTAATGAGTTCCATAAATCTTAATGCATGATTAGTTGTTTTAATTCACATAAGAATATAATAAATTAGTAATTACTGATAGAATTACTTGACCTTGGAAGAGGCTAGTAATTAATTTAGGAAAACTCGATTATCAATTAAGGGAGCTAAAATTGGATTAGAGTAAATAGATGATTCAATTCAAAATTGTTAAGTAAAGTCTTATCCCTAAGGCTTTTATTCACATTTTTTTTACTCCTCATGCATTCATATTTATTTTAAATATTTTTACATAAATCTTTAATTAGTTACTTTATTTCTAACTAATCAATTTGTTAAATACTATTAAGGTTATTAATTTTGGTACTTAGTGAAACAATCCTCATGAAAATAATACTCAACTTATCACTTTATTACTTGTTTATGATAATGTACACTTGCATTAATTAATAAATCATTTCACACATAATAGTTAGCTTCTAAACCAAGTTTCATAATTATATCATGTTTAACATACATAGTCAATGAAGTTTTATTTATAACTTATTCTAGGGATTCTAGGCAAAAGATACAAAACACTTAGGTTTTTATACTTATAATGGATAAGAACACATTTTATGGTGTTTTAAAGGATGTCATAGAGTTAGCTTATATCCACGGGTACTTTGTGACTCTATTCAAGAATAAATAGTTTGACACTAACCACAAAATGAAGAAAATTATGGTAGACAAAAACATAATAAGCATTTCCATCAGTGCTGAATGGTATAGAGATAAGCCATATCTACATCCCTTTTAGGTAAAACATGTTTTTTATCTCAATGATCCTCTCAATAGGCTTAACTAAAGAGTTGTTACTCATATGATGCATCGTGATATATGTGATTTTCTAGATGATGATGTTAATAATAAGGGGGGTTGATATTACAATATAACAATTTTATTAACTTTATCTTTATAATTGACCTCGTGAATTGGAAAGGTCTAAGCTTATTAAATGCAAACAATGATCCTCAATTGCTTTATCTTCTACATATAATCATGTTAACACACACTATGTCAATGACTTCATAAATGATGATGATATATTAGAAGATAAGATGATTAGTGGTTACACAAATGAGGCAAAGTTATAATCCAATGATAATGCTAAAACTAAGGAGAAAAAGGATGGGCATCTTACTTTTATTGAGAGTGATTCAAACTAAGGTTTAGAAACTTTTACTTTTAAGTATGTAAACATTATTTTAAATTTAAAACCTATTTCAGGTGTTGTAATAAATATTATTAATGTTTAGTGGAAAGTATTGATTTTTTTACACTAAGGTTTAGATACTTTACTTTTGTAAACCCTAAACATTATCTTAAGTTTAAATGCCATTTCCATGCGTTGTTATAAATCTTATCTATGTCTAGTGAAAAGAATTAATTCTTTTTCATGTCTAGCAATATGTTTGTTAAGGTTTATGTTACTTCTAACTTTGATATATTATGATAAATATTTGTTCATGTGCCATCATTGTGATTGTTCATAACTATGCTTGCTATTGATTCTCGTTATCATGAAGGTGATGGAGGAAATAACTTTTCATAGGTTGTACTTTCATTCTTGGCCAATGCGAGTCAAGTAAAGTCACTTATACTATATAACTCATATAATTTCTTGCTATACATACATGCAATTTATCTACTTAGCCAATATTTTTAAAGCTACAACATTTTCAAATAAATGCACTAAAATTAGGAATGTTGGCCTTAATAAAACAATAAAGAAAATCAATAGGCTACTGCTCTTACAATTTGATCCTACAACTTAGCACCTTATAGGTCCGAACCATTCAAAATTGCTACAACAAGTAAGGATGTTAGTCAAAATGCATTGCAAGCTATTTCACAAGTCTTGGCAAGTAATACTTGAGGAGCAAGAGGCTTGTATCATTAAGTTCTCCACATGAGTATTAACTTACTTTGTATATAAATTTATGAACTAAAATAATCATCATTTTGATCCTTTTCTTGTTATATGTCCTTTAATGTAGGAATATTTTTAGTGGGTAGATGTTCCCAAAAGGAGGATGCACTGCATCTATGATGGTATTTAGTGTAGTACAACTAATCTCTACAGGGATTAGAAGTATAAATTGCATGATCATTACTTAGCACATAGGGGGATAAGATCCAACCTAGTCTTGAGAGCACAAGGCAGGTGTTACTAGATGATATGCCTAAGGATCATTAGCTATAAGTTTGCGACATGTTCAAGAGTTTAAAATACCTTTAAGAATGAATTATATATTATAGGTCTTAATTTTTAGATTCCAAGTTTACTAGTAACTTTTATAATGTTCATTATGTTTTGCTTTGATTTTGCAAAATAGGTCTAAGAAAAATGTGAACAATAAGGCATAAAATATGTATAATGATTGGTAAAGATCAAAATCCATTATAACATATCGATACAATAAGGTATGCTAAATAAACATTTATTGCATTTAATATAATGTAATTTAATGTTAATTAATCTTTTTATTTTAAAATTGGCCTAAAGAAATAAGATAAGGGGTAAGTTGCAGTCAGTGCTAAACAACTTCATCAACCATTATACAAGATAGTCAAGGAAGTTAGAGAAGGCTCGAGCTGATTATGTATATATTATTGTATATATTTTATACTTTTTATTACTTGTAACAAATTATATAATCATTTTAACATTTTATCTTTAAAATAATAATGTGAATTTGGATACAAGAATGGACCACTCCATTGTAGATGTAGGTGAGTTCTACATTTACCTCATCAACTACCACTGTGATGCAGTTTAATTAATCTATCGTAGTTACAAGTGTTAGGTGCTTATGGTACAAGATTTTACCTATATTATTTTTTCCTATTTTATCCCTCTTAGTGTGTTACATGTGCTTAATTTTATAGAATTAGCTTTGCTATGTGATTGTGTGTTAATTTCCTAATATTTTGAAACTGTTCAGTTAATACTAGATTCTCATACTATTTTAAATTTTTAGCTATAACTTAAGATTCTTATACTATTTTAGATTTTTAGTTATAACTTGAGTTTTAGATATCAAATTGATGTGATCTTTATATCTTTGTGATAAATGCATAATTTCACTTAAATTCTATATGTTTTATCACTCATTTACTTAGTATCTTGTGCAAATTAATTGAAAAAGGGCACTTAAAAGATTAATATTTTGTTTTCAGGTTTTGAAGTGACACATTTAAGCAGTGGAAAAGGATCTGGAGGCAAAACCTTGCAAATTATGGAGAATCGAAGCAAAGTTGCTCACCTGACGAAGAACACGGGGTATGGGAACCCCATGTGGAAGGCTGTGTTTCTTTCTAGACTGCCTCGAAGCTTCACTGAGCCTTCGTAAAAGAACACGGGGTACAACATGGGACGTGTCATACCCCGTGTATCATGCTGACTAGCCTTCGCAGAAGAACACGGGGTATAACATGGGCCATGTCATACCCTGTATACATTATCCATATAAGTTTTGTGCGAAAAATCAACAGAGGGGGGAGAACCGAAAATTAGAAAAGGGAGCCATGAGTAGAAACCCAAGGAGAGACCTAAACTTACCAAAGGGCAACTGCTAACCGTGGATTCGAGCAAAGGGTTGAAGATTCAAGCAAGGAATTTGTAGAGCTTCATGATTTGTTTGAATTCCCTCTCTGTTTTCTGGTTTTTTACTAATTGTGTAATGACTTCACACTAAACCCTAGTGCTCAGCTAGGGGTAAACTTGTTCATGGATCTATGGAATTGATTTTTATATAATCTAGCTTGATTTACTGTTGATTTATGATTTGATTATGCTGTTTTGTATTTCTACAGTTCAATACTTCCGGAATATTGGATTTGTGTGATAAATTAGTTAATTCTAGGTTGGAATGACCAATTAATTAATCGGACCTTGCATGATCATTGGGAATATCAATTAGACTTAGAAATTAAGCTAATTGGATTCTTTTGCACAGGATGAAATGTCTAAGAATGGATTCTAAAGCAATGTTAATGCAACTTAGATGAGTGATTACTAGAGAAATTCTGGGCAATTAATCTTTTAGTTAGTAGCTAGTAGCCTTGCAATGAGGTATAGCTTATTTTTGGTAATCCAGCAATCTAAATTAACAGTAAACTAAGTTAGAGGATTATCTTCATTCCATAATGAAATGAACAAGGGAACCCTTAAGCTGAGTACCTTTCCATCTCATTTGAATTAAACCTTTTTTATAATTAAGCTCTGTTTTACATTTTACCCTTAATTCTCAATATCAATCGGCATACCTAGATAATTTACCTCAAAATTCAGTTAGTATTCAACATTCAATCCCTGTGGAGACGATATCTTTTATACTATAACTTGACTAAACCCGTGCACTTGCGGGATCACGTTAAGTTTTTGGTGCCGTTGCTGGGGATTGCAACTGGTTAATATTAACAGGAACTTTTGAGTGAATTAGACTAGGCAATTCATTTTTCTTTTAGTTCTTGATTCATCTTGTTCTGATTTTCTTATTTTTATAGTATTTCTTTTTTATTTTGTTTTGTTCGAGTATTACCTACTCTTTTTGCAGAAAATCTTTGTATATGCAAAGGAGAAATCTTGAAGGAATTCTTGACTTAGACCCGGAGATTGAAAAAACTCTGCTTAGGAGAAGGAGAGAGCAAAAATTAGTAGATATCCAAGAAGCAATTGACATTGAACCAGTGATTAAAGACATGGATAACAGATCTCTTAGAGAATTTGCAGCACCCGACGCCACTGGGCTTCAATCCAGTATAAGAAGGCCTGCTGTTAAGGCCAATAACTTCGAATTGAAGCTAACTCTTTTGTCTATGGTGCAGCAAAACCAATTTGGTGGATTACCAATGGAGGACCCAAACCTCCATATTCAGATTTTCTTGGAATACTGTGATACAATCAAGATCAATGGTGTAGCAGCGGATGCTATCAAGCTTAGACTCTTCCCATTCTCTTTGAGGGATAGAGCAAGGGCTTGGTTGCACTCTTTACCAGTAGGATCTATCACTACATGGGAAGAGCTACTGAGGGCTTTTCTGTCACGATATTTTCCTCCAAGCAAGACTGCTTAATTAAGGAATGAAATCACCACATTTTCTCAAAGAGAAGGAGAATCTCTATTTGATGCTTGGGATAGATATAAGGAACTGTTGAGGTTGTGCCCACATCATGGGCTAGAAAAATGGCTAGTTATTCATACTTTCTACAATGGTTTGAACTACAATACTAAGCTTACTGTGGATGATGCTGCTGGAGGTGCCTTAATGAACAAAAAGTTAGATGAAGCATATGATTTGATTGAGGATATGGCTTTAAACCACTACCAATGGTCAAATGAGAGGGGATCTTCAAGGAAAGCTTCAAGTAAGTATGAATTAGATGCTTTTAATCATTTGTCAGCTAAGGTAGATGCACTAGGAAGTCTAGGTAGCAAAGTAGATGCACTTATGGCTAAGTTTGATAAATTTCAAGTTAATAGTGTAAATGCAACAGGTGCTACTGACCTTCCTTGTGAGATTTGTGGCATGACAGGTCATATGGCAACTGAGTATACATTGAGGCAGGATTTCACTGAGCAAGTGAACTATGTGCATAACAGTGGGTATGGACAGAAGAATCCGAATGAACCATTTGGAAACACCTACAATCCATCATAGAGGAACCACCCAAACCTATCCTACAAGCCCAACCAGCCGTACAATACTCAAAACACTCACAATAGGCCACGACCACCACCACCCGATTTTCAAAACCAAAGACCCTATAACCCACCAGCTCAACCCTCTTCCACTGCTAAGTTAGAAGGCCTCTTGGAGAAATTTCTCTTTTCCCAAGAGAAAACTAATGAAGAGTTTAGACAGCATGGTAGAGCCATGGAGGATTCTATTAGGCAACTGTCCTCCAAAGTTGACTCATTGGCCACACATGGAAAAATGTTGGAGACTCAAATAGCTCAACAAGCTTCTGCTTCTTCTTCTAGAGCTTTTGGTTAACTCCTTGCTCAACCTGAATCAAATCCTAGGGAGCATTGTAAGGCAATCACTCTTAGGAGTGGGAGGCTATTGAAGGATCCAAATGCCACTCAAGAAGGTGAAGAAGAGATAAGTGTGGGAGAAGAGCAGAAAGAAGGCAAAAAGGCTTCAATTCCTAATGATGCTAAAGTGAAAGAAGGGGAATTACCTGATAAGCCAAAATATGTCCCTCCAGAACCATACAAATCGCCTATCCCTTATCCTCAAAGACTAGCAAAGGCTAAACTTGATAAGCAGTTTGGAAAGTTCTTGGAAGTATTAAAGAAGTTGTATATAAATATTCCCTTCACTGATGCTCTTTCACAAATGCCATCATATGCAAAGTTCTTGAAGGACATTCTCTCAAACAAAAGGAAGCTAGAAGAGCATGAGACTGTAGCTTTAACGGAGGAGTGTAGTGCCATCATCCAGAATAAACTACCTCCTAAGCTAAAGGACCCAGGTGGCTTCTCCATTCCTTGTGTGATTGGAAATGTTCCTATTGACCGGGCATTGTGTGACCTGAGAGCAAGTGTGAGCTTTATGCCACTGTCGGTTGCAAAGAGACTGAATATAGAAGAAATGAAGCCCACCACAGTTTCACTTCAACTAGCTGACCATTCGGTGAAATACCCAGTAGGTATACTTGAGGATATACCTATCAAGGTTGGTAAGTTTTTCATTCCTGTTGATTTTGTTGTGCTTGAAATGGAAGAGGATACACAAATCCCTATCATTTTAGGTAGACCCTTTTTAGCCACTGTGGGTGCTTTGATTGATGTAAAAAATGGAAGACTTTCATTATCTGTTGGGGATGAAAAAGTTAAGTTTAATTTGAATGAATCAATTAAATTACCTGTTTGTGAAGATTCAATATGCAGGATTGATGTAGTAGACAAAGTTGTGAAAGAAACCCTTCTGATGGGGTGCCTTCAAGATCCACTTGAAGTATGTCTAGTCACAAATGGAGTTGTTGAAAATGAGGAGATTGCTGCATACGCAGAATTTTTGGAGGCAAGCCCACTACTTAATGGCCAGAGATTGAAACGTTATGTTGCCGGGCCACCGATAACCGTAGCTCCAAATTGATGGAAACAGGGGTCGAGCTTATGACCTTAAACAAGCGCTTCTTGGGAGGCAACCCAAGCTTATTTTTCTATTTTTCTTGCTTTTAAATTTAGTTTTCCCATTTTCATTCTGAGTTTCTGAGTAGTTTGAGGCATACAGGTCATTAGTTGTTGATTTAGGATGTTCATTTTTGCACTTGGTCTCTGTCTCTGGGGTAAATTAGGCATATATGCATGTTTGTTGTTCATTTTCGTGCACAGAAGGCTCAAAATGCAGTTCAGTGAGATACACGGTGTACAACACGGGCCGTGTCATAACCCGTGTACCTCACTGTCTGGTTAGTATAAAAGATTTATGATTTTCATAAGCCTTCCAGTGAGATACATGGTGTTAAACACGGGGCGTGTCTTACCCCGTGTACCTTACTGACTGAACCAATGAATAAGAATTTTGAACATGAGCCTTGTAGAGATAAACACAGGGTACAACACGGGCTATGTCAGACCCTGTGTTCCTGGGCGGATAAGCTTTTAATGGCCAAAACCCCTCCATTTTCCTGTGCAGCAGCCACCCCATGAGGAACAGCATGATTCTCCAGGAGATGATGGTGATGGTGATGCAGCTCCTGATATCAGACCGTCATCTTCTATGTGCGGTAGAGTTTCATCCGAGGCCTACTTCCGAGACATATTATCTGGTCAGCAGCAGATTCTGGCTGAGCTTCAGCATATCTCTGAGCGTCAGACGAGGATAGAGGGCTTTTATAACGACTTGGACAGGAGATCCAGACACATCGAGAGCATGGTCGAACCCCTGTTCAAGCTTTTCCACCCCTCTTCCCCAGCTGATCCAGATCCTCCTACTCAGTAGCTCGGATTGTTTCTTTTTCCTTTTTACTTATATATTCTGCTTTTTACTTATTTCTTCTCTCTATATCCATTTATCTGGTCTGTACTTATATTGGCTATGCACTTTCATTTACTTTCTATTATTTTAACTATTTCTCTTTTATTTTCTTGCACCCTTAATATTCATGTCTATAATAACTAACATCATATTTTTTTCTAGTATTGCATCTTCTTTCTTTTAGATTAGCAGTATCCTCTTTCTCTCTTCATCTGTCTCTACTTCTGGATCTCCCTGAAGTCATGATCTATAATGGACAACAATGCTCCACTTGTCAGGGAAGTTCTAGTCCCCCATCTATTCTCTGTCTCTTTTCCATTTACCTTTTTGTACATTGAGGACAATGTCCAATTTAAGTGTGGGGGAGCAGCGTTTAGAATATTTTGCAATGTTTTGCACTTGAATCTGCTTAATTGACTTAGAATACTAAAATTTACTCCAAATTCAATGATTTTAAAAATAAAATAAATAAATATAAATAAATATATATTTTTTTTTATTTTTAGGGCAATCTTTTGATTAAAGTGATTGGTTCATGCCTTGCTCCTTTAATGATTAATTAGTAACTTAATAAGGAAAATCTAAAGCTTAAAGCTAAGAGAAATAAGCATAATTGACCCTTGTGAGATTTGAGCCTTTTTGAGCAACTTTCACATTAGAATTTGAAACTCATTTTTATCTTCTTGAGGGATTATGACTCACTCTTGACTTTTTGCTCTAGAATTTGCAATTGCTCTTTTTGAGGCTACATTTTATGTATTTTGTATGTCAAAAATGATAAGGCCATGTTTCTTCACCCTTTTTATTTGTTTTGCTTATTTGAATCCTTTTCTTTGATATACCCTAAACTATTTTCAGCTTAGACCCTAGTTAGCCACTTTGAGCCTTGAACTTTTATTTCTACCCTAGCCAACCCATTCTATGTGCATTTAAAGCCACTGCCCAAATGAACTTGAACCTTAGAGTTTAAGAGAATTTAGACACATTATATGAGTTTGGCTATCACTTAAAGGTCCTTACTTAGAGCTGCTAGTTGGATAAGTTAATTTATAGCTTTGATTTTTTCAAAAAAAAAAAAAACAAACAAAAAACAAAAAAAAAATAAACAAACAAAAAAAATGAAAAAAAAATGGTGTTAAATAAATAAAAAGGAAAGAAAGAAAGAAAAGTTTGGTCTGCTGATTTATTGTTATATATTTATAATAAAAAAGGAGAAAGAAAAAGAGAAGAGAATGGGTGTTGAAGCAAGGTAATATGTTAAGCTGAGCAATGGAACTCGACAATGGTCAAACTCAAGACCAATGTGTCTTTTCCCTTCTTTGACCCTATCACTCTTCATCCCTTGATTTTCCTTTCCCCTACCCTTACCATTTTCCCTAATAAAGTCCTCTGATTTGCATACATTTTACAATATAGTAGTGGACATTAGAGTTTTTGCAAGCATATGGTAGCTTTAAGTCCTGAGTTGATTGATTTGAGAGTATACACAAGCCTTATTCTGAGAGTTTGAGTAAACACTTTACCTGTGAGGCTATTCTCTTTACTTTTATGCTGAGAATTGACTTATTTAGTTGCTCTATTTTCATTTAGTTGCTTGGCATGAGTTGATCCTAACTTCTGATTTGTTGAATGATTGCCCGACCAATTTTATATAAAAAAAAAGAGAAGAAGAAGAATATTGGAGTAGATTTTTGTTCTCTTACTTCCTTACTCGAGGATGAGCAAGATTCAAGTGTGAGGGAATTGATAAATGCACAATTTCACTTAAATTCTGTGTTTTATCACTCATTTACTTAGTATCTTGTGCAAATTAATTGAAAAAGGGCACTTAAAAGATTAATATTTTGTTTTCAGGTTTTGAAGTGACACATTTAAGCAGTGGAAAAGGATCTGGAGGCAAAACCTTGCAAATTATGGAGAATCGAAGCAAAGTTGCTCACCTGACGAAGAACACGGGGTATGGGAACCCCATGTGGAAGGCCGTGTTTCTTTCTAGACTGCCTCGAAGCTTCACTGAGCCTTCGTAAAAGAACACGGGGTACAACATGGGACGTGTCATACCCCGTGTATCATGCTGACTAGCCTTCGCAGAAGAACACGGGGTATAACATGGGCCATGTCATACCCTGTATACATTATCCATATAAGTTTTGTGCGAAAAATCAACAGAGGGGGGAGAACCAAAAATTAGAAAAGGGAGCCGTGAGTAGAAACCCAAGGAGAGACCTAAACTTACCAAAGGGCAACTGCTAACCGTGGATTCGAGCAAAGGGTTGAAGATTCAAGCAAGGAATTTGTAGAGCTTCATGATTTGTTTGAATTCCCTCTCTATTTTCTGGTTTTCTGCTAATTATGTAATGACTTCACACTAAACCCTAGTGCTCAGCTAGGGGTAAACTTGTTCATGGATCTATGGAATTGATTTTTATATAATCTAGCTTAATTTACTGTTGATTTATAATTTGATTATGCTGTTTTGTATTTCTACAGTTCAATACTTCCAGAATATTGGATTTGTGTGATAAATTAGTTAATTCTAGGTTGGAATGACCAATTAATTAATCAGACCTTGCATGATCATTGGGAATATCAATTAGACTTAGAAATTAAGCTAATTGGATTCTTTTGCACAGGATGAAATGTCTAAGAATGGATTCTAAAGCAATGTTAATGCAACCTAGATGAGTGATTACTAGAGAAATTCTAGGCACTTAATCTTTTAGTTAGTAGCTAGTAGCCTTCCAATGAGGTATAGCTTATTTTTGGTAATCCAACAATCTAAATTAACAGTAAACCAAGTTAGAGGATTATCTTCATTCCATAATGAAATGAACAAGGGAACCCTTAAGCTGAGTACCCTTCCATCTCATTTGAATTAAACCTTTTTGATAATTAAACTCTGTTTTACATTTTACCTTTAATTCTCAATATCAATCGGCATACCTAGATAATTTACCTCGAAATTCAGTTAGTATTCAACATTCAATCCCTGTGGAAACGATATCTTTTATATTATAACTCGACTAAACCCGCGCACTTGCGGGATCACGTCACTTTGAAAATCTTAAAGGAAGCTATATAACTTTTATATTTTGACCAAAGTCTAGTTCAAGTGTTCGAAAGGTTGAAATTAGCCATGAAATTGATGCTATATTTTTATCCAAACTAAGAGGGATATCCAAACTAGTTCCAATTTTTAGACCATATCTAGACTTATGGAAATCCAATCAAGCTAAAATCAGTGCTTAAAGTTTTTTAAGACCTATATATAACAAATATGACAAAAGAAATTAAGGCGCTTACGTCAATGACTTTTCTGAAACTTTCTTGAAGTCTCAAAGCAAAGCTGAAACATTTTTCGTTTCCTAAAGAAATCAAATCATTCGAACCTAAATCAGTGACATTTACAACCCATTATATTCATATATTTTGTAGAAAAAATTAAAAAAAAATCAACAAAAGGTGAAGAAATTTGATGAATACATTTTTGAAATCACGAAGTGGATACCAAATAGAAAAATAAACCCAAATCATCCCGTCCTTACTTTTGAAAGCAAAATCTGTGACGGAAAGAGAAAAAATAATCAAATAAGCACTAGAAATTTATGGCTTACCCCTGAAAGTGGCACAAAAGCATGCTTCCAACTTCACTTAGCAGTGTGTCCACAAGAATTCAAAGTGAGGTGTTACTGGGATAAAGATAAATAATTTGAGATTTTACTCCGATAGGTTTTCAAGAAAGGACGCGATGAGATGAGGTGTTCATTTGTGCTTCAGGCATCGTGGAGCACAAGAAAGAGCCAGAAAAATTTAGGCTTACTGCTACAAAACCCCCTAAAAAAAAAGCTACTAAATTAGACACTTAGATAGGGGTGTAAATGAGTTGGCGCAATTTGATATCGTTTCGTAAAAAGTTTGATTTGAACTTAATTCATTTACTAAATGAGTTAAGCTTGAACTTTTTATTATTCAACTTAAATTGTTTACGAGTCTAAACGAACTTGATATAAAATATTTTTTTTATTTTTTATATTTTATATAATATAAATATATTAAACTATTATAAACTCATTTAGATTTGAATATAACTTAAATTTGAGTTCGAATACTTAAGCTCAATTAAAAATTTGAAGTAGGAAATATAAAATTCATTTAGCTTGAATAAGTTCGTATTTGAATCGAGCTTAAATTCGAGCTTAACTTTTTTAGGCTTGATGAGCTCGAGCTTGAGCTCAAACATTCAGATGTTTGACTTAACTCAACTCATTTGCACCCCTACCTAGAAGAGAATGTTGGTCGTTTAATGGGCTACAACAAATAGGACATTTTGTGGCTATTTTAGTTAAAAGCCATCGTAAAAAAGGCTACCAAATGGGCTTTTTTTAATAATGTTTTCAAATTTAATTTTTTGGCAATGACACCACAATCACGTAATCCAAAGACTTGTTAACTATCACCTTGACTTGATTGTCCAACTAGAATCAATGGTGGAGCTCACAACTTGTCAAAACTCCTTCAGTCACAACCTTGTGCTTCGATGGCAAAGTAAATGGAGCTCCACTCTATTCAATGTGGACCCTCACTATTTGAAATACAATTCATACATAGATATAAATGGAAAAGTATAAGGATTTAAAGTGATATTTTTCTTAGGTATGGTCTTTATAATGCTCCTTATCATAGCATTGAGGGTGAAAGTGTTAGCAATTCTAACCCATTAGTTATAAGAAAGGTTAAGATCCTCTATTGATTAGTAGTCTCTACGAAAAGCTAGGCAACAGTCGAATGGATTGGCTCCATTATATGAAGAGTGCTTATAGAGGCCAATTGGAAAGATGTTATGAAACTTGACTATGCAATCTATTGGAGGGCAATTTAGTTTATTAAAGCATGAAACTATTATTGCATTTGCTTATGCTATTAGTGTATCTATTGCATCTTTGTTATCAAGTCCATATTGAGTTAAGCTTTCATATCATGGATGATACTTGCTTTGAGGTCCTTTATCTCAAAGTGTGAAGGTCTCATTAGAAGGAGCTTTGATGATGTAAATAACTAAAAATTAGTTTATTTAATTTCTATCACATAAATTATAGCTAATTAGAACAAGGTTATTTATTGAAGTTTAAAATTCTATATTGAAAATAGGTAGGTCCACAAAAATGTCTTAGATTACAAATTAAATTATGCCATGCATGCATGAACACATAGGTGATGTAAACAAATAAAACTTATGTATTTATAACATTACATGACAAACAAGAAATCATCATGTGCTATGATGCATTATCCTAACCAATAAGAAAATTATTGTTTTTATAAACTTAAAGGTGATAAATATTAAAAGTTACAATGCTTATCTTTAAGCATTCCTTGATAACTTAATAAATATAGAGCTAATTTTTGCCATCAATGACAATAAGTCATCAAAACAAAAATACAAAGCTATGAAACTTTCCTAAAGCTCCCCAATAAAGATCAAAGCATTTGAAGATTTCAACTTCTTCAAGAATATCTAATCCAAGGTCAAGACTTCAACAATATTTAAGTTGTCAAATCTTTTCATTAATGAAGTCTCTATGAGGATTCAACCTTTAATTAAAGGTCAAGCTTTTCAAGCCTCTATCAATATCAAGTGTTCAACCTTCAAGTTGAGATCAAGCTTCTCTAAGCCATCATTTGAAGTCAAATTTAATTGTTTAATCTGATATCAAGCTTCCCAAAACACTTAGTCAAAATTCTTTGAAGAAAAGTATCAGAGGATTTTATTCTTTTTAAGAATTAAAATTAGAGATTGTACTCAAAATTTTAAGAATCAATAAAATCATTTATTCTATAATTTTCTCATCTTATAATTATTTATTAAGAAAATTTATATGTACAAATGTTTTGCATGCCTAATAAGACCATTTTTACTTTTCATCTTTTATCTTTAAAATCAAATTCATTTAAACAAATCCAAATGGCATTAAAGAAGCAAGTCTTCAATAACCCATTATTCAAAGCATCTAGAGCAAATCTAACTTATGATTCTAAAGGTCTTGTGACTTGAAGCAAAACAAGAGTCTTTGTAGATCTATATGCTAAAACAATGGCAATACCAAATCCAAATCCTATTTTTACAAGTTCATTGTCATAGAAATCATCTTTGTTTGTAAATGTAATAGGTCAAAGTTAAAGGTAGTTGATATTCTCAATGATGTTTTAGCATAACTTGTTTTATCTAAAAATTTTGAATTAAGGACAAAAGCTACTATCAATGGAGGAGCCAATAAAGCTAATAATATCTTTTTTACTTTAAAGACTCTAATGTCTAAGTCCGATTAAAATAAAATTAATGAGATATAGCACCAAGGCAAATTGTGAGTTTGAATAAAACACAAGACACAATCCTTAGAAACTTATTCAACTATGCAACTTGATTTAAGAAAGTTAAGACATGAATCATGAGATAACAAATAAGAAAACAACTAAAAGACTTAGCAAAATGGTAAGCAGCACTACCAAAGACAAAGAACTTAAAAACAAGCAAATAATGGAATAGTAGTGAATTTTTAACCTAGACTTGATGTTGGCATAACTCATGGATTTGAAAACTTCAAATAGCAATAATTTGACCAAATAAAACCCATAATCTGATAAGGAAACTTGAGATAAATTTCAAAGTGGACTTAACACTTGACTTTGATAGTATAGCTAACAAGATGAATAGGCCATAAATTTTAACAAGTAGTAAGGACACACTAAAATAGCACCAATGGATTCAAACTAAATAAAGGAACAATTTAAAAATGACATAGACACTAGACATATAAACTCAAATTAAAGTAATTTAACACATATTTGACTCAAATGAAAAAATGGCAAACACACTAACTAGTAGTTGAATTAAAGGATTTAAAAGAAGTCTGAATAGTACTACATTAGAATAAAACAATGTAAAAACCTAATATGACTAACAAAGCAATACAACACAAACTAGACTAAAAGTAAATAAAATAAACTTTCGAATAAGAATTGCAAAATGAACAAAACACCAAACACTTGGATGATGCATTAACAATGCACAAGAACATTATGAAATAATTAAGTTGAACATAAAATTCAAGCAAAATTTAAGATGCAACGACACAAATTAGACTCAAATAAACGAAATCAAACAAAACTGATACAAAATAAGACTAGTAATAGAATCAAATAGCATAGAATTGCAAATTTATAGAACAAAATAAAAATAAACCAAAATGTAATATTCTTAAGTGGCATATTATATATACCATTACTAGTGTGTTGAAATTTACTAGCATTTTATAGTTAAGTATGCTCTAGTAAGAGGAATTTTAAGATGGGTGACCTTCTTGAAAATCCCCTATGTTAAAAATAATCGAGAGAGGAAATATTTTAATTAGGGGCCCAATCAAACAATCAAGTAAAATTTGGGTGAATCATAAAAGTAGATTGAGCTTTCGCTTAACTTAAAACTTTGTGAAATCATTCTTAGGCATTAATGTGTGTTAAAATTTAATTAGAGACTTTCCCAAGAGTTTTGAAAATTTTAGTAGAGCCTAATAAAAATTCCAGGCCTCGAGTGAGTCGAAATTCGATAAAATAAGTCTGGAATTAATATAATTCAATTTGGATCATTCAAATTCCTTTTGGGATAATTTGGTGTGTTTTTTAAAAGCCCAATTTGAGTTGTTGAAGGTCCAAAACCATGTAGCCCAATAGGAAAAACTTAAGAGGAAAACCAAGGATAAAGGTGGAAAAAGTGAGAAAAACGAGGGTATTTTTATAACAAAAGTTTCTTATCTAGACTTTTCTTGAATTCTATCCATTTTTCTCTATTTTTCTAGTCATTTTCAATAGCTAAAATGTGCCCCCATGTTGGTGAAATAATTAGTAAAAAAAAATCCTTAAAGCAACTCTATATACTTAGCCCCCATATTGGTCAAATAATTAGCCAAAAAAAAATCGTAAAGCAATTCCACATACTTAAAAATGATTAGTTCATGTTTTGACTTCCAAATTAACTTTTTTCTTAAAACTCTTTTCACCACTCATAAGTACCTATTTTTTGCATTCTTCTTCAGCAAAAAGAAAAAAGAAAAAAATCGTGGCCCCCTCCATATTAGCTAGCTTTCAAGCTCATTTTCAATTCAAAAAAATTCCCATAATATAATTTCCTACAATATTTCAAGAGGTATCCATATAATTTCCTTCTTTTCTTCATACTTTCATGGAAGATCTTCTTCAAAAAATTCTCCAAAATTTGGTTTATTATTTTGATTAGATGTTAACTATCCCTAGGGTTCCTCTAACATATTAGAAGGTATAAAACTTGACATGAATGGTAGTTTTTCCATTTTCTTAAGAGATTTCATACAAAAATTACAAGATGTGATAATATTTTGAATGATATTATGTTGTATTTTGTTTTATGTGGTTCTGTTTGGCTAAATTTTGATGAATGACTTGGAAATAGTAGCATGTTATTAGGTTATTAATCAAGTAGAGAAAGGTCCTATTAAGTTTAGGTAAAGTTTGGTGAAGGATTGGAATAGGTTTAGTTGCAAATTGTAAAAGCTGAGAAGTTTTTATATTATGTTAGGGAATAACACGAGTTAGGCAATTTTAGGAAGGCATTAGGAGTTTTTAAAAATTTCTTTCTTTCATATTTTGAGAATTTTTAGTAATTTTTAGAAATATGAAATGTGAGTTATTATAAGCCTAGGTCAAATTGCTCCAAAATTAGATGCTAAAAAAATTGCTTCTATATTTTGAAGTTTTTGGGCACCAAATGGTGTTTAAAAATACTGTAAAAATTCATAGAAGTCCTTATATATGTTGGATAAAACTTGATAAATTTTGGTACCAATCGGAGTTCATTTGCCTATTCAAAAAAATTCCCCATTCTAGAAGCCCCAATGTTGTTCAATGCTGAAACAGTTTTAGAAGCTTGAAGTCCACGAATTTTCTAGGCAAATATTCCAGAAAATATTTTGAAAACCAAGACTCCAATTAATATGTTAGGAACATAATAGATTTAATTAGGCATTTTTAGAGATTATTTAATTGTTAAAAGGGCGTTCCTTATTGAAAGACTCTTCCTGATATCTTGTTTTGGAAAGGTAGAGTGAACAGTACCTAAATCTCTTTCTTTTTGCTATGTAATTGATGATTATTTCTTGGCATTGTATTAGTAATACATGTAAGATGATGGAAAGTAAATTTGATGAATTTTGGAATTTATTTGAATGCTACAAAGTGGTAGCAAACATAATGACCAATTGTGGTGCCTAACTAAGCACTTGAATATTATAAAAGTTTGATACTTGAAACTGATAATCAAACAAGTGTGATTAACTCATATTAAGACTTGAACCCTTTTATGTGCCATAATTGATGACTAAAATTTGATAAAACATTAATGGCTAGTTGGTATTTGACTATCCGCCCATAAATTGATGATCATGCTTTGAAAGAGCAAATGGAAAATCACTATTAGCCAATGATGGCTTAGTTAAATTGTATTCATTCTTAAAATGTGGGGAAGATGGCTGTGGGCCAACTGCATCCTTCTAAATAAAGGAGAGGAGTGATTAAGGTTGGAGGGATAAGGCTAAAGACGAGTGGGATAAGGTTGAACCGAAGTTAGAAGGAGAAATCTATATACTAATACTAGTAATTTTCTAATAACAAATCTAAATTTACAACTAATTAATAAATTGAAGAATATTCTATTATAGAATTACTCATGGCATAACTTAGAATTGTACTATAGAATTACTCATGGCATAACTTAGAATTGTACATGCCTCCAATGGTGAAAACTTTTAGGAAAAAGGGAAAGTACCTATTCATTAAATATTTTTCTACTCATACTCCTTAATATTGTATTTTTATCTACAAATAAAGAGCATGAAGCTAATTCAGTGACATGATGTATGCATCAGGACATTCCTATCCCTACGGAATACTTATCAAAATTGGTAAAAAGCAATGAGTCAGGTGTACGGAGTCTGAAGTAAAGTAAAATCAATATATGTAAATTATTTATAAGTAGACATATTTGTACCAATGTTCTGAAATTATTATTGTGAATCATTTTGATATATATATCAATTACTTTAAATTTTTAGTCACACATGTGCATCATAAAGTTTGTTTCTATGTAAAGTAATTTCTTATAATTATGATATAATTTATATAGGTGTTGTAATTGAAAATGTCAATTAGGCTTGTAAAGGTGTCTAATTGGCTATTTGGATACTAGCTAGATACCTTTATGCTGGTCACAATGCTTGGAAATTGGATCATGACACAAAATTAACAAAATAACATTAAAGAAACAAACTTGAATAATGGGAATCCAAAGCTTCGAATACCAAATGATTTGAAATTGGAAGTGTGTGAATCATCTCAAAATTTAGCTAATGAAACAAAAATAATAAGATAGTCATGCTACATTATAAAAGAGGAATAATAAGAGCAAGTAGTGATGAGGGAAATATCGCAAAGAATGAAAAATCCTTTGTTAAGAGAAGAAGAAACATGCCACAAGGATGAATCCTTGATAAGTAAAAATTAACACTAGAAAAGTTGAATCCTTTTGATAAGTTTAAAAGTTAATTTAAGAATTAAAAAGAGGAAAATATCTTAAGGAATGCAATAGCATTTACTCTCATAAAATAATTCCCAATCCCCATTGTCTCATAAGAAATAAGCTTCTTTACATAGCTCACTAAAACCCTAATTGAAAATGGGTTCAAATAATACAAATAAGCTCAAAACTATCGTATTAACCTAAACCTAATAGAAAGGGCCTCTAAATGACTCTAAATAACATGGTAAATGACTCAAGATAAAATAATAAATGTTTTAAAGCAATATAGGCCTAAATATATTCATCTTAAACTAAAGGTCAAAATGCTCTAAAATGACCTAATACATAAAATAACATAAACTAAGATCTAAAACATCATAAAATGTTAAAATGGCGTCCATAAGCTCTAAGTTTGCTACTTGAAATACATTCTTGATTCTTTAATTTTTTTCTTTTAAGATTACCTTCCCTAGAATCACAACATTAGTTGTGAATACATGATTGGGAAAAAACCTATTTTGTGAGCAATTTTAATAAATGATGATAGCTTCTAAAAAATAAGGTTTTTATGTTATTAGATATTATAATTATATGATTAAAACATTTTTAGAGAGTTATATTCCAACATTTTAGTTTATTCATGCTTAATTTGGTACAACCTTTAAAATATGGAAATTGGTTTCATTAAGATGTAGTTAGAAATATCAAATAATAAGTGTAAAGGTTTATAGGGTTGGTAAATGGAACCTAAAATGATAACTTTGGGAAAAAATATGTATTCAACTTATTTATAAATTAACATGGTAAGCAATTAAATAGGAAAGTGAAAAAGGTCAGCATGGATGTCTTAGGACTTCTAAGAGTGGATAGGTAGCTCTAAGTGAGTGTATAACTATCTCTAAATGTTACTTTCTTCCTTTTCTTAAATGTTATGTTTATTATTTTATGTAGGAGTCTTACATTTAAATAGTTGTAAATTGTTAACTATAGCTAGACTTCTTTATTTGTATGAATATGTGAAGAGTAATTTAAATTAATTCTTGTCATGTTAAGTGTGTAATATTAATGGTGCTTTTGACCCACATTCCATTTCTTGTTAATGTTTGTTATCTATTTCTTTAGGAATGATGCATCCCTAGCATCATGTTGGATATTGTTTGATTATTTCAATAAATATATACTTTAGCATAGAATGTGTCTATGCTTGTGATTGATAAGATGATTACATTTATGTAAATGTATGTGTGTATTAAAAGCTTTGATTAAATGAAAATGCGTATTTAAATTTGTTAATCATTTTTAGTTATTTATGTTGTTAATATTGTTTTTGAAATGATGTGATGAAATATTGATATTTGATATCAAGTCTAAATTATATAATTATAATTAGTATACTAGAAAGACCAAAAGGAATAAGGCTGGGATTGTAATTAATAAATACCAAGAGAGATAAGGTTAGGATTATAACAGATAAATAACAAGAGGTACAACATAGGCTAACTCCTTTTAATTATTTGGTAATTATTATTGTTTTCATTTATTTGAAATTATGGCAATTATACCTTTATATGTTGGTGAATACAAAATGATCATGAATATGAATGTAAAACTTGAATTATAGTTAATTGGGTGATAGATAAAAGTTCAAGTATGAGTTTTCTTACGAAATTCTTGCTTAATTCTTTGATTTACTTTGTATTGTATTTGAATGATTTTAACAATTGATTTTAGGTACTTATATATCTACTGAGTTTATAAAACCCAATCCTTTCTTTGTAAATATTTTTGGTTTTAACTTAAGAATAGCCAATTGCATAGCTTATGCTAGAGTCTAAGGTAACTTAGGTAGAAATTTTTAGTTAGGAATTAGAGATAAGGAATGCGATGTGTTGAATTATTTATCTATATGCATTTTTGTGCTTTGTTGAGTTATATGTAAAACAAGCTTAAAATATAGGATGTGTGGCCTTTAGAAAGTACTTGAAGTAAGGAAAACTTTGTCCATTTTTCTATAAATTTTATATTAAATTTGGATCACCTCAGAAATAAAAATATTTCCATTAAGTACAATTAATGTAACCAATGTCAAGATTGATGGAAATTGAGTAGTAAGTTTCATGCTAATCACAATTAGTTTAGGTACAAGATGGTATTAAAGCTTGGTCTAGCTTTTTAGGTAAATAGGTTGCAAATCTCCAACTATCAAGTTCGATTAAGTGCATCAAGTTTATGATTAAAATGGCTAGTAATTATAAATATGAGTATAATGGAAAATATGTTTTGGGATAGGCCATAAACTTCCATAAGTTAAAGATTTAACAATTATATCAATATTTAATAAGCTTCTAATTTTATGTTTATATTTTTGCAAATAATTGTTATTGAATTCTTAGGATGAGAAGTTATTTAGATGTTTTTGTAGTAGAAATTTGTGTAATGCACCACTAGGCATCAATAAGATATGATTTATAGTTACTAACTATAAATTTCTATTGGTTATCTAAATAAGACATGAGTATGAATGTGGTTTTAGATGAAGCCAAGTTATGAGTTTGTTTATGTGTTTGTTTTCTTATTTAAAATTCTCAGCTGTGACTTATTGATTTTCACTTGTTTTCATGGTGATTGGTAAAATTACTTTTAGGTATTGATTACATGTAGAATGTGTTTAAATTATGGTTTGTGACCAATGTTAATATGAACAACATTTCTTCTTTGCTTAGTGAAGAGATTGGATGTGTGCTTCAAATTGTATGATGAAATAGGAAATTCCTTATTGTTGATAATTTTTTGCTAATGTGTGGAAGGTTGTTTATTCTTTATATGATACAAAACAAGGGTGGTTTGCCCTCCATAAAATCTAAATTATGCTTGGAAAATGTGTTTGTATATGATCTTTCTAAATGTATTTAGTGTACAAGTGAGTATGCTAACTTGAATTTATTAATATGTTAGAAAATTACTACTTGTCAGAGTATTGAAATTGGTATGATTGTGTTTAAATTATGTAGAATGTAGGATTAAAGAATTAGGTCTTAAATATTTTTGTAAAAATTAAAAAATATTCCATACAAATCAAGTGTATAATTGATTTTAACTATCTAGAAGCTAATATGAAGTTAGGAAACTAATTGCATAATTAATTGTCTTTTTTCCTAGAAAAAGGCCTGATGCAATCTCTAAAACTATAGAAGAGCATTTACACTTGCTAAAGGACCAAACCATAAAGACGAAGGCAAAAAGAATGAAAGATACCCTTCAATAACTTGTTCAAGAAGCTTGAGAGTATAAGGAAGAAAGCTTGAAAGACTTCAGTAATGAATTTCTTCCATTTTAACTAGTGGAAGCAAATAGTCAAATGCTGTAGTCAACTTCTACATTTAGAGCTTTTCTCTATCTCTAAGTAGTCGATTATAATATTCAACTGCTTTGTTTTTTAGTCAATAATCAAATAAGGTATCAATTATCCTATGTCAGATTACTTGTTTAGCTGCTAGGCCTTATTTAGGTTACTTTCTTATTTCCTAATACATTTAAACCTATTATTAAATATATGTGTTTAACCTATCATTTTTTAGCATTTTATTTTCAATAAATTAATAGCTTAATTTGTAAGCTAATTTTAGGCCCATTTATGTCTAATTGAGCCTAATTAACCTATTTTCATTTCTAGGCTTGTTTCTCATTAAATACAACTTTTATATAATTAATTTGAGATCAAATTTTGAGATATATTTTCTTTCTAAGGTTCTAGGAAAAAATTTAAGACTTATTGAAGGATTCATCCTCTGTATCATCTAAATCTATCATTTATCACTTCCTTTCTTCCTTTTTCTGAAGTGTGATATAAATATCCTTTTATTTTTTTTTTATCTTTAGGACTATCCTCAACATTTTCAGATTGTTCACGAGTTCTCTACGGAGGGGTTCTTATTGTGTTTTCATCATTTGGTAATCAAAGCTTATTTCTTAATTTTTAAATTTTTAATTTTCATTTAATTTTTTTTTTGCATTTTTTTCAATTTTAGTTTTACTATGCTCTTGTGTTTTGTTGTTTCAACTATCCAAGTTAGAGTGTATGTGTCTTGTTTAATGTTAATTATGCTTAATTCTTTCTATTTCTACATAATTTTTGTTGTTATTCTTACTTTCTTGTCATGTTCTTCAAGTTTGATCCAATTGCTTTGTTATTAATTTGGTTTTATGTTTAACTGCTATCCAATTATTGTAGTTCTAGGTGCTTTTCATTATTGTACTTCATTTCTTATAAATCTTGTGTTAAGTCTTGTTTAAAATCTAGTCAACTTCCTATTTTTGGTTCAAGTGTGAAAGGTTCTTTGAAAGTGTTTAATTAAAGTTCAAAATAATGAAGTTAAGCTTATTGTAGTTGAATATAGTATTTGAATATTATGCAAAAATTAGTGCAATATTCGACTAGCATAGTCATATATATTGGGGGTAGAAAGCACCAATTCTTATGGTATTTAATTTATTAAATTACTCCTTCAAAATTTGTTAAGTATTCAAATATCATGATTGCATATAAGTAGGCATAAAGCAATTGGTTGTGAGGTATTTAAATAGCATATTTGAATATCTCCTTTGACTCTAAGAAATGGTGCCTACTATTTGATTCTTATATTCGAATATAGCCAGACAAAGGTAGCACCAATTTGAGATAGTTATATAGTTGAATACCCTTTCTTCCAATTAAGATAATTGATTATAGTAGTTCCATATCCCTTGTTTCATCAAACATAAAGTGCTATACACTCAAGTGAAGAAAAATAAAAGCATACACAAAGAAGAAATCAAAAGTGATTAAAAAAATAATAAAAAAGTAAAAACTAAAAAGAAGTTAAAAATAAAAAAATATTGAATTGAGAAATGAAAGAAAAGTTCAAAAAAGAAATGATGTAACAAGAGAAGTAAATAGTCTTGCTTGCTTTATATCATTCATTGAACTTTTCATTGAATTAAATTTTTCATTGCTTATTTCATCCTTTTTAATCTTGCATTCTTAGTTCATAGTTTTCATTCTTGTTTTTTCTATTCCTATTAATTCTTGAATCATATATCTAATTCCTTTGCTTGTTCATTTAGTTTTGTTCCTTTGAATTCTTTTGTTTAATTATTATGTTCTAATAATAGATTACTACAATTGGTGAATTTTATTTGTTATATCTTCCTAGTTCCAAAAGAATATAAAGGGGGAAAAGGTAATAATGGTAACAAGAAAGTCTATAAGCTTATTTAAGGATGAAAGCCTTAAATTAGAGTGCAAATACGAGAATGAGTACTTCTAAATCAAGTGACATATATGCTCTGGTAAGATTATTTTCTTTATCTAACCATTTCTTACAAGTAATTCTTTAAAATGTTGAGAAGAAGTGTGAATAATGATTTTAGGTATGTGCTTAAGGCCATACAACAATAAATAAAAAGAAAGAATTTGAGGTTTAGTGAAATAGAGAATACATTTAGGAGAATTGAAGATGAATATGCTTATAAACAATATTATGATAAAGAAAGAAATTAGAGAGAAATGAAATATATGAAACAAAATGAAAGAAATTTTAATGATGAAAAGGCTAGTAGCAATGAAGAGGGAAGTGAAAGATCCAATGAGTTTGAAATAAGTGAAAGGGGAAAAGGTGACTAGAGTAGTATAAGAAGAAAAGATCAAGTTGATTCTAGAATTTAATAATATCAAGATGAAAACCCTTTCATTTTAAGGAAAAAATAACCTAAAGGCTTATTTGGTGTGGAAAAATAAGATGAAATTAATCATCAATTGCCACAATTATTCTAAAGAAAAGAAAGTTAAGCTTGTTGTTATTGAGTTCACATACTATGCCATTATTTGGTGAGATCAACTCATTACTTATGACCAATGTTTGGAAAAACCATGAAAAACCTATTAAAACTTAGGAATAATTAAAGGTTATGATGCAAAAGAGGTTCATTCCAAGCCATTACTATAAAGAATTATACCAAAGATTACAAGGCTTTACTCAAGGGTCTAAGAGTAAGGAAAACTACCACAAAGAGATAGAGATTACCATAATTAGAATTTATATAGAGGAAGATGAAAAAGCTATTATAGGTTAAATAAAAACATTGTTAATGTAGTGGAGCTTCAACTTTATGTGGAGTTAGAAACAATGGTACTCATAGTTGTGAAGGTGGAAAACAAATCGAAAGGAAAAGTTTTTTTTTTTAAATATAGCTATGGTTTTAGTGCTTCTTAAAGACCTTGGGATAAAAAAGTTAGTAAGAAAAGATAGAAGTTTATTAAGTATAAAATGGAGTTATCATCAAAAATTAAGGTAAAAGAACCTAAAAGTAAGGAAAAATTTGAAATGCCTTAAAGGCATATGAATGTTTAATGCTTTAGGCGTTTGGGTTATAGTCATATTGCTAGTGAATGCCTTAACAAAAGAGTGATAATGATAAGAGAATATGGAAAGGCATAATCCATAAGTCAATCTAAAGATAAAGAATCATTGCCTTACATAAAAGAAGGTGGTGAAGGATTTAAAAGTGTTGTGGATGGTGATGCCTTAGTGGTTAGAAGAGCCTTGGATGTTCAAAACAAGGAAGAAAATGAAAACCAAAAGGAGATATTTTCCAAATTTAATTCAAGTTATAAGAAAGTTTATAATGTGATCATTGATAGTGGTAATTATGCAAATATAGCTAATACTATCATGGCTGACAAGTTGAGCTTATTTACCTTGAAACACCTTACCATTGTAAGTTACAATGGTTGAATGATAATGGAAAGGTTAATGTGACCATGCAAGTGATGATTTCACTTACTATTAATAGGTACCATGATGAGGTGTTATGTGATGTGGTTCCCATGCATTCATGTCATTTGTTGCTTAGGAGACCATGACAATTTGATGGGAAAATTACCTATGAAGGAATCCTTAATCGATATAGTTTTAATATGAAAGGTAGAAATGCAACTCTTTTACATTTATCACCAAAAGAAGTGCACGAAGATCAAGTTAAAATGTAAAAAAAAAAAGAAAAAGAAAAAATGTGAAAAATAATGAGATTAAGAAAAGGGAAGAAAGCATGAAAAAAGAAAGAGAAGAAAAATGTGAAAGTAAGTGTTTAAAATAAGAAAAATAAAAGTTGAATGTGTTTGGCAAAAATAAGTGATGTGAAGAGTGCATACTATAATTTTAAGCCAACATTTGTACTCTTGTATATGAAAAAAACCTATAAGCACACTAATTAAGAAAATCTTGTTTTGTATAGTATTATTCAATATGTTTTTGCAAGAATTTGAAGAAGTATTCTCTAAGGATGCTTCAAGAGAATTACCACTCAAGAAATGAATTAAGCATCAAATTAACTTCATCTTGAGTGCTCTCCATTATGATTTATCTTGCTTATAGAACAAACTCAGAGGAAGCTAAAAAGATCCAAGGGTAAGTGGAGGATCTTATGTCTAAGGATACATTAAGGAAGGTATGAGCCTATATGTCATGCTAGTATTAATAATGTCAAAGAAGGATAGGTCTTGGAAAATATATGCTGATTGCCAACCAATTAGCAAAATTATTGTAAAGATAGATATCTCAATTTTAAACTTAATGATATGTTAGATGAATTACATGGCTTATATATGTTTTCAAGAATTAACTTGAAACAAAGGTACTATCAAATTAAAATGTAAGAGGGTGATGAATGGAAAACTACTTTTAAGAAAAAAAACATGGTTTATATGAGTGCCTTGTTATGCCTTTCAATTTTTCTAATGTACTGAGAACTTTTATAATATTAATGAGTCATGTTTTGCAACCTTTCATAAGAAAATTTGTTGTGGTCTACTTTAATGATATACTTGCTTATAGCAAAAATGTTGATAAATGTGTTTTGTATTTAAGATATGTCTTACAAGTTTTAAAAGAAGAAAAATTGAACACCAATATGGAAAAGTATTCTTTTTATTTAAAGAGAATTATTTTCTTAGGTTATATTGTTAGTAGTCAAGGAATTGAAATGGATAAGGCAAAAGCTAAAGTAATTAGGAAGTGGCCTAACCTTAAGAGTGCTAGTGAGGTGATAAATTTTCTTAAGTTGAAAAGCTTCTATAGGAGATTTTCACCCTAGTTGCACCCTTGAATGACTTAGTAAAGAAAAATGTGAATTTTCACTAAGCAAAAGAGCTATTTAAAGAAAAGTTAGGTTCATCACCTTTGCTTACTCTTCTTAATTTCATAAAAAAATTTAAGTTTGAATATGATGCTTCAAGTGTAGGTATTGGAGTTATGTTATTGCAAGAAAAAAGGCCCAATGCCTATTTTAGTGAAAAGATAAGTGGAGCAACACTTAATTACTTCACTTATAATAAAAAGCTTTATGCTTTGGTTTGGGCTTTAGGGATAAGGTAAGATTACCTATAGCCAAAAAAGTTTGTCATTCATATCGATCATAAAGCTTTAAAGCATTTGAAAAGTTAAGGGAAGTTAAATAAAAGGCATGTAAATTGGATGGAGTTTATTGAATCATTTCTATATGTAATTCAATACAAACAAGGTAAAGATAATGCAATTGCTAATGCATTATCTCAAATGTATCTTCTTATCTCTAATTTGCAATCTAATTAAGAATTGTATGGAAACGATGATGATTTTACCACTATTTTTCAAGCTTGTAAAAAGATGGCCTTTGAGAAATTCTATAAGTATGATGGATTTTTGTTCAAAGAAAATAAACTATATGTGTATAGGTGTTCTCTTAGAGAATTGCTTATTAGCGAAGCTCATAAAAGAGGGTTGACTAGTCATTTTAGCATTAGAAAAATTCTAAATATCTTGTGTGAATATTTCTTTTGGCCAAGTATGAGGCATAATATTAAGAAATTTTGTGCTAATTGTATCTACTATAAAAAGGCTAAGTCTCAAATGATGATGTAAGGTTTGTATAACCCACACCCCATTCTAGACAAACCTTAGACTAACATTTTCATGGATTATGTTTTAAGATTAATGAGGTTTAAGAAAGAAAAAGACTCTATGTTTGCTTTAGTTAACATATTTTCAAATATAAGTCACTTCATATCATGCTATAAGATAGATGATGCAACAATTATAACAAATCTTTTCTTTAGAGAAGTGGTGAAATTACATAGAGTGACAAGAAGCATTGTTTTAGATCAAGATATGAAGTTCTTGAGCTATTTTTAGAAAGTCATATAGAATAAGTTAAGAGTCAAGTTATTATTTTCAACAACTTATCATTCACAAATGAATGAATAAAGCGAGGTAATATCTCAAGTTAATAACTAAAGCCTTATAAATTCTGAAGCATGTAAATATTCATTTTATTTATTTGGTTACTATTTTGCATTTTAATTTCTTTTATAAATGTAATATTTGAACTAAATTTATTTTATATGACCATTATTGATTCAAGATTTGAATAAAATAATTTTTACAAGGAATGAAATAATTTCTTGCATTTAATAAATTATTTTGAAAATTGAGAAATATTAAAATATTGTCTTAGGATTTCTAAATTAATCAATATTACAAATATATATATGGGAAATTAGGATTAATTGAATTGCAATCATAAATAAATTGATTTTATAAAAATGATTTTTGAAATGAATTGATGGTTGAGATTGAATTAGATGAGTTTAGAAGATCGAGATTTAAAGGAGAAGTAGGCTTACATTATTTGAGAAACATAAGATCATATCCCCTAGCTTATTTTCAGACATTTCTCTCTCCTTTTTTTCTTAATGTTGGCACTCTCCCTTTATTTAAAAAAAAATTTAGAACACTTTCTTTTTTGAAAATTTCGGTTATTGTCCCTTCTTTATATTTTTTTATCTATGTTAGTATCTTTCTTTCTATTATAAAAAAATTTGCTAGCTTCCTTCTTCTCTTTCATATGTTCTCCCTTTTCTCTTTTAAAATTCCACCAGCTTCTCTTTCTTTCCTTATCCCCCTTGCTGCCTCTTTCTCCCTTTTCTCTTTTCCTTTTTTTGGCTACCAACCTCTACTTCTCTAGTCACCACTAATTTTCTACCTTGCTCCTTTACTTACCATGTTAGCTAAGCTGCTATTACAGGTACGATATCACAACTAGCGATGAGAGTAGCAGGAAAAAATCTTGCTCTTTTTGGGCTTTTCCACCATAAATCCCTTCATTTTGACATTGGTACTTAGCTTAGTGAGCTTCCCTCTTAGCTTGGGTAATTGATAACTAGTGGATGAAGGCCATAGGAGGCATGGTTAGAGGAGATGAATTAGAGTCATTCGACCCTTCCTATTTGCCAGTGATTTAACAAGCTCTTGCTATCAACAAGCTCCAACCTGGCATTTTAGATATAGGTGAGCCTATCTATATCATAATATTTTGCATTTATATAATCTCATGCTTAATCCTAAGAAAACTCATTTTTATATAGTTTTAAGAAAATGATGGCATCTCTAAAAAATGGAATTTTTATGCTATAAAATATTAAAATAGCATGAATCCAATCATTTTATATCATCAACCTCACTAATGTTAGGTATTTAAAGCTATTTCAGAAAAACTCATTTATGGGTGTAATATATATGATGATATATATGAAAAAAATATAATCTTTTATGTTATAAAATACCAAAATAAAATGATTAAAGCATGAATGGAATATTCTATGCTATTATTATGGCAAATTCACACACGGTTCAAGAAACCCACTTTGATGTATAATTGAGATAAAAGATGATAGTTTAGTAAAAGAAAAGTAGTATGAATTTTTATGCTATAGAAGGTCTGACCAACATGAAAGAAATCATTTTAGAGCATTATATGATAATATTTTTAGTAATACTTATATGTTTTAGAAAACCCATAAATGCCTACTTGAAATATATATATATATATATATATATATATATATATATATATATATATATATATATGGAGGACTTTTGAAAAATATAGAATTTATACTATATAGTACTAAAATGCTACAAATAGAATATTATAGAGAGTTAGATTCTTATATTTTCCATAATTCTAAATTGAATCAGGAAAACCCTTTTGGTGGAATTTTTTAGATATCTGATGATGTATATAAAAAATGTTGGTTTTATGTTAGAGTATTTATAAGGTATTATGTTTTTATATTTAGAATAATTCTAACTATACAAGGAAAATGATAATAAAAAAATAAGAGTTTTATACAATAAGGTGATTATATGCTATAATAAAAGCCTTCTATGCTAGTAATCTTAATATCCTTAGATGATTTAAAGTTGAACCAAGAGAAGTAAATATTTAAATATATACATTAAAGAACTTGATACTAATTTGAGGATATAAGAATATTATGTTAAGAAATGTCAAAATGGTATATTTAGAATATCTCTAGATCCTTAAGTTTTACTATTTATATTTGAATTGCATGGATCCAAGAAATCATTATCTAAGGAAATATTTCTACTCTTGTGAATAAATATTTGAAGATAAGGGAAATGAATAATCTAGGATGACTATTTTATTTCTGTATGACTTTAGTTTAATAGTCCTAAAATATTGGCATGCTTAATCTTGAAGCTAATGATTTAGGTTGTTAACATATTATGATATGAAATTAGAACTAAAGTAACTAGAAAGAAAATGAGTAAATGCTCATATAATTATAAATTATTCTTGTAATTTTTGAAATAGGAGGAAGAGATAATAAGATGTGTATAGATGCATTAAAGTTTCTTAAAATGGATGAACAACCCTACTAGATAAGTATATATCTTAGTATATATTAGTATTCTAGTAAAAGATTGTTTAATTTATTATGAATCATAATCTTTCTTATTAACAACATAAATTTCATATTCATGTGTAAGTATAAATTTATGATATATGTGCAATTAGCTATCAAGTGAATGTTAATTGATCAAAGTGCATAACAAAAGCATAGTGGTTCCAGAATTAGTTATTAACTATGATTGTGATAGAAATTATAATAATTCTTATTATGATTGAGTTATATCCTTATAGGTGCACTAGGAAATATAATACAATTTTTATCCAAATATGAGAGAATGTTGCACTCATGCAAAAGAAAATAAAGATTCTATCATGTGGATATGCAGTGATATTTATTTTGAATACCCCATATTGAAGAATAGTTGTTCATGTCTCTTGTATTGAATTTATTGCATTGTGAAAGATGCCATGTATGGCATTGAGATAGGAAAGGTGATAGGGCTAATAATGTGAAAGTCAGATGGTAAATTCCTAACATACAGTTGTGAGGAATATAAGATCAATTTAAGAGTTAGATGGGAAATTCCCTATAAATCATATAAGAATTAGGAAATAAAAAGCATGGATACATACATGGTTATTTTAAATAATTATGTGATGTGTGGTAGTGCTAGAACTTTACTTATGATTAGATATCATTGTTTGACATGATTGCAAAGATTTAATCTGATTGTGATGATTTGTTTGCATTTGAGCCTTAATGGTTGTTTATAAGCATGATGGCTACTTGGAATGGGTAGTATTCTATATTGAATTCTAATAGAAAGTTGAAGTTTTTATGAATTATGACATGAGATGCAAGGTTTAAGTCATATGCAGGTGAAACCTTTTATTGTGGCATGGTTTCATATATTTTAGAAATCCAAGAGATAGGTTTGCTAACATTTTCTAATTTAGTATATGATTAATTTGTGATTATGATATATGAAATTCATCTTCTACAAACTAGTGGTAGATGTATACTCACTAAGTTCATAACTCACTCTATTTTATTTCTAATTTTTTTAGGTTAAGAAAAGTGCCTTCGAGTCTTGTTACATCCATGGAGAATCAACATTACCTTGCTAAATGATTTTGACAGTTGGGATTAGAGTCAATATTCAAATAGACATTTGTTGAATTATATGATATGTTGAGTTACTTGTATAAGTTTGAAACTATATAGTATTGTGTGAATGATGATTGATACTATCGTATTTGAAAATATACAAGAGTTGTATTTTAATGTGTGTGGCTCTCAAGAAGTATCTAAAAATAGGAGAGATTTTATTCTTTTTTCGTAAACAAAATTTACAATAAAAATTTGAATTCCTTTAGAAATTTAGAAGCTCTTGTTAAATAGAAAGAGTAAAAAGTATTAAAGCTTGTAGAAATTTGTATAAGGATCCATGCTAGTCATGGTCAGAATCAAGTTGTGACATCAAGATAGTGAATAGAACTTTGATTACTTTATTATGCTCTATTATTTTGAAGTTAGGAGGATTGTTTACTTTATGTTGAATTTTCTTATAATAGAAGTGTTTACTCTACTATTAATTTTTCTTTCTTTTTGAAATTGTCTATGACTTTAATCCATTAACTTTTTAGAATTATTATCATTATCTATTGATGACTATATTGGTTTAAATAGGAAAATGAAAGCAAATTTAATTTGAAAGTTACATAAGTGAGAGAAAATATTAAGAAGAAGATTGCCTAATATACCTGGAAATAAAAGGCAAAAGAAAATTTTGTTTAAGCTGTGTGACTTTAATTTGGGTGCATATAAGAAAAGAAGGGTTTTTTAGCTTAAAGAAAATCCAAACTTCATCTAAAAATATATGGTCCTTTTTAAGTGATTAAACAAATTAATGATAATGGTTATAAGTTGAATCTTCCCAGTGAGTATAATGTTAGTGTTACTTTTAATGTTGCTAATCTTTTGCCATTTAATATAGGTCTGGCTTGATGATGAACCCATTTCAAGAAAGGGGGGATGATGCAATATCAAGGACCATGGAAGAGTATTTACACTTGCTAGAGGGACTAATCACAAGGAGCAAGGGAAAGAAGATGAAAAACATCCTTTAAAGACTTATTCAAGAAGTTTGAAGTGTAAAGAAGAAGGCTTGGAAGGACATAGCAACTGGATTTCTTGCATTTTAACTAGTGGAAACAAATAGTCAAATACCATAGTTGACTTTTACACTTAGAGCTCATCTTTATCTCTAAGGAGTTAACTATAGTATTTAGTATTCAAATACTACTTTGTTTTTGGGTCAATAATCAAATAAGGTATTTGATTACCTTATGTCATATTGGAATCAAAGCTTAATATTTTAGAAACTTTAACCTAGGTGATAGAGTGTGGGCTTAGCACAAGAGAATTAGTAACCTTGATTTTAAAGGAATTTAAATGATAAGTTTAAGATAAAACACTCTTAAAAGACTTATAACATGATAGATGTTGCTTTAAGATTTAAAAGTTAGCAAGGGCAATTTTGTGGTTCATAGGTCAACGAATTGAATATGTAAACATTGCTTATAAAAGAAGATTAATGATGACTAACCTAGAGCAAAAATCATATATTTTAAGAATAGGAAGTACTAATAACCTAAACATTTGAGAGCATGATCTCTCCTCTACCTTTTATAATACGCCATAAGGATTTATAACTAGAAAAAGAACTCGTAATAATTTAAGAGTAAGAATCAAGGATATGATAGGATGTTACAAATTCACCATATTAGATAATCTTATGTACTTGTAAGTTATTAGAAACCTAATTAATTAAATCACAGTTAATGATGAAGCATCTACCCCAACTCCTAACCTAATTATTAGTAGAAAATAGCCTAATGAGTATAAATAATACGAAAAGTGATTAATGCTAGAAAATTATGTCTATAATGAAATTGAGTTCAAAAGACAATTGATGTTAATATTCAACAAAATATAGACCAATACCATTAGGATAAGATCCAGCCTAACCCTTGAAACCCTAATAATGCCTAATAGAGTGGAATTTCCTAATGAGTCAAATTTAACATATAGTTGTTATTTGTGATAAATAAAGTGTAGATATAAATTAGTTTTTAGATTCCTGAATTAGCTAGTTGACATCACTAAGGCATTTTAATCTAATTCCAAATGTGATATCAACATATTCTACATAGAAAAAGGTTTTAGTTAGACCTTGAGAATTCAAGGATAATTTCTTTTGAAGGGAAATGTATTGTTATGCCCTCTTTTAAATATAGTAAGTCAAACGTTTATATATATATGTATATATATTTGGTGAAATAGATAAGGAAAGCTAATAGAATAAGGAGATTAAAAGCTTTAAGTTACTAAAGTGAGTTTATGAGCATGGACGAAATCTAAGTCATAAAGATGAAAATGCCTCTGTCCTTATATAAGCTTTATTTTAGTCCTTAAGACCTATTTTCCACCTTGGAAAATGCTAACTTCCCATTCTTCTTATCCTTATCATTCTCCTTCTTCATATCTCTTTAATCAAGTTAGAGAAAGCAAATCTTGATTGATATGTATGTCACAATGCACCAAAATTAGTTAAAACTAGAGTGCTAAAAATATAATGTAGTTAATGGCACAGCCCAGGTTGTACCCCTAGTTATCCATAGATATTATTTTTTCTAATTGAATCCCTAATAATATCTACACAATTGTTGAATTATTAATGCACTAAAAGTGAAAGGAACCAATGCAAATAGAATGTAAATGCAACAAAATAGAGTTCCTTTCATTATTAATGCAAATAGTGATCCCTTAACAATATCTTTTTTAAATGAATTCCAAGCAATATTTACACAATTGTTAAATTATTAATGCACTAAAAATGAAAGGAACCAATGCAAATAGAAAGTAAACACAACAAAATAGAATGTTGTACTAGTATGGATATAATAAGTTGTATGCTGTATGTAAAACACAAAATGCAAGATTAGGGGGTTGTTTGAATGAAATTAAGCAATATTAATAAACTAAACAAGCACAAAACAAAAGCAAAGTAGAAGGTAGACAAAAAGAACTTAATGTAACAAAATAAATAATTCAAGGAATTAAGGTACTCTAATTTGATTAATCATTGATCAACTACGATTTGACTGTTTTTAATTAATTTTTTAACCTTGAATTACCCAAAATTCTTATAATAATTCATGAATTCTATGCTAAATAATCATCTAGGATTTGATCAATTAGGATTAGCCGAATTAAGTAATTGCTATAACCCTTAAGCTAAATTGAAATTGATTTAATAATATAATTCAATTAAATTGAGAAATTAAACTAGAAATCTCCAAATTAATCCCTCAACCTTCTATCTCTTTATGTAAAACCTTGATTTATCAACCATAATTTCATATCAAAACAACAAAAAATTAGAAATCACAAAGATGGATATTAATTATATCAAATCAATATTCAACACAAGTAAATTCAAGAATTCAGCATAAGTAAATAAGGGAAGAGGAAAATTAATTAAAAAAAAGTTAACATTACAATTCATGATCTCATAATCCTTAAGAGAAGAACCTTAACTCCTTGAATCAACTCTGAATTTAAGCTTCCATTGATAAAGAAAAAAGAAAGAACAAGAAGAAGGAGAGTGAAACTATATGCTAAATCTCTATGTGTGTTTGGAAGTGTAATGAGTTTTCCCAATTTATTTGACCTAATTAAGATAAAAACCTATTGGACTTGAATTGTATGACTCTTAAAATTAGAATAATAAAGCTTTCCTAATTTTTAGAAGTCCAAATCTATTTTTTACAAGTCAAGTAAATCTAATAATTACATAAGTGAATTCTTGTAAGTCTAACTTCTAACTTGTTTTTTATCATGAAATCCATGTAATTTGGATAAATCATAAACAATAAAATTGTAGGCCTATGTCTTGTGGGAATTTGGGCATTACTTTTAAATTAATTGGACTACTATAGCTCCAAATATGGCCTAAATACAAAGGTGGGTTTAGTTGGGATAAAGATATGACTTCAATTTCTCAACCATATATGACATCCAAAATCTTTGAATTGGGCTTGGGTCAATACATAAAAGTTGTATTCTCTTTTTGAGCTTTCCAAAATTATAAAATTTGCCTCAATTCAACATTTGGAGCTTAAGATATAGCTAAAAAATAGTATTAAAATCTAGTATTTACTAAATAAATTCACAATATTGTAAAATTAACCTAAAATTATAAAACAAGGCCTAATCAGTGCAATTAAACAAATATAACATCTAAGAGACATAAAATAGAAAAAAATAAAGTAATAAATATTTTTTTTATTAAATTCCCTCACGCTTATCCTTTGTACATCTTCGAGCAAGACATAATTTTATTCAAAACCAAGAAGCAAAAAATTAAAAGACTTACTTCCTAAAAACTTCAAAATCATATATCCACAAGCGAGGACCAACCAAAAGTAGCAAGAAACATAACATATCATAAAGAAAGATATTAACAATCTTAAAACTAACCATCATAATAACTTCATTAAAAAAAAGTAGATCAAATAAATAGATTCTCACAAGTTTTACTCTCCAATTCTTAAGTGTTTAAACTAGCATTTCACTCAAGTTCTTTCTATGAAATTATTTTACTATAAGCTTACTAATCATCTAATCTCTACTACTTAAGTCACATGCACAACACAAATCAAAAGGACTTTATTCAAGATTGTAACGGGGCTAGGGAAAGGGAAGGAAAAATAAGGATGTGAAAGGCTAAAAATCAAAGAAATTAATAGAGCATTGGAATCAAAAGTATATGGAAAAATTATAAACAATTACAACTTAACACAACAATCTAAATTCAAATTTAAACACTCATCAACTTCTTTGTTTTTCCTTTTCCTTTCTTTCTTTCTTTTCTTTTTTTTTAAATTCAATTTAATTCAAATTTTTTTCATTTCTCTTTTCTTTCTTTCTTCTTTTTTTGCTACTTTTTTTCATTTCATTTTTTTCTTTTTTTTTAAACCAACCTTTGATGAGTTTTCACAACATATAAACTCATACAATCCTACACTTATTTAAAAGCTTAGCTCATAAAAATTCAAATGCTCTACTAATCCTTAAAGTTAGGTAAAGTCATTTATTTTCATAAAAAAATTGCTCATAAGTTACTTAAAGAAAAGATGATAAAAGCTCAAGGGGGCTTAACAAAAATATAACTTCAAGGTTGGCTTATTTGGCTCTAATTAAACAAAGAAAGAATGCTTTAATCATATTTATGCACGCATGTGCAAAATTTAATCTTAAAAAGAATCAAAATAAGTTCTAGAGAAATAAATCATAGAAAAACATCACACAAGAAGGAAAAACAATAGCAATAGCATGAATTTTCAACAAAAGGCTCCAAATCTCACAAGGTAGGTCATGCTACCAAGTTTAATCTACCAATTCAAAACCTATCACCATATCAATCAATTTCAAGTAAAATCATTCATTCAATCATGTTATGAATCCCATCTAACTTTAATTGAATCTTACTCAGGAAAATATAAAATCTCCATCTATGGAAGGCAATTAAAAAGGACTTAAAATGACTCGAAAACAAATGAAAAGCACACTTTTTTTTTAAAATTTTCTATTTTTATCTTTTTTTTTTAAAGCATGAAATTGAAAAGCCTAAAAAGCATTGAAAGAAGACATAAAACATAAAGCAAATCCTAGAAGTATCCCCCACACTTAAATTTTATATTATCCTTAATGTAAAGCATATCAATATTATTAAAAATACATTAAGAAAGATAAAGGATGTAGAAAATAAAAGAGAAGGATAAGAGAAAGTAAATCTAAATGGCTTGGGTTACTTTCGAAGAAGTACCTTTCTTTAATATCTTTGGCTAGACACATGCTCAAGCTTCTCTATTAATAATAAACCAAGATCTTTAACTCCATTGTTTCCACCACTTGCTCTTGAAAGCCTTCATAGAATAGTTTAAGCCTATGCCCATTAACCTTGAACCCTTTATTGTTTTCCACACTCTTGATTTCCACTGCACCATAAGGAAAAATATTAGTAATAACAAAAAGTCCATCCTAATAGGAATGAAGTTTACTTGACATCAATTTATTAAACAACAAAACTTTTTGACCAATTTCAAAATTTTTACTAAGAATGAATTTATCATGGAATGCCTTTATTTTTCTCTTTTTAAAGCATAGAATTCTTATAGGCTTTAAGTTTAAGCTCCTCTAATTTTTGCAGTTGTAATTTTCATTCCTCTCCACATGCCTTTAAATTTATGTTACACCTTTTTATGGCCCAAAATGCTCTATACTCTAACTCTACCCGAAGATGATAAGTTTTTCCAAAAATAATTTGATATAAAGATATTAGAATAGGAATTTTGTATGCGGTTCTATAAGCTTAAAGTGTATCATCTAATCTGAGGCTTCAATCTTTTCTATTAAGCTTCATAGTTTTTCCCAAAATTAACTTCACCTCTCCATTAGAAATTTATGCTTACCTATTTATTTAGGGATGATATGGTATGGAAACTCTATGATAAACCCTATATTTTTTTAACAAAGCCTTAAGTGTTCTATTGCAAAAATGAGTCCCTTGATCACAAATCAAAGCACGTGGAATGCTAAACCTACTAAGGATGTGAGACCTAAGAAAATCTATAACGACTTTGGAATCATCAATTTTAATGGCTTTAGCTTTCACTTACTTAGATACATAATCAATAGCAAGAAGAATGTAAATAAAGCTAAAAAATGAAGGAAAAGGACCCATAAAATCAATTCTTTATACATAAAAAACCTCATAGAAAAGCATAGGAGATTGAAGCATCTCATGTCTATAGGTTAAATTCCCTATCTTTTGACATTGGCCACAATTTTTATAAAACATGTAAGTATCATGGAACAAAGTAAGCTAACAAAAACTACAATTCAACACTTTCCATGTTGTTCTCTTAGGTGTAAAATGACCTCCATAAGCATGATCATGATAAAAGGCAAGTGTGGAATGAAATTCAAAATCATGTACACATCTACTAATTATTTAATCAGCACAAAATCTCCATAAATAAGGATCATCCTACATATAATACTTAGCCTTACTCTTGAACTTATTAATTTGAGAATTCTTAACATAAGCAGGCAACTCATTAGTAACTAGATAATTCACTAAATCAGCATACTAAGGATCTTTACCTAGCAACTTTTTAAGTTGCTCATCCAAAAAGGTGTCATGTTTGGAAAGAGTGTCTACATCTCTTGAAATTCTACTCAAATGATTAACCACTAAATTTTCAACTTCACTCTTATCTCTAATCTTAATATCAAACTCTTACAAAAGAAACATCAATATAATCAAGCGGGATTTCGCCTTGAGTTTCTTCAAAAAGAACTCTAACTTTGCATAATCAGAAAACACAATCACCTTAAAACCAATTAAATATGATCTAAACTTATCTAAAGTAAAAACAATAGCTAAAAGATTTTTTTCTATTGTACTGTAATTTGCTTGGGTAGCATCCAAAGTCCTTGAAGCATAGTAGATCACATGAGGTAGTTTTCCTCAATAATGGTGCCAAAATTTTAATATACATGTTGCAATGCACCAAAATTAGTTAAAACTAGTGTGTTAAAAGTATAATGTACTTAGTGGCATAGCCTAGGTCATACCCCTAGTGATCCCTTGATATTGTCTTTTTTAATTGAATTTTTAACAATATTTACACAATTATTGAATTATTAATGCACTAATAATGAAAGGAACCAATGCAAACAGAATGCAAATTCAATAAAATAGAATAGTATAATAGTATGGATGCAATATGTTGTATGCTATATGCAAAACACAAAATGCAGGATTAGGGGTTGTAATTGTTATTACTATTATTATCCCATTGCCAATTTCCTTACTAAGGAAGCTAATTTATCTATCTATGCTTCATTATTTGCTGGTCTATATAGCAAGAGAAATTCATTTCGTGCATACTTTTAGTGGCAAGGAGTGTATGAATTAGCTATTATATTTACAATCAAATCTCTTGCTGCCATAAAAGTTTTATCCATTAACGCGCCACCACTTCCAGCATCTATCATGCTCCTATTCATAAAGAGGTTGAATCAAAAGCTATACATTAATTCAGTGATGAGGGCAGTTTGCACATAAATTTTTTAGTCTTTCCCAGTATTTATATTGTGTCTCTCCATTCATTTGCCTGATGCCATATATCTTTTTCCTAATGTAGATGCTTTGGATGCAAGAAAGAATTTTTCAAAGAATTATTACTTTATATCATTCCAGCAGGTCACGAATCCAAGCTGCAAGTAATATAATTGGTCTTTAACAGTATTAGAAAAAGAGAATGGAAAGGCCCTTAGGTTGATATGGTCTTTAGAAATTCCTTGAGGCTTCATAATTGAACACACCATATGAAATTCCTTCAAATGTTTATGTGGATCTCCACTTGTAAGACCATGAATCCTTGGAAACAAATGTATTAGGCCAAACATGAGCTTAAACTCAACATTTAATTTAGGATATTAGTTGTTAATGATTGATAGGTAGTATTAAGGATAGCTAATTCTTTCAAAGTTCTATTGTTATTTGATACATTTTTTGAGTTATTTAAAGGAATAAAGAAGCTAGAACTACTTATGTTTTTATTCATACGAAAGGAATGAAAAGTCCTACCAATTTCAAAATTAAAATCAAGTAATTTAGTAGTAGTTCTTCTTGTCATACACTATTACTACATAACACTATAGCAATCAAACTATAGAAACACTTTAAGAATACAAATACACTAAAATGCAAATGCAATATACAAAATCAGCCTAAACATATCTAATTAACCTATCTATACATTTTTAAAAATTATGAGGCCACCACAGAAAGTTTTCTATAATCATGCAAAACCAAAAAATGTAATAAAAAATCTTAGAAAATATTAAAAAGTGGCTAAAATAATAGAATTTAGCCTAAAAAAAGTATCTCATAAGCAAAGCTTGTGACTTTTGATGAGAAAAATCAAATCTAACTCCTATAAAAATTTCAACTCAATTAAAGCTAGTGAGACCCAATATGGTTCATAAGGGAATAAGGTGAAAAACTACATAAAACAAGCTTTCTTAGGCTAAAAACCTATATTTCAATGTTAAATGATGTATAATATGATAAATTAAAGTAAACATATAAAAAGAAAACAAAAAATGCAATGGAATCCAAGAAAATGCAAAAAACTACAATTACCATAAAATGTAAGAAACATAATTAATAAATGCAATTACTAACTGAAATATTTGAATAATTATGTAATATACTACTAGAAACATATTGGAAAGGATAAATTTAAGAGGATCTCTAACAATAATGCTATAATTTTGAGATGCATATCATAATGCGACAAAATTAGTTAAAACTGGTGTGCTAAAAGTATAATATAGTTAGCGACACAACCCAAGTCATACCCTTAGTGATCCCTTGATATTATCTTTCTAATTGAATTCTTAACAATATATACACAATTATTGAATTATTAATGCACTAAAAATGAAAGGAACTAATGCAAATAGGATGCAAATGTAACAAAATAAAATGTTGTAACAGCATAGATGCAATATGTTGTATGCTGTATGTAGAACAAAGAATGCAGGATTAGGGGTTTGTTTGCATGAAATTAAGCAATATCATTAAACTAAACAAGCACAAAATAGAAGTAAGGTGGAAGGTAGGCAAAAAGAACTCAATGTAGCAAAATAGCCAATTCAAGGAATTAAATTACTCTAATTGGATTAATTATTAATCAATTAGGATTTATCTTTTTTTTAATTAATTCTTCAACTTTGAATTACCTGAAATCCCTACAATAATTTATAAATTCTATGTTAGATAATTATTTACGATTTGATCAACTAGAATTAGCTAAATTAAGCAATTAATATAACCCCTAAATTAGATCAAAATTAATTTAATGATAAAATTCAATTAAATTGAGAAATTAAACTAGAAATATCCAAATTAATCCCTTAACCTTTTTCCCTTTTGTGAAAAATCATGATTTATTAACCGTAATTTTATATCAAAATAACAAGAAATTAGAAATCACAAAGATTAACATCAATTATATCAAATCAATATTTAACATAAGTAAATTCAAGAATTTAGCACAAGTAAATGGGAGAAGATGAAAATTAATTAAAAAAGTCAATGTTATAATTCATAATCTCATAATCCTTAAGAAAAGCACTTTGACTCCTTGAATTAACTTTAAATTTAAGCTTCCATTGATGAAAAACAAAGAGAGAACAAGAAGAAAGAGAGTGAAACTATCTACTAAGTTTGTGTGTGTCTTGAAGTCTAATGATTTTTGCCTATTTATTTGACCTAATTGAGCTAAAACCTTATTGGAATTGGATTGTATGACTCTTAAGATTACAATAATAAGACTTTCTTTATTTTTAAAAGCCTAAACCTATTTTTTACAAGTCAAGTAAATTTAATAGTTGCATTAAATTCCCATAAGTCTAATTCCCAACTAGTTTTTGACCTTGAAATCCATGTAATTTGGATAAATCATAAAATCAAACTTGTAAGCTTGTATCTTGTGAGAATTTAGCTACTAGTTTTTAGTTAATTGGACTATTATAGCTCTAGATATGGCCTAAACATAGAGACGAGTTCAGTTAGGATAGAGATATGACTTCAACTTCTCAGGCCACATATAACCTATCTGAACTAGGCTTAAGCCAAAACATAAAATTGTAGTTCTTTCTTTAAGCCTTCCAATAATATAAAATTTTCCTCAATTTGACATCCGAAGCCTAAGATATGGCTAAAAAATAGAAATAGTGTTAAAATTTAGCATTTACCGAATAAATTCATAATATTGTAAAATCAACCTAAAATTATAAAACAAGGCCTAATAAGTGAAATTAAACAAATGTAACAAATAAGAGACATAAAATAAGAAAAAATAAAATAGTAAATATTTTTCTCATCATTCATCAATTTCCTCATACAATCAAGGTAAAGGCATCTAAACCATTATTAGTCTTAAACTTCTTCATTTTCTCTAAAGATTTTGTGAAGCTTTGGCTTTGAAACCAAAATAGGGAAATTTAAGCTCCAAAGAAAAACATTGGTTTTGAATGATTAAAGGTAGTCAATCCATAATTTCTACGTATAAAAGGCTTCTCCATACTAAGCAAGTAAATATCTTTAATTAAAATGCATTAAATTTGAGGATATGAGATATTGGATTTAAGATTTTGGATATTTTTATATTTTCTTTATGATTTATGCGTTATATTGATAGTTTAATGTTTTTTAATTGAAATAATAACTAAGAAAGATGTATTGATCACTTATGAAGCTCTATTTACTATTACAAACTAATTAATTAACTTTGGGTGTTTAAAGGATTACACATCAGAAAATGACAATGTGTAATAATGCATCATAGTGTATACGGTTTTAACATTAATTTGTAAAATGTGAAAAATATAACAATAATATCAATTTTCATTCTAAAAAAACTAATGTCATTTATATTTATATAATTTTTAGGAAATAATGGTTTACGTCATTTCCTTTTGAAAAGCCAACGTCTAATAACCATTATACCACATCAATTCATTTAAATAACTAACATTGTATGTCCACCCAGCTACACCCTACCCCTTAGTTTCTCACTTCCTTGTCCTAAACTCTCTCACTTCCTTGTCCTAAACTCTATCACTATCCCCATGTTCCTTTCTTCCTTGTCCTCTTTATTTCCTATATATTCCTAACTTGATATAGAAATCCAATATCTTCTATAACTCTAGAGAATTCCAATTTAAACAACTGTAAATAATAAATTAAATAACAAAACATTGAAAATAATGAAATATTGTATACAATACTACAATTAAAGATGGGCACTTCACTAAATCTATCTTGATACCTATGACTCAATATATAAGATTTGCACTCCCTAAAAACGCCTTGTGAATATAATACTAACAAATGCAATGGGCTTTCATGATCAATTAATGTAATATAACAAAATGTCAAAGGAGATAAATAAGATAAAATATCTTACCTACACAAACCTATGAAAGCTCTATCATAATGATAGGTAACAAAATAAGATTAATAGGAAACCAAGAACTAAATTGCAAGAATAAATACAAAAGGAAAAAAATCCTCACATTTATATTTTGTACTTTTTTTTGTGAGCGTTAAATCTCATATATTGAACCACAAGTTAACTAATCTTTAGTCTTACTAAATAAATAGAAAGCAAAAACATAAACTTAAGAGAATTATTTTAAGGTTGGAATGAGCACACTTCATTAGATAGAGAATCATTTTAAGGCTGAAAGAGCTTCAGGATAAAATTTATTAAAGATACTGTGTTTCCTTCTTTTTATTTTTAACTTGCACCATGCTTTAACCTTTTCATTTTTAATTCATACCCGTGATTTTCCATTTGATTACTACAAAAAATTAACATTTAAAAATTATATTACACATTGGTTTAGAAAAATCACCTTTGTCTTTAATACAATGATGTCAGCCTATTAAATGATATTTAACATTTGTTACTACAAAAAATCAATATCATAATAAATAAATGTTTTCTATTAAAAATAATTTCTTTTCTTTTTACTTTGCTAACTTTTTCCATAACTAAGGAACATTCATAAAACCTGTCAAGAATCATTCTACAATGACTAGATACAATGCACATTTATAATAAAATAAAAAAATAATTCAATGATATATATCATATGCATTAGAATTTATAATTTACATTTACATCACACACATATACACACACACACACACACACACATATGTATGTATATCAAACCAATATCCAAAACATAACTTACTCTTAGTAAGCATTAAAATTCGTTTTTGCATTATGACATTTTCATTATGCAATTAAATAAAATAATAACAAATTAAATATAAATGAAATAAATGAGAAAAGAAGATAATTTATTATAAAGATATATTATTCCATTTCATTTATTTTCATATTAGTACATGAATATATATAACGAAAGAACTATTATTTACAATGAATAACAGACTTCACATTTACAATAAATATACTTGGCATCCTTCCACAAATTAAAAGAAAAAGTGGTTATCATTTACTTATTATTCTTTCATATTGTTTAATGGCTTCTGAGGTGCTTAATTCCATCAATTTTGTATTTATTAACCTTAAAGTTCTTGACTGCTTTATTTGCAATAAACTTCTTAGGCTTCTTATTTTTTAGTGTAGATATATTGAAGTTTGACATAGTACATTGATCAAGCAACATTTCAATTTTGGAATTGGAAAATAGGGAACATTAGAGGCTTATTTCAAATAAAAGAATAAAAAACATAAGGAATATGAGGATAACATATGTTACTAATGCTACATAATTAGAAATGCATTGAATCTTATAATCATAGCAATTGCATCAAACCATGAATATTTTATATTCATGATTATCTATTTGAGTGTAAAAAATAACTATGATTTAATACAATGCCCGTAACCATTAGAGGCAACTTTTGAGATTGAGATGAAAGATGTACATCACAATATTCAATATATACGGAGAAGGAACTAAAATCTTTTAGAGTAGTTCCTTCTAGGGAGTTATACCCTCACTTTAGCAATGAACACAAGCATTTTATAAAGAATTTAGAAATATTTTTGTTAGACATCCTTCCAAATGTTCTACAAAATTCTTATATTTCTCACTAACATAAGGGTATAAGATTTTAGGAAGAAATATGATCTATTCCATAACCTTTTAATAGCAATGATTTTTGGAATTTATTAACAAATAAAGCTTCTAAGATGGAAAGTATAGATCATTGTATTAACATTACCTTGACTATTGAGAAAAGCCAAGAATCTCTTAAGGTTTCTTCTATGGTATAGGTACAAGTCCTTGTAAGAAACTCTAAATTCCTTGTATCTTCTAAATAGTCATGGTAATGTTGAATATCAAGATTTACAATCCCAAACTTAGAAGCCCCCTTTTTTTATAGAAAGAGATCTATCTTGAGAGATCACTAACTTATTTGTAAGGAAAGCTTTATTAATAGGTCAGGAGTAAAATAATTAAATGTTGGTTATTAATTTATAACTGATATCATAAGCTTAGCCATATATACCATAATGATGACTTAAAATATGATTAAGTACTAAAATAGCTTGTAAACTATTAATAAACTGTCATGATGATTGAAATAGATGATCACCATAAAAAATTGATATTATAATTTCCTATTAATGGGCTATCACAATGATTGAAATGAACTTACATGATGGTTGTTACAAAAAATTGACATCATAAGCTCCTTCTTAAATGCCATTAATGTAATCATCTTTAATTCCTTTCATTTTAACTTCTATATATATGCCATTCGTTTATACATCTTCAATTTTATTCATTTAAATTTCTTTGTAAGTGGAATTCATTTAAAGGTCCTCAGATTTTGAAATTTTTTTATCATAATAAATGTTAATTAATCTTAAATTCAAAATTTTTATGTTTGTCATTTCATCAGTAAAGGCATTTCAATTATTACATATTTTTATTATGTAAATAGCCAAGTATAAAAAAATGTTATTTTTGAACTAATTTAACATGTAATATTATATTTATTTTGATATGACTTCGTTAATTTGTATAATCCAAATGCTAATTATAAAATTTTAAGGTAAAAATAATATACATATGAGAAAAGAAAAATAATTTCATAAATTTATATAATTTTAATTGTTATTACTTTATTCATAATGAATGTACAAATTATGAGTAAGGATAATCAACATAATTACAATTTTATACAAAATAATTATACTAAATCATCAATAAACAAAAACTATATGTCTACATGAATACACAAAACAATAAAAAAATCACTAAGTATTTAGAACACAAAACAATAAAAAATCACTAAGTATTAAGATCTTTATCCTTAATGCATACTCCATCATTGTTGTTCAAATTTCTTTGGTTTGTATACTCTAAGGATATGAAAGTGGAATGAGAATATAAAAGAATTATATATCAAATTATCATTTATTAGATCTTTCTTTCCATTTTTATTTCTTGAGAAATAAGAAACTATACAATGGGAGAGAACTGAATGTTAAGGCTCTCCCATTGTACACTCTTTTAATGAAAATGAAGTGAGAAATTAGGATCTCTTCCATTTTACTTTTATTCCATTACAATTAACAGAACATGCAATGGGAGAATTCAAAGTTAAGGTTCTTCTGTTGCACACTCTCTTGATAACAATGGAGTGAGAGATTAGCAATAATATTATGTATCAAAATTAACACACTCGACAGAATATTGAAAATAAGGTTTTTGAAAGTTTTATATGGAAAGATAGAGTTAGAGTAAAGATTTTTAACAAAGTAATAGATATTGGTTATTAAATAAAACCAACATCCTATGCTTTACCAATTTCCAACAAGTCTCTTATTCTACCTTTTATATAACGATTGTTAAACAAACCTGATGTTTTATGCTTTTACAGCTTCTAACAAAACTATTAAAATTCCTTTTAAATAACAATTGTTAAACAAAACTAACATCCTATGCTTCTTCAAGTTCTAATGAAACTTTTGAAATGTCTTCTAGATGGCATTTAAGCAAAAATCAGTGTCTTAATTTTTCACCTAACATTTAGTTATTAGTTATATTCTTGTTTGACATCTTAAGTTTCATATAATTTCAAAAATGACATTGCATCAAAATAAATGTTAATTTTATTTTGAACTAACTTCTATCAATCGATGTAAATAATCAATTTTATAATAGTGATTTATGATAACATTAGTCTAGTGAGAGTATTAATGCTTTAATAGGCCATTTAGGGTGAAATGAATAGTGCTTCAATGCTAAATTGTCACGACCCCATTTGTGGACTAATATGATCTATGTAAAGATATTAACTAGATATTTTTATAAGCTTTTTTAAACTAACTAACTAATCTATAAAAAATTTACTATTTTCTAAAATATACGTGATGCAAAGATACAAGATTGACTAATAATTTTTTTAAACTCTCTATCAATCATAAGGCTAGCTTTTCACAATTGATGAGGTTCAATCATTTAAATATGTCTTAGAAAATCAAACATGTCAAAATCTTTAGGGATTCAAAATGCAAGTCAAATGAAAGAAATTTGTTTTTGGATTTGGAAATAGTTGAAACATAATGACCTTAGAAAATAGAAATTTTTAGTGAAATGATTTTAGAAAAAAATATTTATTTATCAAAGGGTCACTTCCATTAAATTCTTAAACAAAAAAATTTTCAAAAAGAACTTTATCATAAAAGATAATTTATTAAAATACAACCTAGAAACATATTTATAAAACTTATCTGGATATTATTTTTCTAAAAATTCCTTAAGAAACTAGAAAGATATTTTATAAGAAAGAATTTTGAAAACAAAGCAAAGTTCTTATTTCCATAATTCAAACCATAAATCTAACATAATAAAATAGGATCATGTTTGTAAACTTAGAAAACCAAAGATACTATTTTGTTTAAAATGCTTTAGAAATAACTTCAAGTTCAAAAATTAGTTTCTTTTCTTTGGAAACATATTAGAAATATCTCAAATTTAAAACTATGTGATTAATATTTGAGAAAGACATCTTAGAAATGCTTGGAAAAATATTTGGAAAAGATATATGTTTACCTTTAATGTCTGGAAAAAAAAATTTTATGTTCTCTTTTATTTTGTAACAATCTTTGAATAAATCATATATGAAAGGTAACAAATGGATAAGGTACATTATATACATATAAGCATAATTAAACATATGCATTTTTTACATAAACAAGATTTTCAAATTTTACTATACCCTTATATTAAAATAGTTGTGATGATGCTATAGCAAGCTAATAAAAATATATACAATAACTACAAATCAAAAGAAGAATAAAGTGATAGCAATCAACCATGTTATGCATGATATATTAGAAAAAACACTCATATTGGACTCATAGTCCTTAATGGTGACAAGTGGAATATACTTAAGAACATGTTCAAGCTATGGAACATATGATGAGGAGTGCATCATTAGTGGTGTTGGTACAAACATAAAAGGCAACTAGGGCTCTAGTGATGCAAATGATGTTAGTACTAAAGAAATAGGTACCTATGCTAATAAAGCAAGCAAAATAGCAAGTAACTCTAATGGTGTATTAGGCAACTTCATAACTAATATAGCTAAGTCATCATCTATAAGTAAAGGGACTTCAATAACTCCCTTATCATAGAGGGGAACATTAGGTATCGAGAACTCAGAAACCTATTGAAAACCACCTCCAAAGAAGGTTAATCCATAGCAAGAAGGCCAAGCCACATGACTCTTCTTTTGTACATGTTAATATGCTCGGCCATCATTATGAATTAGTAGAGAAAAATGGAACTCCTATCAAAATGTACCATACCATGTATAATGCACCACCAAATGTCAAAAAGCTTAATGGGTAGCATTTAGATTGGTATCTATAAAAATATACACACAAGTAGAATGAGTGATAAAATTACTCAATGACAAAGCTATCACACTAATTTTCTAACCAGTTTTAATTTAGATAACATTTGTATGCAAGATATATATTAAAAACTCATTTTCTTACAAAAAAATATTCCTTATTAAATCATTTTGTATATTACATTAGTAACACATAGACAAAATATAACATAATCATACAATACAAACATTTAAGCAATTACTAAATGTCTTGGAGGCATAAAAGGTTCCTTTTTGTAACTTTGGACTAACCATAACCATGTAATTCTAACCTTGTGCCTTCCTCTTGTCCTACATCATTCCATATGACTCAGAATACAAAATGTTGGGCCAATCACCATAACCTTCCATGAAGTCTTATAATCTAATAGTCATGTTACAATATCACATATGGCATTCAAGCTAGTGAAAAAAATACACATTCAAGCCTATTTTACAAATATGACATTTAAGCCAATTTCATACCAGGCTTTCACTAGCCTATACCATATAACAAGGCAAGGTCAAAATGTTAATCATAGCTATAGCTAATATATAACATTAAATATTCTAGTAAGAGAAATTTACAACTACCTTATCATGTTTATAGTGAATGCAAGCAAAATTAGAGCTTCCATTTGATGTTACCATCTCTTTATTAAAAGTTCTTCTTTCATATAGACACATCAATGCATATACACTCATATAATCATTCATATGAATATGTATGCACTATTATAATGGTTTCACTATGAAACTCATGGGGCAATGTCCATTGTTTTCACAGAATACTCATTACTAACCAAATATATTTTTTTAAGTCAATAATTACATAATAGTATATGTGAATAATCAATTAAAATATTAATCTAGGATTGATATATTTCTTATGGCTTTTGTTACAAAACTGAAGATATTCTACTTGAAGTTTCCAAGTCCTATAACTTCTGATTTTAAGTAGTTTTAATTTTTAATTCTATGTCTTACATTTCATTCTAATTAAGAAAATTGTTTTCCTTACTAATTCAAGAGCATTTAAGTTTTGTCTACTAGTATTAAAAATTGCTTAAAACTATCCTACATTAATACCAACCAATTAGGAAAATAACCATTAACTATTACTAGTTTCTAGTAAACACAATGAACTTGTAAATATCAATTAAAATATCATCCTTTCTTAAATTTTTACAAAAATTTCCAGATTTAAAAATGAAGGTTTTAATGACACTCTCAAATCCATTTCATGCTTAAAACATATTACACTATTTACCACTTGAAGCAATTATCAAAAGTGCTTAAATTGACATGCTTAACTTTAAAATTCCTTTAAAAATATCAAACTTTAATAATTTTGCAAAAATTTTCATAATTAATAGTTAAACATAAAATAAAATTTTTAAAATAATTTTTAGTCATAAAACAAGTTGCAAAGATCACTTAAAATAATTACCATTCAAGGTAGTTTGTTGGAGATCTTTACTATATTAGAGCATTGTTTCAAAAATAAAATTTCTACATTATTCCATAATCTTTCAACCATGTGTTTAAGCATGTTCTTATTGCAAACCTTTAGTATAAATAATTAATAACATTAATTAAATAGCTTAAAACATAATATAGGAAGTTTTTCTTACAAAATGTTTCCCTTCCAAATAGCTAGAAACCTATGGAATATATATGCTTATCTTAAATCCATTTGTCTTTCAAAACTTGATTTTTCATGTATTCTATCATCTTAAAATATAGTGTAACATATTTTGAATATCAAAAATAGAATTTTTTTCTTGCTTCTTATAAAGCAAGAAATCATGAGTTTCATAATGCTTTTTTCCTCAATTTTTTCTTTCATTTTAATTTGAAAATCATGTTTCCAAATGTAACAATTTGAAAGAATCATTCTCAAAAGATCCCTTCCAAGACCAATTTCTTCAAAACCTTTTTTCAATTTCAAGGAAACATATTAGCAAATAATCTACATGAGTTTCATGGCTTTAACACAACAATAACGAATACAATCACATATACAGCAGACATAGAAACATTTTCAAGAAAGAAAGTTAAAGAGAAAAGGAGTGGATCTCTACTCACTTAAGGATGCTTAAGGTGCTTGATTTCTTTTGCCCAAAATCCAAAGTGTAGCATCCAAAATAATATAATATTAGTGAAGAAACCAAAGAAAAACTTATTAAAAGAGGAAGATGAATCCAAAGGTTTAAGCTTATACCTCTACGAGATGATAAAAAATACTTCCAACTTTAACTAAACTCCAAGAACACTTAAAGGGCTAATGGAAACTCACTATAAATTTGCAAAAACTTATAAGAAATCACTCTTTGCCTCTCTTCTCTCTTTTTCTAGCTATGAAGCTTCTTGGTTTGGTGTGAGAAAATTTATGTTAAACTCCCTTATTTATAGTGTTAGAAAGTGTGATGCCCAAGTAAGATGACATCATCTCCAAGTAACAAGATTGCATCATCCTATGTGATTTTTGACTAGAAGACCATGATTTGGTTCTCTTGAAGGAGAACTCATTGCATTTTTATTCATTTAGTTACTCCTAAGCTTACTTAAAATAGGATGATGCTAGGAATATTCAATTTGAAGCATAATTCCTAGTATATTCTTTCCTAAGCTTATCTTATGATCATATATACCTTAGAATATTCTTATTTAAACTTATCGCATTAGCATAATGCTTTAAGAATATTCTAAAGAAGCTTCAAATAGCTTGCTCTCCAAGTAGCATAATTATAAAATCATAAAATCATTTTAAAATTACACTTAAGCCCTCAAACTATATCGAATTTCGTCTTTCTCCAAGGTGACCATCCATACTCTTCTAAATAGGTTAAAATTTTCAATTTTGCCATCTTAGGATTATTCTAGGATGCTCTTAAGTGAAATGATTAAATTACTCCAGACTTTATTAACCTTGAATATTGAATACTTCTATTTTTTTTCTTAAATTTCTCTAGATAACTTTTAATGGAATTTTTATCCTCCAAAATAAATGAATATTTCTACTTATTATTCACTAACAATTTGACTATCTCTATCTACTATTTTTTTACTAGATATTACATGGGCGATTTGCAATTTTCTAGAAAACAAGTGGTTGTTGTTCTAGAAGTCCAAATAAAGGACATCTAATAATGAATGGCCAACTATTTGTGAACAAATGGCTAATCGTTCAAGCCTTGGATGGACCTCTTTTCCTAAACAAATAAGCAATCATTTAGCTCACAACTATTACTTATTTGTCCTCTATTTTGCATTTATCGATGGTTAAATGATAGCTATAAGTCCTCAAATGTATGATACCCTTATAGATTAAAATTGAATTATGTGACCATGTAGAAAAGCGTGGCTTTATTTAGCTAATATGATAAGAATGACTTATGCTATGTTGTGGGAAAAGAAATGCTTGAGCTAATTGTGAAATGTGATATGTGAATAAGATCATTAGGATTGAAATATGATGAATTGTGATACATGATAGGAAATTTGTGTGGTAGGAATAAGGTTAACTATTGAGGGATAAAGATGGAGCATATAAGGGGTATAAGGTTGATCAAGAGTCATAAAGAGGCTTAATTGCTTTTATTAATTTATTAATATATGTAAGAAATGATGAAATTGTGATATGAAGAATATATATATGAATTGAATAATGGCATTAATGACTATGGATAATTATAAATGTTTATGTTGGTGCTTATGATAATTGAATTATGATGTCTATAATTTAAGTGTTTAAGTTTGCAGAAGAGTAAATCTAATTGTCATATCATTTGTTATCGTCATAACCAAATAAGTTAAAATGTTTACTTACTAAGCTTGGACTTAGCCTTATATGTATTTTCTCTTACAGACATCCAAGATGAGTTTTCACCATAACATCAAAATTGAGCTCATAGGAGATTATCTAGTATGGCTTAGGCTGTAGACAAAATCTTGATGTCGTTAGTTATTTCAAGCCTTATTCAATAGAGAGTAAATATATTTAAGGTGTGTAATAAATACATTTACCTATAGCCGTTAATTAGAAATCCTTCTTTTCCTTTTGATTCATGAAAGCTACTCCTAAATTATCATATATGCTTAAAATAGCAGTATTAAATAGCAGTATTAAATGCAAAATGGGCTGGTGGAAACCGAATAATGGTTTCCACACCAACTATGGCTAAGCTTGGGTTTTGATAATAAGGATGGCAAAATGGATCGATATTTATAAATTCATCCATCTTTAGGTTAATTCAAATTCATTTGTTATCTTTAGTTGGTCAACGAATAGGTAGATTATCTATTTATTAACAAAAAGGTCATTCATGATCCATCCAAGATATCCATCAATATCCGTTATCCATCCACTTCATATTTTTTTATTCTATAATTAAAATAAATATTTAACAAAATGATAATAAAAAATTTGCCCATACATTGTATTGCAATATAAATATATTATTAATTTTTATTAATCTTGTATTGTAATATAAGGTTAAAAGTTTGTGTATTTCATTGTGAATATTGTATATGAAATATTACTTGGAAAAATATCTCTCAAATAAAGGTGGGAGTAAGCCACCTAGCAAAAGGCATCCTTTTCAAGTAAGGGTGGAAGTGGGTCACTTGGTCTAACCTATTTTTAGCCTATTCGTAAAATAGAATAGGCTTGTGTTTAACTTACGACTAATTTTACAAAACAAATTAAGCCATATTAATTAAAGCCTAATCAATTAGCCTATGAGACCTATGTAGTTTATAAGCCTAAAGAGGCTAATAAGTTAAGTTAAATCTTAAAAAATTTATAGACAAATTAGGCTTATATAGGTTACAGTAGGCTTACAGGTTAGGTCGGATTAAATAATTTTTACATGCATTTAGCTTATTTAAAGCAAATTTTAACTTAACGTAACCTACATCCACTTTTATTTTCAAAAAAATTAGAAAAAAGTTTAATCATATTAGTGAGTGACAAAAATATATAAAAAATTTAAATTACGAGTAAATATATAAATTTAAAATTATTAAATGATAGTTAGTTTCTAATACTAATGATAAAAAGAAAATGGTAAAAAAGTGGTGAAACAATAATGTCAAATAATAATAGTTAAATAGACAAGTTGATGGATCAAGTTTGACGCATTGTGTATGGGTCATAAATCAATCCATAATCGAAATAAAATTTTGATTAGATTATAAATGAATAAATGAATTACAATATCTCATCCATTAATAATTCAATCCAAATCCATTTAAACTCATCTATTTACCATCCCTAGCATTCAGTAGAGCCATAGTACACATCGATTACACCGTCGTTATTTGCATTTCCCACCGTTGAGCACTCGATAATATAATCGATACACAAGATTACCATTTCTTGTAGAATAAAAAATATAGGGGCTACCCAACCTTTTCTCGCATGGGATGGGGAAAAACTCCATGTTCAACTGGAATAGAAATAGCCTTGAATTCGATCCTGAGCTCAACCAATCCCCAACACTAATCGATACTAGTTGGGGGCCATCTGCTAAACTCGGTTCCAATCTTGACGTTATGACATAATGAGAGTTAAAATGATCTAATTTATTTAAAGTAGAGAATAAGAAATTAGACTAATTGACAATCGTCCCCTAAAGGAATTTTCGTTCTCCCCTTTGGCTTTCATCCCAAATAATGTTTATACGGGTTTGGTAGCATATGACTTCTTTAAATCGAATTCAAAATTCAAACGGAAATAAAATTTTATAAAAAATATTAAATACCACTTAAATATTATGAATTATACACCACAAGAATTCTGTAACTCGTTCCTGTACTAATTAGGGAAAAAAAATTTGAAGGAACTGCAACTTACTAGACGCAAGATGACATCACATTATGGCACCGGACAATCATTATCCCCTTTAAGAAAGATTAAATGCAGAGATAGAAGAGAATATCCCCCGTTTTTTAGCCTTAAACGTTTGCTATGCATCCCGAAGGCTCCTTCACTACCATTTTGTACACTTTTCACTTAAAGGTTTAACATTTTAAATGAAGCTAATTAAAGTTGTTTGTTTATTGCAATAATGCTTTAAATGAAATGCAAGTGAAAAGGAAGTTTTCAATAGTCCTGTCGTTATTTAACCATTGAGATATAGTTATGGAGGGAGAAACTTTTATATACCGATTATATTGATATACCATTATATCTAATTATTAAATTTCATGCAGTATTTAATAAATAAATAAAATTCAATAATTAGAATTAGTAGTGTACTGATATAACTAGTGCACCATACTCATCACCAATTGAAAATTCATCATTAGCACAAAAAGAAAATTAAAAAATGATAGCTGCAAATCAGATACATAAAATTATGAAATTAGATATGAACTTTTAATTCATGTTATATCTGATATCTCTTAAAAATTTTATATTTTTTTATATTTAAAATTTTTAATCACTAATTATTATATGCGTATCTATTACAATTGGGATTCTACAAGAAAGGTGAGTTCTTGATGGGTAACACATTATCCATGAAATTTTGAGGTTGTATCCATGCTTTAAAAAATCATACTAGATACTGAAAAAGACTACCGATTCCCCATGTAATTAAAAATATATATATATTATATAAAAATAATTAACGTATAATATAATTTATAAGATTAAGTTTGTAATTGTAACATATAAGACTAATAAATATAAAAAATGAAAATCATCATATATTCTTTACGAAGTTAATGATTAACAAAATATTATAGATATAGGCCACTTACTCGGTATATCTCACAAAAATTTATATATTACAATAAAAAAATACCAATTAAATATGAGGGTAACTTTTTAAAAATTAAAAAGAAAAGAAAAGGCAATACGTCAACCCATTTTTGAAAATTGGTTCCCCTTCATTAAACACACTTTCATTTTTCCTTTTTCAAATGTGGATTAAAGTTAATATATAAGAATTAAAAAATAATAAATAATTTTAATTTTAAGACAAATAGATTATAATTTATTAATATATATTTTATTAAAAGTCAACTAGTAAATAAAATAATTAAATATTTATTTAAATAGTAGAAATAATATTTAAGAAAACTAATAAATATAATCTTGATTTTTTTTAAAATGATAGATAAATAAGAATAATTTATTACAACAATATTTAAAAAAACGGATGGAGTATCTGTTTTAATATTTCAAAACATCTTACCCTCTTTATTCCTTTTTATTTATCATATTTTGAAAAAAAAATTTACTCTTTTTTATCTATTACTTTATAATATTAATGAAGTATTAAATATATTTTTTTAATTTACCTTTTTTTTTCATTAATAAATACTTTATTATTCTACATTCTCAACTCACTTGTATTTATTTCATTATATTTCTCTTTTTATTTTCAATTGCACAAAGGATAGACTTGCAAAGTTGATTAAAAATAAATAAATTAAACTAATTTATTAATATATGTGAAATTGCTTAGCTGCTAGTACTATAATAAAATTAACAAATAAAGAAGCCCGTGGTGTTTATGAATTGGCGGATTTTGTGGCTGTGCTAGAAGGGACCGCTGGTGGATTTTGTGGGAGTTTTCCTTCACAAATGTTGGATGAGCTTTCAAAATCATCTCTCTGTGCGACAGCAGCAAGCCAAGAACCACCAACAAAACCACTTCTGAAATTGTGGAAGTTTTGTTGTCAGAGACTATATGGTATTAATAGCAAAGGTTTGCTGCAAAGCTGATGACATATCGGTATAATTTTGGCACATGGATAGTCAATCATATTAGCAAAATGTCCCGAGGGAAGAGTAGGTTGGAAGTAAAGATGCGTCGTCATGTGTTGAATATCTGCAAGCCTAGTTGCAACAGATGTTTTTTCAAAATCAATTTTTGGAGCCTAGATTTAAATGGCTCAGATCTAGTAGGGGCAGCATTTATGCTTGAGCCAAAACTCCTAAAGCTAAGATTCAAGAATTCTGGCGATTGGAGTTGGTGACTTAGCTTAAATTTATTCAAGGAATCATTCTAATAGCCATTTTGCAAAAGCATGACAAGGAGACTGAGCATTTTCCATGCTGTCCAACTAATACAAGCTCGCTTATGCAAGTTGCTAGAAATCCAGACCCTACTTCAACGAGTAACAACGCAACAAAATCAACTACAATGAAGCAAAAAAGCAAGACTTGTCTTTCACCTATAACATGCATATGTCAAATCCCACAGAGTGAAATAGTCTTGGGCACAGCAAGTATTTTTCTGGCCAAAGCTAAACGTGTAGTGTAAATGATACACTTTAGCATCTCAGAGACACGGAAAACCAAACTCTTGGATAACAAATAAGCTCATATCAGTCTGCTTACCTACAAGAGAAAAGCACATAGGGGAAAATCCCATATCAGCTCGGTAATGTTTCGTGCGCAACCATGTTTAGACATTTAGGACATTAAGGCCAAATAACGTAGTTCACGTTCGTAAAGCCAATGCAAAACAGATTCTAAAGATTGGAACACTTACAGATGATGAACGGAGGAAGGACCGGAAATGGCAGCAACTGTTTGAGCCCGCGTGTGTAAAGCCCCTATATTTCCTTTTTCATGCGACACGCCCCACGTCATTCCTCCTTCACAGCAGCCTATAGAACAGCACAAACATATACCGCCCTTCTGGAGAAAGAAGTAGCAGCAGCAGTAAACCCAACACAATAACAACATTCTAAGATTGTCACTTGATGCAAGTTATTTCCTATATGATTTAAGGCATACACTTCAAAATTGCAGTTGCCAAGTATGAAGGACATGTGTCATCCTTCTATATAATATACAACACACATTCCTGAAGAATTAGACAATTGAGAAACAGAGTATGCAGAACAGTAAACAATTTCAACGGATGCCTTCCTTTCTTTCTTCTCTTCCTTTGATTGTTAGCCATGTTGTTTTCTCTTGTATTGTTCAGTTCTCGTAGTCTCCACTTTGTTGGCCTTTTCTGCAGTAGGTATTTTACCACCAAGCAATAAGTCCACTGGGAGTTCTCTTTTCCTTTAAGGGAAATCATATTACTGGAGGAATTTGAAGCCGCAGATACAGTTTCGGCCAATCTCTTTTTGTGGGTACTTCAGCTGCTTCAATCTTTCGAGGATGGTTATCCAGATTAGGGTATGTAGTCACAATTGTCTCACAATCCCAAACTCCTGATTCATCACTACTTTCTTCTAGAAAAATCATATCCTTGTCTTCTTCATCTTCAATTTCATACTTCTCAGCATATTCCTTGCATCAAAGAACAAAATCATCTACAACCTCTTCTTGCTTTCCACATAAGGATGATACTTTATTCTTCAATGAATCTGCAGGAACCTTATACATGTCATCCCCAAGTTCTTGACCATCCATAACATGACGGTTACAAAGAGCCAGCTTGAGCTTCTCAGCAAGTGATTCATCTTCATCGGCTAAGCAGTTATCATAATCATCATAGTCATCATCATCAGTTCCATACTCCTGTTGTTCAAGCTGCAACATAGCAAGCAAGTACGAATGAGAATTACATAATAAAATCAATATATATTAATAAAATAAATATTATAATATATTAAAGACTCTGTTATATAATTATTTAATAAATTTAAATTTTTTAGATATTACAATTAAAAATCAATATGATTAACCTATACATATATATAACATATATATACAATAATTTTTTCAATTTGTTGTTCAATCCGATTTTTAAAATATTATTGAAATAAAAATAGATGATTCAAGATATAAAATATTATAAAAAGATTTATTTTTATCACATTGCATTATTCTTAAAACATGTGTTGATGAAGAAAATATATGAATTTTAAAAAATACAAAAATTATTATATTATATATAAATAGCATGACTCGTGGCATAATTGATAATAAGTTTTATTATAAAAATATGTAATATGAAGTTTTACATTTATTATTGTAATATTAATGATACTTGCATTAAAAAATTGAAGAATAATGATGTCATGACCCAATTTCAAGAGTCATGACCAGCATAAAGACATCCAATTAGTATCCATCCAATCAGATATCTTTACAAGATTATAGGAACTTATATCTGACTATTTATTAAATAAGGAGAATATATGATAACATCAATTAAAATAGGTAAGTAAATTGTATTGTACGTGCAATGAAAAAGTTAATGTATGACATTAATATACAAGAGCATAACAAAATTATTTACTAATATACATAAACTCTAATTATACAAAAGACAACTCAAATATAGTAATCTTTTATTACACTAAGCCCCATGGAAATCAGAAAGCTGCATGTAGTATATCAGTCGTCTGCTAGAGCTCCTTGTTCTCTATCTGTAAAACAAAATAGCATTTAAAAGGAGCGAGTATATAAAATACTCAGTGAATAGCTACTCAATCTTTATTTCCTATAGTCTTCCATTATGAATTCTCTTTAGTATAAAATTTATGAAGACTAAATGAATTTCCATATACTTACCTTTATTTACATTTAACAACTACTATCTATCTTATGTATTAGATATTAGTAGTACACAAATAGATATGACTAGTATGGTATGCGAATTTTCTCTTTATTTCTTCGGGTCATCCTTATTCCATTTGCCTCCAACCTTTTCCCTCCACTTCTAACTACCCCTCTCCTTCCATTAGAAGGATGTTGTAAGCCATTTGGCTAAAATCTTCCTCCCATATATCACCTTCTCAATAACATATGAGCCATGGAAGGCTTATGTGGAGAAATGATGGCATTTGTAACATATCATGTGATCCATTTGGTAAGATTAATACCAACTAGCCATAAGTATTTTATCAAGTTTTGATCATCAATTTTCATCAAAGATATTCATTTATACATTCAATATGTTAATCATATATCATTCCATACCTATTACAATAAATAAGAAATGAGTTTACAATGTATCATCTTCATCTATCTCATAAGATTGTCACATTTGATAGCATCATATGGCATCCAAAAATTTTCCATAAACTCTCACATATTCTTAATATCATGTCACATTTAATATAAGATATTATTAGGCAAGAAGCATCATCCATCCTTTTTGAAATAACCCTTTGGAATTACTGTTCACATAGGAATTTCAGAACAGGGCAGACTAGGTGTGCTGAAATGTTGTGGCCTTTTTGGGCAATTAAATTACTTTCAAAAATTCTCAATAAAATATATATTACTCATAACATCCTAAATGACCATTATGATTTTTAATTTTCCATGAAAACCCCACTGATTTTTCCCAGAAATTTGTGGAACTTGACCCTTCCAAATTGATTCCAGAATTGGCAGCACTGGAGCTCTGAAATTGTAGGAATTTATTCACTAGGAAAATGAGCTCTAATTGTCACAAAAATTGACTATGTTTTAACCAACATATTTAAGGGTATCCATTAATTTTTAAGGAATTTTTTATAATCATAGAGTACCCCAAATAATTCAAAAACAGAAGTGAAATCATTCACGTTCTGTTTCTGGGCAAGCTGCACCTTTGTGTAGAGATGTCTCTTGTTCAAGTTTCTAAAAATTTGTGAAAATTTCCAATAAATTCTATATGTATCCTAACATCATAAGAGACTATAAAAAGTTTAGTTTTGAATTTTTAAGCAACTCTATGAAGCACAGAAAATTCGTGTACTTAAAGTCATTAACCTAAGTTTTTCCAGAAATTCCCAGCAAGCATTGTTCTTCATGATTTGAATTCAACACTCCTTTCAAACATCAAAATTAGTATTCTCATGCATTCCTCATGCTAATATCATGCTAATAACATTCCAAATATATGTTTAAAGATTCAGAGCAGCACCATGCCTTTAATTGCATGGCCACACATCAAACCAACAAACTAACCAATCTAGAGTTCAAAATCTTACAATTCTTGAATCAAAATTCAATAGGAATTCAAGTGAGTTGCTACTCACCTCTAACTTGTATATTTCAAGGCTTCAAGTTACCTCCTAAAGGAGAGGGTTTCTGATTTGAAGAGGAAGAAGATGATACTTCCAAGATTTAATGGTTTCTCTTTATGAATTCAAGCAAGCAAGTGGAGAAATTTGAAATCTTGTGGTTGATTTGTCTTGTTCTTAGTATTTGGTTGGGTTAGTAGCTTCAAAAACCTTCTATGGCAGCTGGGAATTTCATGCAAGGTGCGGAGAAAAAGGTTGAATGGAGTTCGGTTTTTAGGCTTTTTTACAAAATTCTAGTAATTGGCCTTTTTTTGCAATTTAACCCAAAATGTCCATTAATTTTTTTTTTAATCTTTTGCAGCAGCAAATCCAGCATATTGTAGGCTATCCCCAGCCCAAATTTCGTCCAGACCAAACAAAAAAGTATGGGCCAAACTCAAGTTTTAGGAAAAATTACAATTTAACCCCAAAATTTTTCAAAATTCTATTTTTATCCAAAATTCTTTAACCAATTTTCAATTCAATCCTTGGATTCAAATTGGGCTTGTTAGAAACACATTGGGCCTTAGTAAATGAGTTTTAGTTGGCCTAAAAATATTTTAAAGAACCAAACTAAATTATTATAATTTTAGCTCATTTTATTGAATTTTGACTTATTTGACTCTCTAAATCGAGTTAGCTCTATTAGAATTTCTATAATTTTAATTAATTTTTTTGCATATTTATTAAAATATTTTAATTAAATTTTTAATTAAATTTTTATCTCTATTAATATTTCAAAAGGTTGAAAAATTTTTAGGCCTATTGCAAATAACTCAGTTTACCCCTTTTTCGGCTTACTCGATTAACTTTTGTATAATAATTAAAAAAATTTTGGGAAAGGTCTCCTAGGGATATTACAAATGATTATGTAAAATTACATGTAATTTAATAATAATTAAATTATTATATAAAAATCTTAAGTAAATCATATTTTAAGGGAGTGATATATATGAAATAATCTAAGATTTCATATTCATCTATTATTAATTTCAATTGTATCAATTTTGTTTCTTACAAATATTTTATATTAATTTTTTCTCTTCTAAATAATAATTTAATTAATTTTATTAATTCATTTATAGTTTTATTGATAGATTAATGATTTGATAAATGGAGGGATGAAAATCAAATATAAATAATATGTAAGAGATAAAATTAATATTAAAAAATTATAAAAGGTCAAATGATGTAATTTATATTTATGAATAGAAAATGAATTATAAATAAAAATTAAAATTAAATAATTTATAATAATTTAAATTTTAATTTATAATTAAAATTTAAATATCCATGATAGTTTAAAGTTATGACTTATACAGATATTTATTTTATATAATTCAACCTTTATTGAAAAAATTTTTAAGGAAATAATAAAACATTGCTCAAATGATATAAAAATTTTACTTTACTTTTATGTTGTAATAACTCAATTAACAATAATTAATGAAAAATATTAATAAACAAACAAAATTAACTAATTAATTATTTATGATAGATAAAATTGATATAAGATATTTGTAATAAAAGATAAATTTGATATAAGTAAAATTAGTAATAGAACAAATAGAAATTTAGTCCATAAAAATAATTTTTTTAAAAAAATCATAAAGCCTTTTAGTATTAGTGTATTTTTATTATATGTATTTATATAATATTTTATTATTATATAATTAGTGCCACATGAATGTAGTTTTATTTTTAAAATCAACTAGTCAATTAAAATTTTGTATAAAATATATTGTATTATAATACTAAAAAAACAAACTAACATAATGGTAAGGCTTGCATTCCTTAACTTGGAGATTTAGGTTCGATTCTATATAAATGCAATTTGCAATTTATAGGTAAGTAGAGTTTCAATGACTTGTACTAGCTTGATATGAATTAAAAACATTAACAAGTTTCAGTAAATGTGCAATAAACTAACAAGATAATATCTGATTAAATTGACTAAATCATCAATTTAATTTGGATAGATAAAGATTATTTTAACTAATTATATTAGTTTTTGTAATAATTTTACTTTATTTTTTGCCACGACTTTACTCTTGATAATATAACTTACTAACCATAGACGTACTTTTCTTGTCACATTCATACTCATAGTTAGAAGTATCTATTAGCCATAGATGAACCTGTGGCAAAAAAAATCATTTATACAACAGAACCATTTTGTGTGTCAATTTCCTTACGACATTTACTCGTGCTACAAGGCCATTCAACTAATATTCCCATGATTAAGTAGCACAGCCACAAAAATTTTAATCTTCTATCATAATTTTGATCATGACATAAGTGATGATTTATTGTAATGCATGGTCAAATATCATGATAAAGGATAGCCTCTAAAAGCAAATACTTAAATATCATATTCAAGTATGGTTAGGGGAATTAGTTTCTAAAAGCAATACTTGAATATCATATTCATATATCACAAATTTGGGTAGCCTTGGGTTACTTATATTCGAATACAGTATTTGAATATGAGCTTTATAATTTGTTTTCGGAACCTTATATTGCAACATTGTATTAGAATACCTAAGGCTAAATATCACTTATATTCCAATATCATATTAGAATAACCTAAGTTTATTGTATCTATATTTAACTATTGTATTTGAAAGCCTAAATGTTAATTATGATTATATGAAATCATCACATAGTGAGTTAAATTATGTACAATAATTATGAGCATGATTATTATACTATGAATATGTGTCTAATAGTGATTTGGAATGATGAATAGTCAAGTTATATTAGTATTATGATTATGAGAGCAATGTATTATTATTATTATTATTATTATTATTATTATTATTATTATTATTATTATTATTATTATTATTATTATTGTTGTTGTTGTTGTTGTTGTTGTTGTTGTTGTTGTAAGTTATTAATTCTTGACTTGTGTTTATATTATAAATGCAAATATGAGACATGTGGTTGTTTAAATCCAAGAAGGAATGTGTAATTATATGAACTTGTATTTATGGAATGATAAATTATTATGATAAGATAATTGTGTGAATTGTTTAACAACTTTATTGGAATGTGATTGGTATTACGATAAAATCTTAATAAAGGACATGTTATTGAATGAAAATGTGAAATAAAAGGAGTGTTATTATGAACAAATTATTATGAAATGATATCAAAGCTAAAAATGTTTATGAATGGCTAAGGTGTCCAAAGGAACAAAGTTGGATTTGTGAATGGCTAAGGATGAAGTGAGATTCAAGGTGGTTTAATTGATTGTTGTTCATTATTTTTGACATTCCATACTATTTATGTTGTGTTGTTATCTTATGACTTTGAACTGTTGTGTTGTTTAATGAATTAAGAAATTGAGTAGGCATTATGTATATGATAATATATATACATAAAGAAAGATTGTGTGCTTATTTAAATTTTTGTTAAGCAGATTATCTACTTTAGTTATTTTTTTTCTTTCTAAATGTTCTTCTAAGAGTTCATCCACCCCTATCAGCAGTGTAAGAGTAAAAATCTCCACAAAGTTGCATGTAATGTAGTAATCTTTGATAATGTATAGTTAGAAAAGTGTTGAGCCATGTAAGTACTTTTGAAATTGGCTATAGCAAAACTTATTGCAAATTTTTTGAAATTTTTTATAAAATGCATTTTTTAAGAATTTGTGTGATGATATCAAGCTTGAGGTTAGTTTAGGCAAGGCAAAATCGTAAAACAAGTTCCACACTAATCATAACTAGGTGGGTCATGACAAGTTTATGAGCTAATTTATTTTTTCACTTGCTTTTTTTGTCCACATTTATTCTTAATTCTAAATATAATTAACAATAAATATAATAGAAAACTTAAAAACATATTCCATAACAAACTTAAGAGTTATTTGCTTCACACAAGAAGTTAAATATATTTCATAAAGCAAGCAACACCATTCTCACACTAAAAACACATAGATGTTCAAAGCAAATGATCAATTAAGCACCTCAATATTAATAGATACAAAAATGTAGAGTCAAACTTTAATAGGTTGCAAAACAATGATAAATTGTTGCGAAAAGAAGCAACATCTTTAGTCTTGCATTGGCAAGCTTAAGTATAATGAAAGATTCTTGATGCTATTTTTTCTAACTATAATTTATCATCAATTTACAATCATTTTCATCACTTAGAAGCCTTCAAGCAATATTCCAATTTAAAAAAAATGCAAAGATGATAAAATTAATGAGAAATTATAATAAAAGAAGTAATGTCTCCATTTTTGCATTACAAGTCTTAAGTTTATTGCAAATCATTAGTTTGCCACATAGAACATAACTGAGAAGCCTTCAAGCAATATAAAAGAATTAAAACAATAGATATCTCACTTTTTCTTTTCATTTAAATTTTATTATTCATTGTAAGTTATAGTTTTTCATTTGATTTGATTGTTCAATCTATTGCAAGTTATATCTATATAATTGTATAAGAAAACGTTATGGTTTATGAAGTTTTTCCATCTATTGCAATTATATCTATTGTTATTTATTAAATTATTCATTTAAAGTCCTTTTGTATCTATTATTGTTATTATTTGTACCTATATAATTGTATAAGAAAAATATAATTATTCAATGCCTAAAAAAATAATTCTAATGCCATTGACATATAAAATTATAAAGTTTTTGCTTGGAACATATTTTTAAACCAAATATTTTAGTTAATGACATTTTTTTTATTAAAAACTAATATTTAAACCTTTATAATTAAATGACATTACTTTACTATACACGTTAGTTTTTTCATAGGAACCAATGTTTAATATTAGGACAATTCAAATTACAAGATGTGATATGAAAATAAAAAAGGTGAAGTCATAGTGCTATTTAGAAATTTAATCGCAAAACTCTTCTAATCCTAAAATAATTATCTTTCTACCAAGGTATACTCACATTCCAATCTTAAGATAATTTTCTTTATTTTTTTTGTTTGTAGTCACCAATTGCTTTGCAATATCAAAGATATGTTATCTCATTCGTAAATCTATGGAATTGTGCATTCATTGGAAATGCATAAAAATTTCTTAGCAATTTTCTTTTGTTTTTGCAACTTAATCTCTCTCTTTTTTTTAAGTTATGCTTACATACATAATTACTTGATTATTAATTTATATAGTATATTGAAATATTTAGATAATATGGGTATCATTTAAGAGATACACCTGAACAATGAATTAACTATATTCAGATAGAATGATATCTATGACAAATTAGAGGGTAATTATTTTTCACTATGATAAATCTTTTCTTCATAGTTATTATAACATTCAAATTTTTATTTGCTTACTTTATTCCCTTATAGTTTGAAAATGCTCAAGATGTATGCAATCCTATACCTAAATTGTATAGAATTAATATAGAGAAAAAATAGGGCTATTTAGTCTATTATGAATTACATATGCTAAATTTAGGATTATATACTATTATTAACACAAAATATACATTATTTTTCTATTCAAATGTGGTCTGTATATATTATAAAGTTGTAGTATTATGATTTTAGGAGTTTTAGATGTATTTCAAGTTGGAAGTAGTGCATTAGAAAGTGTCATGAGATGTTGTAGAAAATTGAGAGGATAAGGAACAAGTTTTTTTTTTAGGAATATAATACAATATTGGTTATGTGAATCATTGTAGTGATAAATTGAACACTTCACATCCTTTAATTAAATAAACCAATGTTAACTTACAATTTTTAATAAACATTATAAAAATATAATCGACACCATTAAATGTAATTGATTATCGAATGGTGTGACCTATAAGAAATGAAAACAATTTATTTGTTAGGAAATTAACATAGCATTTTTTTCTATGGTATTTTTATAACTTACATTATAAAATAATTACTACAATAGTCGATAAAATAACAGTTCAAAATCAATGTCTAATCCCTTAAACAGGTGATTTAAATTTGTGATTATGAAGTAGTTTTAGGTATGCCATAAATCATGTGTAAGGATGTGAGTAATATAGATGGAATTTTATCCTTCTTATATAGGAGAAGTGATACATATAGGCCATTTAATTGAGTACGACTACGAAATGCATGGCCATACTTAGATGAATTAATATGTGATATTAACTCATTTATTTAATGTTGATCTACTTAGAAATTAAGAAACACATATATTAAATTATAAAGAGTGTGATGCATTCCATACATCGAGTTCAATCTAAATATCTAAGACGAAATAGATAAACTACATGGAATATTAATCACAAAAAGTTTATATTGAATTATTGATATTCTCACTATTTGGATGACAGTGATATATTACTAGATACCATTCATTATCTGTGGTACTAAAATAGGATTTTAGGATCACTACTAATATAATAAGAACTTATAAAGTCACATATAAAGAGTGTGTCAAATATTGAAATCATAATATAATTAAAAACTTTTAGTTAGACTAAGTTTACTAATTGGGATAGGCCCACTAGAATTGAACTTCATTAAATAATAGCACAATATGATAGAGTTATACTAAAAGAATGCTAAATAAATTCTAATTATTAACTAGAGTCATATCTAAGCTTGGTTAATAAACAAAACCCAATTATCTCCTTTTTTAATGCAATTCTAGCTAGAGATAAAAAAGGACTTTATTTGAGATAAAATAAATTAGTTGTATAATAATATTATTAGTTAAATCCTCTTGGAAGAAATTATATGGCAAGATATTTACCCTTTTTGAACAAAAATATTTAGCCAAGATGTTTATCACATGATTTGATTAGTATCTGGCCAAGATTAGAAACCCTACAGTTATCATCCATAAAATAGAGATAGTATTAAGAATTAATTAAGAGTGTGTGATCTAAAACCAAAAAAGTCCTTGCAACTAGCACTATGTTAAAAAAGAAAGAAATCCCATCTGATTAGATTGAAGTATTTAACTGCTTGTGTAAATACCATAGAGACATTGCCCTTTTAAATAACAATTGTGATTCATGACAATCCTATTTGTGAATTCATGATCATCTTATTCATACCTTCGTGACTGGATCATTTGGATGCTAGTAATTTGATTATTCATTAGGAAGCAAAGTGGTTTTTTTCCTACAACAAGAGTGCTTCACACAACAAGGATATAAACACTAACACTAGCTTTTGCTTATTCCACTTGGATCTATGGTGGCTTTCAGAGTAAATTTAAAAAATTTTTTCATTGTGCTTTTTGATGCAAAACTTAAGAGCACAAACAATCCTAATTATTAATTTCTTAAATTTCTAAGGTTCGTGTAAGAAATAAAAAATAGGTTTGAATCTTCCTATATACTTCAAAATATTAAGAAGTTATGCTTTAGGATGGCTCATCTCCAACTATGAAGGTCATTGATAGTCCATAATATCGAAACAAGCTGGGATTATTGGAAAAGAAGGAGCTACTACACTACTCTATTTTTAGCAAGTTGTAATTGCATTTGCACAATTTCTCCAAGCCATCAACATAGTAGCTAACTAAGGAAAAGAGGGGAGAATGGCAGCATAATGCATGATAATGGATAAAGGATTTACTCATGGCTAAAGGAAAAGGAAAAGGAAACGGAAACCATGGTGAGGGGAGAAAGGGAAGGGGTGAAGGGAGAGAAAAAGATAAGAATAATGCAAAGAGAAAGAGAGATCCAAAACGGAACAAAAAAAGAAGAAGAAGGAAAGCTATGGCCTTAGATCTAGTGCTTCACATGTATACTGTAACCTCAAGTTTCATTGAATCTAAAGTCTTCATCCAATTAACTCTTTTAAAGGAAAAGAAACAAGAGGAAAACATATGATGTAATGGTGAATGTAATAACCCCTAATCAAAGCCAATCCTATTCAATCAATACACAAATTTATCATTCCCATTTTCTTAGGATAAAATAATATATTTAAGACTTGAAAATAAATATTCCAAGATTTTACAAATCTTAAGGAAATAATATATTTAAGTTAATCATAAATATTTTTATAAATTGGGGTACTCACTATTGTTATATAGTTAAAATTTTATAAACCAAGTACCATAAGAATTATTTAATTCAATCTTAATTTAACACTTTAGTCGAGTAAATATAATTGTAATGTTGTTGGGAAAAAACATTTATTTATTCAAAATTATTTACAAACAAAAATTTTAAATAAAATGATTTTTTAAAATATATACTTTAAAAGTTGGTGTTTAAAAGTATATGAATAAAATAAGAAAAATATTAATTATAGTTTATACATTACAATAATACATATCTATAATGAGTTTTTCATCACTTTTTTTAAGGAAATTAAGATTGTACATTTCCTTTGAATTTGGATTTTTTTAAAGTCTCCAAATGAAATATTACTTTTCACCTTCTAATTAAGTATTGCAAATTTCTCTTTGAATTGACACATGTGATTGCTTCCTTCATTATCATGATACCATGTACTTTGATCATCTTTCTTTTAGTGTTAAGTGCTAACAATAAAGTTGGCTCTTTATCTTGTTGGCCTTTCTTTCCAATACTATTAGTAGCATAGCAACATTTCAAAGAATAATGGCCATGTTTATTATAATTATAGCATTTAATTTTAGATTTTTCATATTTCGTTTCATTTGAATTTTGATAGTAGGCATCTCCTTATCTTCTTGCTCTTCCACAGCCTCTATTGAATTGAAAGTTTCTTTCATCATTATTTGAATCTTCACCATTTTCTCTCCCTTTTTTTCCTTAACCACACCCATGCCCACACCTATGACCTCTTCCTTTTTCTCTTCCTTTTTTACTCTTCTCTCCTTTGTCATTTTTCAAATGAAGCTTTGCTTGAAGGTCTTGAATAAATGGGTCTTCCTTCTTCTTCTTTCTTTCATCTTGGACTTTTAACGATCCCATGAGTTCATCAATAGTCATGGTCTCTAGATCTCTTGTTTTTTCAATAGTAATACTGACAATGTCAAATTTTGAATTAAGTGGTCAAAGAATTTTTTCAATCAGTCATACATCTTCAACATTTTCTCCATAGTTTTTCATTTTATTGACAATCATCGATATTCTAGTGAAATAATTCAAGATGAACTCAACCTTTGTCATTTGAATAGATTCAAATATGGCCCATAAGGTTTGAAATTGAACCTTTTTCACCTTAGCCACTCCTTTGAAGACATTTTGGAGAATCTCTTATGCTTCTTTTTGCTTTTATTGTAGTAGCAACCTTCAAAAGCAAACCTTCATCCGAAATCGAATGGATCATGGAAATTGCAAAATGATCTAATCTACGATTCCTTGTCAAGATTTTTCTTTGATTTTGATTCAAAGCTATTTCATTCTCAAATTCTTCATAACTTTTCTCTATAACATCCTATGCTTATTAACCACCAAGTAAGGCCTTTATTTACACATACCAAATGACATATTTTTCTTTTATGAGTTTATGAGCTTAAGCAAAACTATTACTCATTTTTGTATTTTAGTCAAGTTTTGATGCTCATTGTTGGAGGAAAAGGAATATATAAGAGAGAGAAAGAGGGAGAGAGCTCAAATTTTGCTTCATTAAAAATGTTCAATATAACTAAGTGTTTATAGTTACAAAAAATTATTTAAGAGATACATTTATTTAATAAATTATAGTGAATTGTTAATGGTAACACTTAAATATTATAATTGATGGATTATTAGCTACATAACTGATGGCTTATTAGCTTCACAATTAATGGATAATTAATTTCATTCGGAAATCAAAGAAACACGATCTCGAATCTTTTAGAAATTCCTTTTCCACTTGTAATTATTTGTTGCACTAAACACATTAATATTTATTTTTCCGTACCTATTTTGCAAGACCATGTAACATTATTTTATGGAAATAAAGATGAAATATAAATCATAGACAAAAGAGAAAGAACATAAAAGAAAGCAAAAGCAGTAGGCCACCTCCTCCCTGCATCACCCTAGTCTCTCTTTTTCTTCCAACACTTCCCATCTCTCTCTCTCTCTCCCTTTACCAACTAAGCAAAATCACTACCTCATTCTCTCACAGCCTTATAACTCGGTCTCGCCTCCCATGGCAGCAACAGCAACACTAAAGCTGGTTTCTTTATTGCTGGTAACCACCGCAAACATATTCACAATGAGAATGAAGCCGGCAGATTGCCAGGAGATAGTGGGAGGAGGAAGAGGAAGCTGGTGCGTAGCGCGGAGCGATGCGAGCAGCCAGGCGCTGCAGACGGCGTTGGACTATGCTTGTGGAGCTGGTGCCGATTGCATTCCTATTCAACAAGATGGTCTCTGTTTTCTCCCAAATACAATACAAGCTCACGCTTCCTACGCTTTCAACAGCTATTATCAGCGCACGGCCAGAGCTCCTGGCTCCTGTGACTTTGCCGGCACTTCCACCATTGCGCAGACTGATCCCAGTATGATATATGTCAAATCTCTTCCTCCATTTTTATCTCTCATTTTTTTGTAGAAGTTTATGATATTTTATATCTTAATGGCTTCTAAGATTTGTGTTAGTTCTTTCTCTGTTTTAAATTTTATTTGTCATTTTTATTTTATTTTATTGATTTGTCTTTTTTCTCATTTAATTTTGTTGTGTTAGGCTACGGATCTTGTGTGTATCCTTCTTCTGCAAGGTATGCTCTGTTTCATTTATTGTTTTATGTTACTGTTTCTTTACTGCGTATTTCTGATGCATACGGTAGCAGTTAGCGTCATTCAAAATGATACACTCAGACTCCAACTTAATAAAATGCTAAACTCACTTCCACATCCACGTCCATTGGGCTTGGATATTTACCCCTCTCTGATAACAGCAGGAGTGGGATTGGGAACGGCAATTTTTGTTATAAGATAGCAGAAGGGGTGAAGGCATCGTAATGAAAATAGGATGGTAGAATCTAGATTCTACAGTTCTAAATTGTTATTACCAGTGTTAAATGAAAATAGACAAAAATAAAAAAAAAGGGGGGAGGGGGAGGGGAGGGCGTGAATGTTACGGCCGTAAAATTTAAAGCTAATTGCGCATTATATAATGAAAATCTTATATGAGTACTAGTTCATATTATTTATTTAATATTATTTTTTAATTTAATATAATAGTATGTCAAACTAATTAAAATCTATTTCTCAATAAAATGTTAAAATTTTTAACTTTTATTTTACTAAAAAATTCTTAAATGGTTGTACTGCAGTTATTGTGGTATTAATAATACGTTATATTGGGATATTGTAGCCACAATGTATAATTATGTCTGTAATTTACACAGGAGCTATAATTATGATATAACGCGGTTGCAGTGCCCTAATTGGAGTGCATGATTGTGAACTTTTTTTTTTTTAGAGTATAAATGAATAGCGAGAAGTGAAATCAGGATGACTGATTTTAGAATAGTACACCATATTTTTTACGATTCCAATGAATTGGTTTTGTTTCTTTATCCTCAAGCAAATGGATTCTAAGATCTTGTTTAATTACGGCTTTCTTGCCCTTTTTCTCACTTTTGGGTACAAAGGCTTGACAGAGAAAATACAATTAGATATTGGACCACAGTTGAACAACACTACTAGAAAATCTTAGTTCTGTGGGGGAATCAACCAAACTTGAAAAGGAAGTGGAGTTTAGCTGAGAAGGGTTATTAGTTTAAAAAGAGACTTCCTATCGCAGTCCCAAAGTGGAATGTGAGAAAGAGGAATGGGTATGTGGATCCCATGTACCTTATGTATCCTCCTCCTCCTCCTCCTCATCATCATTTTCGTGAGTTCACATTTTCTCTGATAATTAAGTCACTTATCATGAAAATTTTGAAATCCTACTGTTCTTTTTTTAAAATTGTAGAATTTACAGAACTATAAATTTTACAACTCATAAGGAATAACTTTCAAGTATATTTATATAAATGTATTTAACAAAATTGAATTTAAATTTATTCAGTTTGTAAAAGTAAATATAAGAATATTATAATATTTATAATATTTATGTTTTAGGTAATTACCATGGATTTGGAAAAAATATATAATATATGAGTGATCTTAATTTTTTTTATATATAATTTATTAAATTGGTTTAAGTTTTTTTTTGGTAGATTAAAAAAAAAAGACATTACAAGTTTTAAAAAATTATGGTACCAAGAGAGAACAGAGACATAATTTTAGAAGAGAGAACCGCATACAATTGAAATTTATTTAATGAATGTTTTCAACTTTTTGATATTACTCTTCTTAAATTAATATTAGTTATTATATAATATTTTTAAAAATTTCAAATTAAGTTGAACCAAAAAACATAGAATAAATTATTTTTTTGTGAAATGTTGATTCTTTGCTGCCAATAAAACAAATTCTAACCACTTCCCATAAAGTGGACATTTCAACTTCAAGTGGGAATTTGCTTTTTGTGTAAATCAAACACATTACTTATTCGATTGTAAATTAGAGAAATAAGTGGGATTAAAGTGATGCTTGATTTGTTGAATTATATATGTTTTACAATCATAATATTTTTGGGAGTGTGATTCTTATGATTGTAATTTTCCAAAATGTCATATTACAATGTTCGGTCCATTAAAAAGAATCATGAGAAATGCCATATTATATTATGTTTAAGTCATGCTCATTAAAGTGGATAATAATGGTGGTGATAGTTAATGATAATGAATTATAAAAATTAAGGAGTAGCTAGTGTTGACTAATAGTTAACTTTGGTAGCTAACGGTATATGGTAGGTTAAGGTAGTGAATAATGGTAAATTTAAATGATAGAATTCAAAAGAATAAATAAAATGATTATTTTATATCTTTAAAATATTCATCTGACATAAAAATAAAAACATTTTTTATTATAAATTTTACTTAGGATCATGAACACTTTGAATTGAATAATATAAAACACAAGCTTAGGTTGTATATGAATTGAGCTTATCTTATTTAAACTAAGTTCGTTTAAAGTTAAATTCAAATAAATTTTTTATAAGTTGATCTCAAGTTGCTCATAAGTAATTAATTCATTTACATTACTACTATTATCAACAACCTTTTTTTAAGATAGATTTTAATTTACTTGCATATAGTTTATCAATATTTCATTTTAGTCACATGTAGGCAAATTTGGCAATGACTTTTCAATGAGCTTTACCAAACATTAAGAAAAATCATGAAAAATCACTTAGTAGGTAAAGTGAAATAATGATAATTATAATGGGTAAGTTGTATTTTTTTCCTTAAAATAGAAAATATTTATTGCAAAATTATTTTAGTGAAATTGATGCTTGTCCTTTAGAATTGCTTACATAGACTAATTGCTTGATTATTTTATGGTGTCTAGCACTGCTGGAGGGACCAACACACCAACTACAACCCCACCTATGAACAATCCAAATGTGCCAAGTCCTACAATGACAACACCAATCATTGGAGGTGGCAGTGGTAGCACTAGTGGGCTTAATCCTATGATGAACCCTCCATTTCCTGATGATTCAATAGCACCATCAAAGGCAACGTCCAATGTGTTTTTAGTTCTTTTTTCCTCCATTTTCATCTTATGCCTTACATTTTAGACAATGTAGGATTTTTGAAACAGTTACAGATGCTACCAATTTTGTCAAAAGCATAAGGAAGGCTTTTATTGTTTATAACCAACATCCTTTATCATATTCTTTCATTGTTAAGGTTATGAACAAGTTGAAGTAGCACTGGACATGGGCATTTTGAGAAAAGTAGAGCTAAGGTTATGGCTAGGTCTTTATTCATATTCTAGAAATATAGGCCTTATATTCAATTTAATGGTTCAATTCAATTGTTCTCCTAGTAGTATTCATGTTTTGCAAATAGTTCAACACTATAAGTGATTTTATTTTTATTACGATTCAACTTTGGACCATCATTATTAATGTAAAGACATTAACCGGACATTTTTACATGCCATTTCAAACAAACTATTTTTAAGACTTTATTATTTTCTAAAAGCATGCAAGATGCGGAAAGTATGCAGTTGGAAAATATACTATTTTTTGTGTATAAGAATTTTGAAATTCTTATTTAGAAAACAAATATAACAAAATCTTTGACAAAGGATATTTTGAAAAGTTCTTCTAATAGGAAATAGTTAGTAATTTATATGCAATAGAAAGAACCGCATCTAAATAAATAGATATATCAAAAACTCTTTTCTTTTATTCAAGAGAAAAAGATAATATTTGAAATAGATGTATTAAATTTGAAGGACATGTTTACTTAAAAATGCCTTAAGAAAATAGAAAGATATTTTAAAATAAAAATTGATGAAGAGCTTTTCTAATTATTTCAAAAAGAATTAAGTTTCATTTTGAAAATAGAATAGGATCCGGTTAGAAAAACTTCAAAATTCAAAAGACCCTATTCATTTTCTTATACTTTTGGAATAACATACTTTCTTTTAAAACTAGAAAAACCATATTCTTTTTTTTTTCTGAATCAAGTAACATATTTCATGTCAAAACATTTCTTTATAGATCATTTATCAATTTTTTGCAAAGAAAATGATTGCACGCCACTTGTTATGTAGTTGAATCTTTACAAATTACCTTGAATATTTGAACATTGTTTTATTCCTTTCTTTTTATAAAAATCATGACCTTCATGTCACGAATTCCATGAGCATCCTTTTAGCAAATTGAACATCATTTTATCCATATGAAAAATAATAAGATAATCATTTAAAGAAATAATAGTAAGGGTTACTAAAAGTCATGCATTCAATACACACACACATATAATTTCATGTAGAAACAAAATAACTAGGTTCATGCATTATACCTAATGTCATTAGTTTTATGTTATAAAATACTATACAAACCATAAAAATAACTTTGAAAGTATTTAAATAAGTTTTAAACTTAAATTAGATAGTCTTAATAATAATTTAAAAACTAACTACTATTATAGTGCTAGTCATCAAAGTTAGGTACTATAAAGCCCTTAGAGATTGGAATAATAGGAGGAGGCTCATCTATTGTGACTCTTACTAGTAGTACTAGTGCTACAAGAAATGTAGGATTGTAGGGTGCGTAATCGTACTCCTTCATATCAAACTAGTACTTGAATATCATCTTAGTGGGATCATCCCATATGGATACCTCAAAAGTTATTTAATAGCCTATATTCTTTGTTGCATGAGCATCAAGACATTATTGGACAAGATTTGCCACTATTAGTTCAAATCTAACTACCCTCATTCTAGCTTATTATTGCACTCCAATGTTCTCAATCTTAATGGTGAAATGAAACTCCAATCTAAACCAACCATATGTAGTCTCATACAAGTGTCACCATAAATCTTTGAACTTAATGAGTCTTATTTAGCTACTATGTATCTAAAAAACATATGCACTAGTAAAACGAGTAATGAATTACTTAGTGAATAGTTATCAAACTAGTTTTCCAATAGGTTTTTGCTAAAAAAACCATACATATACAAAAATATACCAAAACAATTTGATTCTTACTAGGATACTTTATTTTTCATTATTTTGCATTCATAACTCAAGTGAAAGTTATATACAAATATAAGCATACAATAAAATATTGGTAAAAGATACAGGGTTACTATGTTATTACTTACAGGCTAATTTTATTTTACTGGTCTGATGCTTATCCCTCCTCATTACTTACCGCATGTTATTCCTTTCACGCAAGAGTACAGGATGTTGGATTATCTCCTATTATTTTTATAACATAAGTCAAGTTTGGATAGTCTCATAGACTTCCAATATTTACATATTTCTCATATTATATTCATAAATCATGTGGATGCATTTTCACGTAGGGCATTTAGCAATATCATTTCATAAATCATGTGCATGCATATCCATATAGGCCATTTAACCACTTCATTTCAAAAATTATATAGGCATTTAGCCATATCATTTCACAATTTCACAATAACTTTCAAGGTAGGATTAGAATACCTTCCATGCCATAATCAATTATATACACAATACATATTCACTGTAAAATATTATAGCAATATCTTGATTAACTTATCACATAATAAGTGACTATTTTCAACATTTCATGTTCTAGTTTTCTCTAAAGGTCATCAACTTTTTTCCATTCATATTAATCATACACAATTCAAGATTTTTATATCAAACTTGTTCCCTAATTTTCATAAATCTTTTCATTGTTCACTAAAATATGAATTTTCATCTCATTAAAAGAAAATCTAGCTCTTTGTTTTCTAATAGAAACTATGGGTTCCATTTTCGATTTCTCTTCCAATTTGTTCCAAACTCAATAATATTTCATGTTTAAACATTCTATATGATTCTTATGCATTTGAATACCAATTTCTTTCATAAAAAATTTGCAAGAATAGCTCATGATTTCCAATGAAAGCCCATACATTATGTCATTGAATTTTCTAATATTTTATGCCTCAAATCTATCAAAAACCCTGCTCATACATACATACACTCCTTAAACATTTAAGGAGATAATTTCTTATATAAAAATAAAGGAAGGACTTACAAAGTTAGTGATAAAACCATGAGTTCTTCACTAATTTTCTAGTATTTTAACTTTCAAATTGGACAACAATTGTCATCCAAGAATTCTACACAATTGCATAATTTTAGAAAAAAAGCTTGCTTTTTTCTAGAAGTAAGCTTGAGGGTTTTTGAGATAATTTTTTATCATTACATATCTTAAACACAAGAATCAAGTTTTCCTTAAAATTTCATAATCTTTTGCTAGTTTCCAACACCATGGCTATGATTCAAGAGGTTAATGTATTATTATTATTATTATTATTATTATTATTATTATTATTATTATTATTATTTTCTTTTTAAATATTGATTATAAGTATTACTTAGGTATCATAGCAAAATATCATGTTATAAAAACTAAAATTTCTTGTAAAAAGAACACACTTCAAATGATTACATTAAGAAATGCATGAGCTTTTTATGGGTTTTCAACTTCATTTTGTTTTCGATTTTGTACAAAAATAGGATTATGAATAGAAAGCTATTTTTCTAACAACATAGGTAGTCATTCTCAAAGTCTCCCATTTTTGGTTTCAAGAAAATTCTTAAACTCTTTTTCAAGATCCTTTTACTTCCTTTTTCAAATAAACTTTCAAAGAATTTCCATTTCATTTCAAAATCAAAGTTTGCATCAAAAATTTTCCAAACTATTTTTCATTCTTTTTTGAAAATGATAGACAAAACATTCTTTTTACAGCATTCACACCTTTGAGTTTCAAAATACCACCCTTCATGATTCTTGAAAGACATCTTTATAGGTTCAAAACCAATGATAAAAAAGAATCAAATCTTAATATACAATTGATTTAGATTAACATACATAGCAAAATTTTAAAATTTTCATCCAAAACCTTCCTAGGATCCATGCAAAAGTCTTAAACCAGTATTAGGAATTTATCTTATTTGTGCTCATGTTCTTTCTGAACGAATCCTTGAGAGATCGAGATAAATTAAATGCCGGTTGGAAGGTACAACATCTCTACGGTATCCACACGGAGTGAACAATGACTTCTCCTCTCCACGAAGCTGCTAGGATTCGTTTCTCTCATTTGGATAAGGTTTGGACATTTTTTAAAGTGATTTAGGGTTTGATTGAAGCCAATGTATGTTTTGTAATGTGCTGCCTTTAAATCCTTTTATAGAACTAAGGCATATCACAATCCTAATCCCACTAGGATAATACTTCAAAAATTCTAATCACACTAAATAACTATCATCTTATCCTTATCCTAGAAAAAGTGAGGAGAGATAGGACTTATCTATTAATTATCTAATATTAGATAATAATAATAATAATAATAATAATAATAATAATAATATCTCATAATATAATTATTTAATATATAATAACTTAATTATTTGATATTATTTTAATATAAAATAATATATAATATATATATTACATGAATAAATATATATTATCTTAATAATATATATGCATGAAAATAAATCTAATTAATTAAATTTTAGTCTAACTAAAACTTAATTAATCATTGTATTATTTCTACTCCTTTTGTGTGACCCTACAGGTTCTTACTATGTTAATAATGACTCATTTTGGGCCATAAATAGTGAGGGATATCTAGCAATACATCACTGCCACTCAAGTATTAAAAATATCTATGATTTGACATCTATCTAATATATGATCAGTATTTTGCATCATAATCCCTTTTGTAATAATATCCAAATCGAACTGGAGGCATCGAGTGTGTCATCCTCATCAATATTCAATTTATATTTCTTGTTATTGAGTAGACTTAAAATAAATGATCAATATCACATATTGATCTAATTGAGCATGACCATACATTTCTAAGTCTCATTCAATCAAGGGGCCCAAGGATGTTTCTCTTTTATACAAGAGTAACCAAATCCCATTTACATCACTTACTTCCCTCTGCATGATTTATGACACACCCAATTAACGTCCTACTCATTATCCCGATTAAAGGTGACATAGGACGACATCAAAGTGAGTAACTCTTCATGTAAAAAACTGTAATGACTTCAGGTCAAAGGACTATGCGCATTTGTAATCATATGAGAATAACTAATGACACATTTATTCATGCAATATTCTTACAGTGGGTCAATCTAGTATATTATTCATTAATAATGTACTTATGTATTGACTTGATATCACATATCTATGATTCATAATTATCAGTCACTATACATATTAGTCTCAATATATTATTATTATCCTTTTCATAATAATACTTACCTAGGAGCATTTTAGGAATAGCAAAGCTATTCTAAGGATAATTATTATATTTAAGTTATAATTTACATAAAATAAAATAAAATATAATAATTATATTGCCAAAATGAAACGTAATACATTATATAATATTACAATCATCTCTATGATTGGCTCCTAAGATACACACCAACAGAAATCAAGATTTTCAACTCACCTTTATGCAAGAACAAGACACACACCTTATACATATACAATTTTTCAATGGAAAACTTAAAGGAAAAAGGCTAGATAATTTACTCACTTCTTTGATGTTTTTCAAGTTGAATATAAATCTATGGATTCAAGATTTAATTTTTCGAGAAAACAAAACAAAAGTTAGGAAAAATTTCTCAAAGAAACTACAAAAGAGATTAAATAACATGAAAAGATGATTCTTTTAACCTTCATTGAAAGGATTTAAAAGTGTTTTTCTCCAAGAACACTTTAGAGAAACTAGGAAAGAAAATAACAAAACTCACTCTCACTTTCACTTTCTCACTTTAGAAAACTGTGACTCTCACTTGAAATGGTGAAAGGAATTTAGCTTGACAGCTTGCCTCTTTATAGTAAAATGTTAAGCCTACATTAAGCTACACATGACATCATTTTAAGTAAGCATTCTTGTTCCTTAAGTAGAAAAACATGTTGGCTTCCTTAATGTGAAGCATATATTTAAAAAATCTCACTAAATTATGGAAAATATTCTCTCAATCTTAGTTCATTAATTGCACATGTGGTAGGGAAGCTTCCTTTAGGAGCTTCTAACTCAGGCTTCTAGCCAGTTATAAATAACCATGTGTTAATTAGGTAATATAGTAGTAGTAATAGGCTAATTTGAACTTTTAACCTTCTTTATCACCATTTAAAATGCATAAATCCAATGTCCATCTTCAATTTTCCAAAATAAAACCATAATTTTCTCAAATCAATGATACTTCTAAAATTTCTAGAAAAATTAAGCTTAAGAGTGAAAATTACACTTAGTTTCCAAGAAAGAGATTAACTTTGACTTGTTAACTAAATCTTAAAAAAAATTATAAATCAATAGATTAGGCTTTATAGGATGTCAACCCTTTTCATACCTTTCTAATATAGTAACTAGTTAGATCTTTTACTATTTGAAATATTTCCTTTGAATTTAGAAATTTCTTCTTTTAGTTGTTACCTAAAATTATGCAAGCCTCCTCAATTTTACCAAAAATTCACATTTGACTACTTTGGATTTTCGTAGGATAAACTTAGGTAAGATTCTTAGATTACTTCAAATTTCTATTAACCTTTGATTTTAGGCACTTCTAATAATATTCTAAATTTTCCAAAATAATTTCCATCTATTAGTGGGCCTTATTTATAATTACCTACTGCTAAATACTCCTTAATTTTATTCTAATGATCTCAATCTATTAGGTTCTATCGGGTATAACAATGTCGATATTCTTCATTTCTCACTATTTTTATTTTGAATTTTCCCCTATCACTTTTTAAGGCCAATGACTTTTGCAAACAACTATTTAGGGATGGCAATGTAACATATTTGAATATTTAACCTAGCCTTCTAAATCTATTAAATCCATTATGCGCCTAACAAGATTTGTTTTAAAGTTATTGATTTGATTCATTTTAGATTTGTTTTAAATAATAAAAATTAAAATTATGTCTTTTTTGAATAATAATGGACATGATATTATTTTCTTAATATTCAAAATCAAATCTTTCAATAGTTAGTTTATTTGAGTCTAATGTCTATTGGATTTAAATATAACTAAATGGTAAGCCAATGTGATACATAGGTTATAAGTTTATTTTCATCAAAATTGAATATTTATTTATATAAATAAAATTTAAATAAATTTATATTATGAAAATATTTAAATTTATTTTTTTGTATTTATTATATAATTATACATTTAGTTTTGTAAATAATAATTTTTAATATATATTGCTTTTGTTAAATAAAAGTATGCAAAATTAGCTAAAATTTTTGTCATCAATTATAGTGCTCTTCATAAGTTTCCTACAATTTCAATACATTGTTAAATAAAAAATCTAAAACCTAAAAGGAGATATAACGTAGTGAAAATGGAAAATTAAATAAATGGAAATTCTTACAACTTATCTTATTCCTTATTGTTTTTGGTTAAACAAAGGGGCTAATGCTTAACAAAAAAATAACTTATGAAAAAACTATTGGATTAGTCTCACAGACTCTTAAACATCAATAAAGAAAATATGCAACATATGAGGAGGAGCTATAATAAACTCATTAATAAGAAAAAATATTCATTATATTATTTCCTCTTATTTCATGCCTTTTAGTGAATTATACATGTTTAATTTTATAGAATTGGCCTTCTTTTATAATTTAGGGTGGTTTCATAATATTTTGAATTTATTCGATTAATGCGAGATTTTAACACTACTTATGTTTTTCAGCTATATCTTGGGCCTGGATGTTTATGTTTTTAAGCTATATCTTGAGCCTAGATGTTGGATTAGGATGAATTTTATACCATTGGAAAACTTAAAGAATGATTTATAATTTTTGTATTTTGGTGAAAGTCTAATTTTGCCTCCTTCAAGCATTTATTTAGCCAAAAAACTGAAGCCTTGTCTCTATCATAATTGAGTCAGCTTTGGTTTTTGGGTTATATTTGGAGCTACAGATATCCAATCAATGTGAAACCAGCTCCTAAAGCTCTATAAGACCTATTCTACAACTTTTATGTTTTATGGATTAACCAAATTATATTTTTTAGTGGTCATATAGTAGTTGAAAATTAGACTTGTGGGAATTCACTGCTATAATTGTTAGAGTTAATTACCTTGTAAAAAATAGGTGTAAGCTTCTAAAAATTAGGAAGGCCTTATTCTTGTAATCCTAAAAGACATACAATCCAGTTTCAATAGGGTTTTAGGTTAATTAGATTAAATAAAAGGAGACAACTCATTAAAGAAGAGAGATTTTTACACATTTAGCATAACTTTTCTCTTCTTCTTCTAGTTATTGTATTTTCCAACCATAGGAGGCTAATTTTCAAAGTTAATTCAAAGAGTTTGAGGCTCTATTCTATCAAATTATGAGATTATAATTTGTAATGTTAACTTTCTTTAATTAATTTTTTTCCTCATTACTTATGCTAATTTCTTGAAATTGTATGTGTTGAATGTTAATTAGGTATAATTAGTGTTCATCATGTGATTTCTAATATTTTTTCTATTTTGATATTGAATTATGATTGGTAAATTTTAGTTTTATATAGGGTCTGAGGGTTGAGGGATTAATTTGGAAGTTTCTAATATAATTTCTCAATTTAACTAAATTCTATATTTAAGTCAATTTCAATCTAGCTTAGGGATTTTAATAATTGCTTAATTAGGCTAATCTTAATTGATTAAATCCTAGATGATTATCTAACATAGGATTCATGAATTATTATGAGGGTTCTAAGTAATTCAAGGTTGAAGAATTAATTGAAAAGTTAAATATTTAATGATCTATGATTAATCTAAGCCAAAGCATCTCAATTCCTTAAATTGGTTGCTCAATTATATTGATTTTCTTCTTTGTTGTTTTGTTTCTATGTTTTGTTTTGTTTAGTTTAATTACTTTGAATTGGAATTGAACCCCTCTAATTCTTGGTTTTGTGTTCTACATTCATACAACATAGTGGATTTTGCATTTTATCAATATTCTGCATTGCATGTTGATTTACTTCTATTTTGTATCTATTTTCATTTTATTTTTGCATTTTTTTTGCATTATGTTTCTACATTCTTTTAATAAATCATAATAAAGGATAATATCAAGGGATCACTAAGGGTATGATCTAGTTTGTGCTACTATACTGCCTTTTAGCAAACTAATTTTTAATCTAATTTTAGTGCATAACAATTTGTTGATCACTCATGAGTGCTAGGATCAAGAGAAATACTATGGTTGGCTAGTTAGTCTACACATGCATTACCTTCTTTATAAATATATAAGATTTGCATCTTCTATTCTTACTTCAATAGATTATAAATGATTTGAAATAAGCCATCACTTCTAATTTCAATATTAGACAAACATTGAAACAATGCTTTTGAATCACTTTCTAAACAAACCTTCTTGAAACTTGTCTCCCATGCTATCCAAAAGCCACAAATAATGCCTTCACATTTTACTTAAAAAGAAGAATAACATCCCAAAGGCTTTTCAAAGCCATTAAACTAGTTACCAAACATATCTTGACTTACTCCACTACATTTTACAAGTCCAAAACTAGCTTTAGTAGCATAATTTTTACTAATTTTGATCTAATCCTTAGGAAAAGATTACCAAGCAACTTGGATACTACCTATACACCTTTTATATTTCTTATCATCCTTTTAAAAAACACTAACTACTTTAGTAGCATAAGTCTTAATGAACAATATTGGATTCAATGGTTTAACAAAGTCATTAGAATGATCAACATTGTTTATCCGTAACTAAGAAAACCAGAACCTTATAACCTATGTAGTATTCTAGTTGCAACAAGATGAAGATAACACTACATCTATCATATTAAACTTAAATCAATTGATATTGTCCAAGAAACATAAACTATACTAAAAATTTTAAGTGGCATCATTTATTCCCATTTTTTATAAGCTAATTTTTAATCTCTCAACATATAAAGCACATATTCTTCTTTATCCTAACAAAGCATACAAAACATTAGTTAATTTCCTTATATAAAGATGAATGAGTTAGTGAGAAGCCTTCCATAGCAAGCTTGCTATAGAAAGACTCTTACCCTTTGAGGTGCTTTCAATTGCTAAATATGCTTCTAACTAGGTTTAGTCTCCTTATAAGTGTTTTAAGCCATTATTATGACCTTATTCCAATTATGATAGGTATGGAACATCTTCTTTAGTTTCCATAAGCTTAATCAACTAACCATGTTGACCTTGACTTAAAAGGATCAATCTTGTCCTTACAAAAATTAAGTGTGACATTGATTTCAAAATAAACAAATAAAGTTTCCTCTATTTTAGGTCACCTTAAATCATAGACCTATAAACTGATAGATAATTTTTAATACAATTTCTATATAATTCTAAATACAAAATAATACAAAATCAAGAATAAATATATTTACAACTCAAGATTTAATCCTAACTATCAAGTTCTCCCTAAAATGCCTTAAACAATCCAAATAGTTTCATTAGATAACCATTGAATGGTTTTACTAGCATTTATACTTGGTAACTTTATCTTACCTAAGAATCAAGCTTTCATACTTTCAAGTTGATACCTATTTGAAGAATTTCATAATGACCGAAGTAATAAAACCCAAGGGCCTTTCATAAGTTAATAGTTACACACTTTATTGATAGTAATAAAGAAAAATCCTTTTAATTATAGATGAAGCAAGGCTCTTAATCATGCTATTTCACATATAATTATCCAAAATTCATATTTAAAAATCTAATCAATCACAAGAGACTCATTTATGACAAATTCACATAATAACAATATCACATGACAAGGTAAATAAAACACATACATCCTAATCATCATGATCAGGTTGTAGAATATTAATTTAATAATAGAAGGTATCTAACATATTGCATAGTATATTTTAGTCACATATAAATACACTCATCCACCTTGTGACTCTTGATTTAATTTTATACTTTACCTTTTTTCCATTTTTGTTCCTCTTGCATTAATTTTATCCTTTATTTGCATTTCTATTGAGATACTGCTAACCAATAGGCATGTCATCCCTGACATAACTGATCCAAGTCACATATTAATATGCATTCACATCTCAATCTATGATTTCATCACGTTTAATATGAATTCCTAAGGTTGAAAAGGAGTTTCCACATGTATTAGAGGGTCGAATCATAAGATTTAAGGCTAAAAAGATCAAGGAAAGACTCCAAGGACTTATAGAGAGAGTTTAGATACAAGAAAAGGTAAAGGAAACAAGGTTGGAAAAGCTTGGAAGAGCTTAGTTGTTATGTATTTTAGCCTTGGCTAAATCTGTGTAAGTACTCGAGGTTAATACTTGAATACTTAACCTTGGATTCGCTACCATATTCAAATACTCAAATATAGTACTTGCATACCTTGTAGATTTTTGCTTAGTACTCGAGTAGTGTACTTAAGTATTTTAGCCTGCATGCACACCTAAGTGTAATTTTGCCTTATTTTTTATTAATTAAGACATTGTTGGACCTTTTATTAGTTTGGGCCATTGTTTAGCATACTATTTCAGATAATTATTTCTATTTAATTAGATTTCTAAATTAGGCCTAATTAGTCTAATTAGAGCCCAATCAGTTTAGTTAACATTTTAACTTTTAAAACCTATTTGAGGAGGATTATTCTTCATTATTACAACTTTTTCCATTTGTGAATCTGAAAACTTTTTAAGAGTTTTTCTTTTAATGGTTCTAGTAGGAACTTTAGACTCATCAAGATTGATTATACTCTTATGATGTTCTAATTTCACTTATGAGAGGATTAACATACTTTGTGGTATGATATTTTCTCACTAATCACTTTCAATTTTTCTCTTTTCTAAAGGGTTGCATGATTACCTTTCTTTTTCTAGTTTGTCTTAGGGTTTAAAATGATTTAACTGAAGGAATTCACATCACAACTTTACCTAATCTCATTTATAGCATAATAATTCCATCACATATCACATATCACAAATCACTAAAATAACATTCCTTTTCAATATGGTTCATAACATGATTACAAGTAACAATAGTACTTTGCTTTTATTACAAGGCCTCAAAAAATAGGAAAAATAGTACCTTATAAAACAAACATAAAATAAAATTATATGTTCACCGCACCGGATACTATAACCACTCCATTATAAGATTAAATGTTAACTAATATATAGAATTTAAATTTTTATAAACAATAGCTCAAAATTTATGATTATATTAATAGCCAAGCATATACATATGTATGAAATTTATTGCACCATAGGCAGAAGTATAAAATTAATTAAAATGACAAATTTGTAATAAGATATTGTCATGACCTATGGATGTTATGATTGGCATAAAGATATCTAACTAGTATTTCAATACTAAATTAGATATCCTTACAAGCTTTATAAATATTTCAAACCCTACCTAACTTTTTGTTAAATAGAAGTAGTAGTAATAAGAATATGCATAAAACAAATATAGACTATATATATATTAAAAATATTTACATATAAAAAGATCAATTTATTGTATAGAAACATCACTGACTCTACTCATCATAGTCATTTTGGATCCTCCTCAAGATCGGATTCTAAGGAGGTACTAGATTCATTGGATATAGATAAGGTTATGTTACTTCCAAAACTCTCAACCTAAGCAACACACTCTAGTGGGAAAAATATAATTGGACTAGGGTTAGAGTTAAATTTATCCACTATAGTATTAAAATATATTTTGGTATCCCTTAGGGTGGTCCAAGTGTGACAGTTAATGAGTACAATGAAAGTGCCATGCAAGGTTTGGACGGTCCCTATATAAGTATTAGTGTGCTGTATCAAGTCCATAGCCTGAAACTAAAAGGAAAAGAAAAATAACTAAAGAATGAGTACTTACAATACTAAGTGAGTAATAACTTATTATCTCATTCCTATTTCTTTTTTTTTTGTAAAAAACTTTTCTTATACCTTAGATATGGTATATTTAACTCATAACCTCTGTTTATGTAAGTTAATTTATAAAAAATGACAATAGTTAGTATGTAGGTTTTACCTTATATCTTTAGTCTAACCTTATCTTCTATCACCTTAGGCACAAGACTATCAACCTTTTCCCTCCATTACTAACTACTCCTCTTATTCTCTGCAAAGGATGTTATATCTCCTTCCCAATAGCTTGCATATATGATCAATAATAGTGGGATGCCACATGCATCAACCACACTTTGCATTTCTTACCATAAGGTATGGTCAAATATAAATTATGCCATGAATGTTTTATGATCATCTTGCCTTTTCTTGGTATTCTATTCTTGTTACCAAGTATATAATTAAACCAATCACATTGGTTAAGAATTACTTCTAATTTATTGGTACACTCTAATCCTTATCAAATTATTTTGGAAAGGGGGTAATTGCACCACTAAAGCCTAACACACTGTTGAATGCTTAAATTATATCCAAAAATTCTCAAGTGTTATATAATAGTCTTTGACATCTTAGATAAAAATTAGGGTGGGTTTTGTATGAGGGGTTTTAGGTTTAGGCTATTCAATTGCAAGAGTATTTCTCAGTTTTCTTATTCTAGACATTTCTCAATAGGTTTAAGGAATAATTTATTTTAGGAATCAATTCAATCCTAAAAATTTCTAAAATTTTATTCAATATTTCTCACACCTTTAATAGCATCTATAAATTTTTCTATAATTTTTCTTAATCATTTAGTAGGCCATAAAATCTTGTGACCTAAAGCAAAGAATTCTGAGTCCTGCTCTAGGCAATTTTAATTCGTGATTTTATTGGATAACCAAATCAACTTTGATGGCCATGAAATTTTTCAAAAATCCTATAAACATCATAATTAACTACCAAAAAAATTTTCATAATTTTTCATGACCAATTGGTCCCACAAATAATTTAAAATCCAAGACTAAACAATCTGGAACCCTATTGTGGACAACTTTGATATTCTAACATGATAATTCATTCTAAAATTTTTTAAAAATTACCAAACTTTACAAATTGCATTTTTACTTCATGAGAGACCATATAATGTCAAAAAAAATTTTTGATAACTGTAATCCTAGGTTTTTCATGGTCAATAGCTTACTAAAACTTCCTTTTTATGATTTCTAGTATTATCTTAGTAAATTCCTTTATGATAACTAATAATAACTCCATTCATATCATTCTTGATTCAAATACTCTCCTTAATAACATAAAATAACATACAATTTTATTCCAATCCAATTCTTATAGCATCTAACACAAGGTTGCACTAAAAGAAACAATGCTTGCTAAATTCAACAATTTATCAATAAAAACTTCATGAATTCAAAACAAGTTATCACTCACCTTGAAATTTAATTCCAAACCCTTTTTTAAGAACTCTCCAATCAGCAGGTAACCATTAAAATACACTAGGGCTTTAGAGTTTTATTCAAAGAAAACCATATGGAATTGGAAAGGCTAATAAAGAAATTACCTAGTAGGAATTTGTTAGTGTTTTCTTGAATTTTTTTTATTTGCTTCAATTGTTTTTGCTCCAACTTGATTTTCTCTTATTTTTATTTGAGAGTGGCATGCACATAGTGTGGGAAAAGGTTGACCCAAAATGCTTTTATATTCTCTAATTTTTTTAATTAAAATTCCTTAAAAACCCTAGATTTTCCTCATCTTTTCACATGGCCTTTTATTCCAAAGGACACTTGTATACCCTATTTAGACATCCAGTAGCCTTAGAAAAACTGAGAGGGATCAACCCTTTAACCACTAATTTTAAGCCACAAAAAAAGCTGAATATGATTATTACACAATGGCATCAATTTTTGCCTTTCTTTTTCACTTTGGTCCTTAGCTTCTTTTGGAAACTTGGGCTCACATTTTTGGGCCTAAAAAATCATCTTTGAGCCTCTAAAACTTGGCTAATCCAACCCATTGCAAATTAAAAATTAAACCATTCAAAAAGATAAAAATAATTTATTAAATTTGGCCTTAAATTTTTTCACTTTCTTACATTTTCACTCCTAAAATTTTCTAATATTTTTATAACATCACTTTTAATCTTTCATAATCATTTTTAAGCCTTAAAAATTAATTTAGGCTAGCTATGAAATTTTAAAATTAATTTGTTAATTTTCAACTCATTTTCTCACTTTTTCAATTTACCTGATGTTAGAAATATAACAAATTTTCAAGTGAATTTTCATAAGCTTGTTCTTAAGTTTTTAATTTGGTTTTATTCATTATAATGCTTATTAAAATCGCCAATTTTTTTTGGTTTGTCTCACTTTAAAATTACCCCTTTAATTCTCCCAAATTTCACTTGATTTTCCTTCCAAGATTTTGAAATGAAATTTTCTAGAAAATTTTGCTTCTTGCCCTATTTTGGGTTATTATAGATATACACTCATGTCAAGGCACTATTTCTTTCAAAAAGTTTCTAAGGACCCATGTACTTTGCTTGTTTTCATCTACTCATCAATCTAAAGGAATAAATTATAAGTAATATGATACTAACTATCCTTTTTGCAAAACTCCTATTCAAATTTTTTACTATAACACTATAGTAAATTAGACCTTTATATTTTTTTCAAAAACTAAATAAGAAAATTGATTTATTTTTATGTACAAAGGCTTCTTTTTTTAGCTAAATTAGGTAGAAATATTAGTATATGATAGTTTGAAACTTCTTACATACACCCAGAGAGGCTTTCTAACCTAATGGTAGTGGACATTATAGTTATTTACTGGCTAGAAGAGTGTTCCAAAAGCTCTATTCACAGTTAAACTTAGTTGTGTTTTTCACATCGTCAACTCTTTCTTATGATTGTAGCTCGCAATGGCTAAATGGCAGGTGCATTGAGTGATGGTGGCTGCAAGTGGATAAGAATGTGATAAATGGGAAAACTCTAACATGTTGATGTCTTATTGTTTTGCTCCAATTTGGGCTACCTTTGTAGCATTAGTGAGCTATTATCTAGCATAAGGGGGTGCATTGGATGAAAGGTGGCATTAGTGGCTAAGGGGAAGAAAGAAAGATAGTGATATAAAGGGAAAGAGATGGGCAAAGCGAGGGCGAAAGTTAGGAATCTCAAAAAGAAATGAAACTTGTAAAAAAAATAAAAAGAAGGCAATAATGAGTTTCTATTCGGTGCTTCTTAATGCATCGTAAGCTTAAGTTTTGTTAGATCTTTACCCTATATCCTACTTACCAATTCCATTCCTAATTAATCTTAGCCACTCACTAATATTTCATCCTTTTTTGAAATTCCTTTCTAATAACTCTTGTATTAACATAATGAATTCAATAAATTAGGACTTTAAAAGTGTTTATCTTGAAATTTCATAAATCTTAATGAACCTTTGTGAAAATTATTTTAGAAAATTTTGAAATAAAATTTTATCCACCTAAATATAATTTAAAAATTATAGCTTAATAAAAATAAATGCATTAGAGCTTTAAACTAAAAGAATTTAAATATTAATTTTAGCGTACTACAACCACACATTTGTAAGAAATCCAAATTAAATAAAACTCCAAAAGAATCTTATTCAAAATGTTAGTTCCTACATCTATCCATAAAGAATAGATAGATTGGATGCTCTAAATAATATTGGAAGGGAAGGTTTACTCTAATAAGGTCCTAATCCTAATCCTTACTGTTTACTTCAAAGTCTTTAATTAGTGCATTCAGCTAGTTTTCATCTAAAGGAATTTATGCATACTGGTGTAATGATTTTACAACATTTATCCACTTAGCAATCCAAAGAATAATGGACTCAACATCTTTAATCCTCTTGCTCATTGTCTCCTTCCAAACGCTAACTTAATCTTTCCAAAAGATAAAGTATTCACTATTAGAAAAAATTTTCAATGGCCAACTTACTCCATTCCTATACTTTTCTTTTAAGAACTTAATCCACAAGCCTTGTCTACTTGAGCATAACTGAACATAAAGCTTCATAAGACATGAAATATTCATATACCCTACTTTTTGCAAGCAAGTCCACCTAAACTTTTTGATTGACAAATACAATCTCGACTAATATTATGAGCTCATTTACTAAATTTAATGTGACTCTAAATGAAATCTCATTACAACTTTGCAATGGCTAGATAGAATCTCTTAGGAAGTCTATTAACTTGCATATGATATTAAGGAATAGATGCTAACATAGATTGTGTAAAAGTCACTCTTCTTACCATGGACAAGGTTTTTGTTTGCTAACTAGCAAGTTTGTTTCTAATTTTCTCCATAAGTCTACCATATTGCTACTTTTACTAACAAATACCAAATCAATTCCCTTGTGTCTTCCTTGATTACATGTAGAAGAACCATTAAAATGAGCTATCCTATTTGCCAATTCTTTTGAAACATTCTTAGAGAAAAGAATTTTGTATTTGATAATGTTCACTCTTTATCTAAAAGCATCATAAAACTTTTTAAAAAAAGAATTTATACATCTAATCTAATCCATAAAAGTTTCAGAAAATAAGAAATGATCATCCATAAATAACAAGTGAGAAATACCATAACCACTCTTACCATATTTTAAAGCTTCTAAGTTTCTAGATCATACATGCACTTCAATCAAATAAGTTAACTTTTTTGTACACTTAACAAATAAAGATAGAGAGATAGGATCTCTTTTTCTTACTTCTTGAATAGGTTTCAAAACATATGATTTTGAACCATTCTAGAGAACATTCATTGTAGAAGAATGAATACAATTCATAATGGTCCATCTTAATTTATCAAGAAGGCTAATCTCCATAAGAGAACTTAACAAATTCCTAAGATAATCTATCATAAGCCTTTTTAAGGTTAATTTTAAGAGCCATGTAACACATCTTCCTAATTTTCTTTTTTCATTGAATGGATAATCTTACTACTCATTATGATATTATCTTGTATATTTCTCCCTAGAATGAAGCTTGCTTGAAATGGAGAAGTTATATATGGAAGTAACTACTTAAGTCTATTAACAATGACTTTTGTGATACACTTACAACTCACATTACACAAAGATTAGTTTGAACTAACTTATAAATTCAAGAGAGTTCTATTTTGGAATAAAAGCTATATGAGTTTAGTTAAAACTCTTAAGGTTCTTTCATTTTTCAAAAATAGCATAAACAAGATCATAGATTTTCTAACCCACTTTATCTAAATTTTCTTGGTAAAAAAAGAGCTAGGAAACTATCATCACCTAGAACCTTACTAGCTCTTATATAATAGATAACAATTTTCACTTATATAAAAGATAACTTCTCAAATAGTTTTGCAGGATCTTTACTCTAAATGTCTAAAAAAGTAACATTAGAAATTAGTCTCTGATATGTTTTCTCCTTAGTGAAAAGTTGTTGGAAGAAATCAGTCATAATCTTTAATAATTGTTCCTTGTAATCCACCTAGTGCGTATTTTCATCCGGTAGTATCATTTCCTTATTATCCACTTAGTGAAAAGTTGTTAGAAGAAATCAGTCTTCCATATTTTATGCCTTTTAAATGATTCTAAAAGTTTTACAGAAATTTTATTAAAATTTAGTATTTAAAATGGAATTTGCAAGTTGAGAGTGTTTCCTTTTAGCTATTTTAATAATTAAGTATAAGGATAACTTGGATGACTTGTTTTAAGTAAGTAAAAAGTTCATAAACCAATTTTAAAGGTTATTTTTTCAATTTTGAAGTTTTTCATTAACTTTTATTAAAGCTTGATATTTTTAAAGGATTTTCAAAGTTAAAGATGCTCCCTTTGAGCAATTTTGATAGTTGGATGTAAGGCTAACCTATATAACTTATTTTATGGCTAAATTCAATTTGTAAATGATTTTCAACATATTTGAAACAAGGCTAGAAAATTTTCTAAATTTTTACTAAAATTAACATCAACAATAATTTTTTTTGAAAAGGTGTTGCTTTCTTTAAAAGAACTTGATAGTTATTTGAAGTAGTAAGTTATGTGACATGCTTTAAGCATGAAAAGGGTTTGAAAATGCTATTTAAATATTGAATTTCAATTTTGAAAATTCTAAAAAAATGGTATTTTCATTAGCATTTACAAGTTTGAGATGCTTACTATAATCTAGTAAAGGTTGATACTTATTTTCCTAATTAGTTTGTACTAGTGTAGGATAGTTTTAGGTAGTTGTATACTACTAGATAGCACTTAAATAACCTTGAATTAGTATGAAAAGATAGTTTTTTCTTTGCTTGTTAGTATATTATGCAAAGTATAGAATTAAATTTGCTTGAATTTAATAGTTGTGGAACTTAAGAAATCTAAATTGCAAAATCCCAATTTTTATGATAAAAACCAAATATTATATCAATCATACAACTTATATTATGATTGATTGCTGACACATTGCTATACACAATAATTGACTTGAAAGCATTCTATTAAAAAATGGACATTGCCCCGTAAGCTAAATAGTTAAACTATAAGCTTGCTACATGATTAGTGCATGAGTTATGATATGATTTACTCTATGAATTGTTTATGTACTAATGAGGTTATATGCAAGAGTACTTAAGAATGATGGTGAATCCTTGTATGGATACATGATTTATGATCTAGCATGTTGAAATAGAAGCTCTTAAGGTGACAGAGTAACTATAAATCTCTTTCTTGCTAGTTTATGCTATATTATGTTATGATTATGGTTATGGTTAATACTTTGACCTTACCCTATTTATGTAAAATAGGATAATGAAAACCCCACATGAAATTAGCTTAATAACATACATGAATTATGGGTATATATTGAAAATAGGTTTTTATGCCGTATTTGACATTAATGGCTTGAATACCATATGTGACATGTGACATATCTATGCGATATGAAACATTGTAAAGTGTTTTAGGATTTGACCTGATGCCCTAAATTCCAAGTCACATGAAAGGTTAAGTGGGATAAAGTTGAACCTAAAGGGACAAGGTTAGGATATGCATTGCATAAGGTTAGCCTAAATTAACAATAAGGAACCTTTAATGTCTCCATGCCATTTGATATTTATGCTAATGTTTATATTGTGTTATGATTAATTTATGATTGAATCATGTGACTAAATTATATTTTGCCTAAGTTTTTAATAATGTAGTGTACAAAATTGCCCAATGAAAAATATTTTTTGGTAAGAAAAGGTTTGTAATGTACTCTTTATATGTAAATGTTATTAGGAGTGAAACTAATTAAAAATCTATGTGATAATTATTTCATTGAGTAATTTTATTACTCATTCTACTTATAGATATATTTTTTTTTCAAATACTCTACCTTTAATGGTATCCTCTAAAATTGTTGATATTTGGTGGCATAATTATGAAACTACTTATGGGAGGTTCAAACTCAAAATGGAGACAGTTAGTTTGTTGAGTAATTTTATTACTCACATAATTTGTGATAGTTGTTGATATTTGGTGAGTAATAAAAGTACTCATTGTGCTTTTCAACACATGAAGGCCTTGCTACCATGCTCTAAAATGGACTCTACAAATAGTTAATTTGTTGATAGCTATCATATTTATTTGTTTTCAAAATTATTTGACTCACTACATAATTGTATAATTATTGAGGCTTTAACAATTAGGTTACTACCTAACCCAAGTATTTTTGTGTAATTATGAATATGTGATGCACATTATTGTACGATATTATTCTAATTGTCTCACGATTTTTATAAAAATGATAGTAAGTTGTCTCACATGGAATTTCAAAAAGAAAAGAAAAATGGTTTTCATCTACATCAAAAGTAAATCTATATTTTTAAGTTTGAAAATATTTATTAAAACAATAAATAGTTACATATTAAAGGAAATTGATTCACATAAAGACATCTCTAACTCAATTTCTAAATTGATATTATCCCCAAAATATTTAAAAACAAAATAAGATCTTTTAATTTTTCAAGATTATTTAACCTAATCCTATTCTAGTGTGTTCATTTGATGGTTTGAACTTTTTCTTTTAGAAGGAAACATATTTATTTTTAAAGATTTAGAAAACTTCTTTAGGGATTTTTTAGTTTCATGAGAAAATGGCATCTTAGAAAAAGTTTTATAAGTCTATTTTTGGTAAATTCTCATTTGACAAGTCATTCCTTTAAAAATAGTTCTTGGGAAACTATTTGTTGAGATATTGCTGCAAAAGTACAAATTACTTTCAAATAAAAAGTTATTTTCTTAAAAGAAGTTTTCTTTCTTGAAGTTTTTTATGTTTCAATTATTTCCAATATAAAATAAATAAATAAATTTCTTCTATTTTAGCCTAGATTTTGATTCTAGAAGAAACTACTATGCGTCTATTTATTTTTTATTTTTAAAAATAGTTTTCTATTTTTTATTTTTTAAAATACGAAATTTGGTTTGGCAACCTATTTCTAAAATCTATTTTTAAAAACCATTCTCTGAATGTGTAACTTAAAAATAGAAAAAATAGAAATAACTTTTAATTATTTTTTGAACTTATTTTCTTATTCTAAATGTTAGTTTTGTAATTAAAAAAATATTTTTCTTATTTATAATATTAACTATCCTCTAATCTTAGTTTTCTTTCAATCTAAAAATAGTTTTTGAGAATAAGAAAACATTTTTTAAAAAATAGTTCTTGAGAATAGTTTTTAAAAGCACAAAAATAAAAATATATTCAAACAAATCCTGTATTTCTAATTTCAAATTTTCCTTCAAAGAGGAAGAAAAAGAATTTTCCAACATCTCTGGCATTTAAGACGAGTTTCTATCTCTTGGTTTTACTTTAAGATAATTAAAAAATTATACCTCATTAATTATGCAAAACCATTTTTTGATTTAATGAAAATAATTCTTTAGTAAAAATTTCAACTTCGCATTATGCATACTTTCTAAAAATAATTAGATTTAAAAAGATTTATAAAATTTTTTATTAATATTTTTATGCTAATCATGATGATCTAAAATTGGATCATCACGTTCTCCAACTTCTCTTTTAAAGTCTACTTATAGTGATTTTTTCACTTCTTCCTTTATGATGGTTTGCCTCTTCATACCTATGTTTCTTTTTTTCGTTTTTTTTACACAAATGGGTTGATTGACAATTTGTGACAGACAACTTTGATATCAATTCCATGCATGTCAGTGGGGACCAGGCAAAGACAATGTTGTTTTCCTTCAACAGTTCTGTTAACCTTTGTTTTTCCTCTTCTTCTAGGTTGGCACCAATCTTTACCATTCAGTCTTCATCTTTACCGAGGAGTCTAACTTCTTGTAGTTTAGATTTTGGTTCCGATCGTTTACCACCATTCATTTGTACCTCTTCAAGTTGGTTATGTAACATCTCCTAGCCATATGTTGGTTTACCTCCACCTGGCTCATCCATATGGCTTGTTGAATTTCATTAACAGGTAAGATGAGGGGTAGACCCAATGGCTTTCGCTTCATTTAAAGATGGTCATCCAAGGATAGCGCTATACGTGGTGTGAAGGGCTGCCACCACAAGGAAATCTACATTAATGGTTTTGGCGTTCGGATTTGAGCCGAGCGTAACTCTTAATGTTATCGTGCTTTCCACCGGTACTTGGTATCCTTTGAACCAATTAGAACATCATTATAAGATTCATACATACTTTTGTCCTGCTCATATCCTCAACTATTTGGGAATATATTTATATCAATAAAACTTCCCTGATCAATCATAATCCTGTTGAGGATTAGTTGTGCTCTAAGGCAGTAATCAAGAATTTAAATTGCAGTTATGGCGATCTGTGATGCAGATAAATACAGAGAAAATACTATCATAAGGGCTTAAAATTATGAAAAATTACGGATGTGGTTTGGTTCACAAATGCAATACTGTAAGTTTACAGTCGCAGACTATTTTTAAAATTTTAAGCAATAATAATCATTGGATAGTCATGATGATCCCAGTCTGTGTTGCCAAAATCTTCCTCTATAAAGCTATTCGACCCTGTATGCTTCCCTTTAGCGCCGATCGTCAGTGCTTTTCTATTTCACCTTTTACTTGATTTGTTCGGGATCCCTCCTCTGCGAAACATCCTCCAACGGTTTTTATAGGTAGGGCTGTAAAACGGACGGACCGGACCGGATATGGACCAGTCCGTTTTAGTCCGGTCCGTTTAGGTTCGGTCCGTTTTACCTGTTAAAAAAATGGACTAAATGTAAGAGGTCCGTATCCGGTCCATATTCTTAAGGATACGGACCGGTCCGCGGATTTTAACTGTAAGTCCGCGGACCGGTCCATATCCGCCCGGTCCGTGCGGATTTTAGTCCACCCGGACTGGTCCGTATTACCCATAAAAAAAACGGATCAAATTTTAGGTGATCCAAGTCCGTAAAAAACCGTAAAATTCGCGGACCGGTTCGTGGACTTCGGTCCGTTTTACACCCCTATTTATAGGACCAGGGATTTTAATGCCACTCTCTTTTTGTTGGTTGGTCAAAACTGTCTCGGCGATCCATCATGTTCTTTTTACTTTACCTTGGTTAAAATACCAATTTAACGCTTTTTACGAAATTTATTTCCGTTTTACCGTCTTTTCGGAACTTATTACCAAATTACGCATTGGGGCAGGAGGCGTCATTTGGTATGGCGCCATCCAGGATGGCGCCTCTAGGGACCTTTGAGGGCGCCATTCAAGAAGGCGCCCTCGGTCCTTTTTTTCAATTTTTCCTTTTAAAAATAATTAATTTTGCTATCATTTAAAAATAAAAATTGTAAAAATAAATAATATATTATTGTAACTCAAAATAAATTTTTGAAAATATATTACTCATTTTATAATTATATTTGATGTCATATAAAAATATATTAATTTCACTTTGATATTTAATACGTAAATTTATTATAGGAATTTAAAAAAAATATTTAATGATAATAATATAATGAATAAAAATAATAAATATTTAGTAAATAATTAACTATTATTTAAAAATTATAGGATCAATAAAGAATAATTACATAATTTATATTAATGTCTCTCAAAATTTGATCCAATGACACTTAATATTTATCAATTTTTGAAATTATAAACTTCCAACGTTTGGAATTATATTATTACAAGTAATTATTTAATATGTTATTACGCATAAGTAAATTTATTGAATTATTCAATAATATTCTTTATATACGAAGTTGAAGATTGTTAAAAATGAAAAGAAATATAACGAAATAAATATATTTTTCTTATTTTGTATTTATTCCAATAATATTCTTGTCACTTTGTATTTATCTCAATAAAATTTTTTTTATTTTGTAACAGAGTAAATGCAAACTGACGAGGTTGAAGATAACTGAAAATTTTAAAAAATGTGATTATTTCATTTCAATAATCTTTTCATTTTGTAATGAAATCAAAATTATAACATGAATTAGTTTTTTTTTATTTCATCACAATGATAAAATATTTTGGCAATGAGAGGGAAAAGTATCGATTAACTATTTTTTAAGAAACTATTATTTGTTTTATCGTTCCTTCGAAACATTTTATCGAAATAAGCACAGAAGATACGCACAGCGATGGAGAGATGCCAAATGACGTGTAGTGATACGCCAGACGAAATGGCGTAGTTCGCGCTGAAGGGAAGGGACGACAGGCGATATGGCACTTTTGGCCTACGGCACCCTCGCTCCTCATTTGTAAGTTAATTAGCCGGTGACCGTGTCGACTGTTCACCCAAGAGACTTGAATTTTTGTGAAAGTATGATAATTAATATTATTTATTTATTTTCACACGGTAAATAAAAAAAGAGTAGATAATTACAACAGTTGTGAAAGTATGATAATTAATAATGTTAGTTATTATATTTGGGAGATGTCCTTGTCATCATTTTTTTAAAAAAACTAAATATTGCAATGATTTTGAAATTTATTATTATTTGTAATTGTTCCTACGCAAGCAATTAAAAATGTCATAGTAATTAAAATCATCCTAAATGTTGATGTTTGGCAATAAAATAGTAAAATCATCCTAAATGTTGATGTCTGCCAATAAAGTAGTAAGATAAATGTACATAAATATACAAAAAACATAGAAAAGAAAGCTAATGTCTACGTAAGTGATGCCCAGTCCCACATCCAGGATCAGTAATGTGGCGGCCGTATCTACTAACCCTCTGCGCAGGCTCGGGAGTGACATCCCCGGTGTCTGTGTCTCCTCTACCTCCAACTCCCGCTCTGCCTCTACCCCTGGATCCCGCTCTGCCTCCACCTCTACCTCTATCTACAAGCTCTAAGTCATCTGTCATCATGCCACCATGTGCTAATCCCTGATCCTGAGTATGCCAATCAAATGCAGGACGATATGGCTGCGATGGACCAGCATCATCGGAAGGAAAGGCATAGAATGCAGATGAAACTCCTGGTACGTGTGAAAATGCCTGGAATGAGGATTGAAGACTAGGGGGAAACTGGTACATTTGGGATGACGACGGCCCATATAGTGCAGCCGGGAACATGGTGGAGGATGAAGGATCATCAGGTGCAGTAGGGTACACATGAGATGGGGTAGTAACATCAAGCATCATCGTCATGGTCTCCTGGGCAGTCGAAGGTGGAATATGTTGCACCGTCGAAGCGGACGGAATATCAGCCTGCGACGTATGTCGTGGAGCAGTGCGATGTCGGCGGCGAGAGCGAGGCTGATCATGGTCACCCTCCGTAGGGTCTGGGATATGATGGGCCTGAGGAGCTGGCTTCGCATGTGAGTCAATAATCACATGATCAACCTGCTGAATCGCATGAAGGATGGACTCCGTCGCTGATCTAAACGCATCGAAGGTGAACACAGCCTGGCCCTCAGGGGTAGTGAAGTCCTGTAGTGTGGAAACCTCATCTACCTATGCAAATTTTTGATCATCTCCAGTTAGTTATGATACTAATGCATTTAAAGAAAATTAGGCACAAAAAACTAGCACGCAATATTACCACAAGGTCTAGCGCTCTCCTGACGGGTGTAATACATCGCCTGGTAACCCGTCTGTACCATGTCATGTAATCGGATCGTGGTCCCAGAACTAGGCGTGTCGTCGGCTCGGTGGTAACGCACAAGTCTCGCCGGATATCCCAGAGTGCAATATACGGCTGATGGCGGATGTGCAACTCCTCGTCATGCTGACCGGACAAGTGAAGGCAATGGACCTCCGCCATCTGTTTCGGTGGCTCTGGAATAGCCTGACGTAGTCCAAACTACTGCAAAACCCTATCAGGCTGGTGCCACTCGACAATCTGAAAGTGAATGAGCGGCACCACTGCTGTCCACGTCTCACTCCTGCCAAAGCAGTACTGAGGCAATGATGCGGTGACCTCCTCAGTGTACGAGATCCAGGCAATCTGAAGTTACAAGTTTAGGTTGTCATTTAAATACGCTAATGGAATGGACAAAGGCCTGAAATAAAGAAATTCATTATCCCCTACATACCTGGTCAAGTCGAAGACGGTCCAGTACGTATCTATAATGGGGTAGGCTATGTGCCGGACTATCCTGGAACGTCTTCTGATAGTGCCACCTGCCAGGTTCAATAACAAAGTTAAACAACTTCGTAGTAAACTTAATTATATGTGAAAGTTGAAAGATATTCTAACCTGCGTGCTAAGGGGCTAATCCCTGCATCCCCCTCTGGTATGTCTAAAACAGTTATCGCGGGGGCGATAGTGGAAAATCTATCCCAAGCCCAGAGCTGCAGTAGTAGGCAACAACCTCCTATCTCCCTGTGATCCAAAGCGGTGGCCTTGCAGAGCTCTCTGTACAGATAGGCCAAGCAAGCAGACCCCCAACTGTACGTCCCAGCCTCATGTAAGTGTCCGATCAAGGGTAAGTGCATGAGGTGGACATATGTGTCGGAATGGTCTGGAAATAACGTCCCACCAATGAGTCGTAAAATGTAAGCTCGGGTGAATCTCTGCACTGTCACCTCATCCGCATCATCTAGAAGATGAGTGAAATGCCTCTCCAACCAACTCATCCTCAGTCGCCCCCCTCGGATGACATTCTCATCCACCGGTAACTGGAGTCCCAAGTACTCTTCTATCAGGGCTGCCCATCCCCATACAGTGGGCCCCATCACTGCTCGACCGTCAATGGGTAGGCCGAGCTGAAAAGCAACATCCTGCAGGGTAATAGTCGTCTCTCCCTGCAGCATGTGAAAGGTGTGTGTCTTCAGCCTCCACCTCTCTACAAGAGCATTGATCAACTGATGGTCGATCGGCACAAACTCGCACATCGCCAAGCCGTAAAAGCCTGCCTCTCGTAAAAAGGGGACAATCAACTCTGGTGGTTGCTGGTGATGGTAGTGATGAGCTCGTCGAATCCTAAGTACACAGTTAGGCTGCAAAAGAAAAAACAGCACCAATTATCACGTCTGACAATTCAGAAACAGTTCATACTCGGATCAATTAAGGTATAACTTTTTCCATACATGGCTTGCCCAAATCGACTGGGATATGTGTGAGGCCTGAGCGGTCAGCAGTGAAGGATCCCGTGGTCCAGGATCAACGCGTCGGGATGTGGATGCCATCTGCCACGACAAGCATTGCATTAGAATGAAATTTAAACACACACTAACTTAACAAACTTGTGCAATTTAAGTACAAATAATATATCTTAAATTTAAGGTGCCCAAATTTATATAAATAATATCATAAAATGTAATTAATTGTGTGTTTAAAAATTATAATTTTCGTATAAATAAACAACAACCTAAAATTTATGAAAAGTTGAAAGGCGCCTTCAGCGCTCATGTGGCGTCCTGCGTACTTTGGTAAATATAGGATAAACCGCAGTATAGTGAAAAAAGGTTTATAAAATATTCGTATTTTGGTACTTTAACCAATTTGTATACACTTGGACGATTAACTAATGGTCGGTTCACATTACTAGTAATGAGGTAACATATATATACATAATGATGTGCAATTTTACAACCATAAAAAAAATTACAATGTGCGACCGTTACACTTGTGATATTAGTTAACATACTTTATAACATATATGCGAAAGTAAATAATAAAAATTAAGATGTAGAAGGGCCTTCCTCCCCATGTAGCAGTGGACAACGCCTACGATTATGTCCTTCCATCTTACAATGACCGCATTTTTACTTTACACCGCTCTCTTGAGGCCAATCCATCTCATTTCTGATCCGGGTCGACTTTGGTCGTCCCCTTGCACGTAATCTTCCATAATTTGGAACTAGGACAGGAAATGGTGGTAGGTTATTCCATTGCGACCACTCTCCGATAGGCCACCACTCAGATTTGTAGCAATTGAGTAGTGTGTCAAGTTTGTATACAGCATCGACATATGGTTCCCAGGATATGTTGATTGAGGCACAAGCAGCAATAATATGAGCGCAAGGATACCTATATGCTTGGAATTTTCCACATTCACATTGCCCTTTGTCTAATAACACTTGGACGACCTTTCCACATGACCCCCTGGCCATATCAGGGCCCTCTACCACCTCAAACCTAGTCCCTTTTCTATTATAAGCACGAACATGGTAAGAAGAAGCACGTGACTGGATAGTCGCAAGCTCCTGTCTGAATCTGCTTGCGTATATGTGACCTTGTTGTAGCTCATCATGTGCTTCTTTTGCCCTTTCTACAAAGTACTTGACACATCTATAGTATGTTTGTTGAACAAGGCCTGTGATTGGCAACTTCCTTAATCCTTTGAAGAGGCCATTGATGCACTCTACAATGTTGGTCGTCATATGACCATATCTTTTGCCTTCGTCATAAGCAAGCATCCACTTTTCATTGGAATAGCGGTCAACTTCTTGTTGATCTTCTCATTGACTTTGCTAAGATTGTCCAATCTCTCCATGGCCTTTTCCCAACTGGACTCATACGCTGAACAGAAGGAGACAAATAGGTTAATCGCGTTGAACTACCAGGTGCACAAATTTATGGTTGAAAGGTTCAACAAAGAAATTATGCTATAACACATACCAATCTTGAGGACAGCTTTCCTCACATTGTCATCCCTACACTTCTTGCGAACGTTGCTGGCAATATGTCTAATACAATACCGGTGATAAGCATAAGGAGGCTGCCATCCCAGGCCTTCGGTGGCTACAGCATCTTTTATAGCTCGGTGCCGATCTGATATCAAGCATATTCCTTGCTTGTTCGTAACATTTACCCGCAGTAATGCCAAAAACCAACTCCAGTTTTCATAGTTATCCTTGTCAACAATGGCAAAGGCAAGAGGAATGGGGCATTTGTTACCGTCCTGGGTCGCAGCAATCAGTAGCACGCCCCTGAACTTGCCATACAGATGCGTGCCATCAACTTGTATGAATTGCTTGCAGTAGGGAAATGCGGTAATGCATGGCTTGAAAGCCCAGAAAACTCGGTTGAAAACATGTTTCTGCAGATCGACACGATTGTCAGCTGTGACAAATTCTTGTAACTCCAACTTGAACAGCGCCTGGTCACAGTAGCCTAAAATGTCCAACCATTTGGGAAGCACTTCATACGATTTATCCCAATCACCGTACACCTTGACAATTGCCTTTTGTTTCGCCTTCCATGCTTTCCTGTACGAAATCTTGTACCCGTACATGCCTTCCACCCTCTCTTGTATAAGCGAGATTGGAACATCTTGCTTCATTTTAATCATCTCCAGTATCAAGGAATTGATATACTCGGAGTCCAGAGACTTGTGATCCTGTGTCAAACTGGCATTAACACATGTGTGAGGCCCTGAAAATCTAGTTATTGTCCAAGTGTCACAATTCTTCGATTTCGACGCTCTGAGGTGGAAATTGCATTGGTCCCCAAATTTATCACACTTCACACTTAATCTTCTGGTATCTGACTCCTCCACGTAATAACTGTGGTGCTTTCTGATGTAGTAATGCTTGGTTGCAGCAATTAAAGCCTCCTTCCAATCGAACTCTTGCCCAACCTGTAAGTCCTCCACGTCGTAATCATAGCTTGGTTTCATTATTTCCAGAAATTCATTAGGATTCCGTATGACATCCCAATCAATGTGAGAGAAGACAGCAGCTTGAGGGACACCACATGATGTCTGTGCAGCATTGTCACTCCTCACCTGCCGCGTTGCAACATTGTCTCCATGTGTAGTGGCGCGTTCTTCGTCATCAGTGTCACAATCATCATCGCTGCTGCAAGACACCTCATCGTCCTCAAAACCAGACTCAAGGTAGGCATCCATCAATATAGGAGCAGCGGATTCTTCCTCTACGATCGGTAAGGCACTTGTTGAACCTAACATGGTATGTGATATATTTCTCAGGAAAACACCGGCAACAGATGAGTCCAATGCATGAGTATAACTATCAGAAATGTGGAACTCGATTCCACCCGTGTAAGGAAGGCCTTCCCGCACCATCGAACAACTAGTACTGACATTTGCCATGGGAACCATAGGTGATCTAGTTGTTGGAACTCTTTCTTGTAAACCCAGGTTGGCAGCGTGCAGTTTGGATGTGATCACCTCCGTGTATAACTCCATTGCTGTCATCGTCAGATGCTGTTCGTAACTTGCTATGGCACATGCCAAGTCTTCATCGTCGTCCAATTCGTATGCCATGTATTAAGCCTCTATTTGATGCTGTGGAAACCTGTAAACAATCTTCCCCACAGCTTGATCTTCGTGAAGCTTCAGACGGGCATGAATTCTCTCCCGCAAAACATCCATAGTGCTACATCCTCTTAATTTCAATGCCTTTGGGGGAGGTCCATCGTACATTATCCCCATTGATCCCTCAATAATTGTACCATTTGAATATATAAAGGCAATTAAACTTTTCTTCATCTTCTTACTTTTAGCTGCACAATACTCGCTGCACTCCCACAACTGACAGATAGTCTCATATACAAATTTTGTTCTCGTAAATGAGTATACTAGTATTTAATACTATAATTAAAAATGAACGGGATGTATTACTATTTTGCAAGGTATTCTGTTAATTCTACGTAATAATAGGATTATTTTTTTGGCCAAGCAAATGTTATTTCTTTTCCAAAACTAATATAAAATTTGACTATATAATCTTATCTATGGTTTTGTTTATCTCTTTCAATTATCATTTTTCTTAGTGATTTTCCACAAATTATACTAATTAAATTAGTTAACGTTTTTAATACACTATCTTTCTTATTTTTACGGCTTTTTTTCTCCGTTCATACCTACTACCAAATAGCAACCAAGATTATGTACACATTATTATTGCCAATACCTCCATATATATTTTAATTCTTCCTAAATAAACCTATGTATAGTATAATTTTTCAGGTACATTTACTATTCTTCCATTTAGAATATCTACTATTTAAATGCAAAAAAGTCCAAATTTTTAATAACAATATCCTACTTTTTTAAGGCTCTTGGTTACATTCACATTTCCTAGGATCTTTTTTAGTACCTCTCTTATGATATATTAAGATTTCACATGAAAAAATTCTCTAAATATAACTTTCACCTAGGTCGTAAGACCTATATTAGGACATCCTTCTTTATCTCGTTTGTTATTCTTTTAATAGCACAACCTATCACATTACATATAAATTCCTACAAAATTTTCATAAATCATAACTTCACATCTTAAATCATAATTTCACATCATAAATCATAATAATCAATATAAAATAAATAAATCTATATTATTAATATCATAACATTCTAAATAAATTTCTCTACCAATATAAAAAATATTTTCACTATGACTAATAAAAATTATAGTATAAGCATAAAATTCCTAAAAATACTAACTGGTAAGTATTCGGAGAATCAAATAGAAAAAAGCCTCTGCATGAAAGAAAAATTTGTTAGATAATTTAATAACTTCAATCTCTAAGTAAAAGTTATTAGATATTATTGTATCAATTAAAAAATTATACAAAAATCACGCTAAATTAAATATATTTTGTAAGATAATATATTAAAGGAATAAAAATAACAATATATATAAAATTTTATTGATGTATATTCAATTTAAAATATAGTGTTCGAATTTTTATATCAAGAAAATATTAATGAATTTTAAAAGATAATAAATTTTTATTCTTAACTCATCTCATTAAAACTAAAATATATAGTTAGTTATTTCAATCAGCGTTTTTCATAACATAAATTTTTCTAAAAAACATATTTGATCATTAAAAATAATTTTATGTCAAAAATATGATATTATATTATATTAATATTATTCAATATATTCCATTTCAACTTTTAATATAATGATTGAAGAAATAAAGAAGAAAATCATCTGCAAGGTACATGAAATGAAGAATAAATTATGTACGAACTGTAAACCCTCTTAGAACTTTCAGTTGATGTATTTTAAATTTAAAATATACTATTTAAAAATTATCATTAACAAATATTTAAAGATATTTATATAAATAATATTTAATTCAATCATGAACTTTTTTCTATAGATTATAATATGAAATTATTTATTTTTGTTAAAAAAAGTATATTAAAGCTTCAATTCACTTAAAATATTGTCATAAATTAAAAAAAATAATTAATGATTGTAAAAAAAATATTGTTAATAACATGTTAGTTTTCTAAAAAATATAATATGTTAAGGCTTCAAATTTTTCTAAATCCTAGATCATCACTTCACATTATAAGTCATAATAATAAAAATAAATTAAAAATTATAATATAAATGTATAAAATCTACAAATACTAACCAGTAAAAATCACAAACTATCACAGATCACATATATTTATATAAATTTTTTCTAAATCCTAGATCATCATTTTCCCATCATAAATCATAACAATCAACATGAAATATAAATTATAATATACATACAGAAATTATAAAAATACTAACCAGTAAAAAATATAAACTATCACATATCATATAAATTTGTATAAATCTTTTCTAAATCCTAGATCACCATTTCACATCATAAATCATAATGATTAACATAAAATAAATATTATAATATAAATACAAAAATTATCAAAATTTATACAAATAAAATTTATAAATTATAACAGAAAATTCTTTCTAAATCCTAAATCATCATTTCATGTCATAAATCATAATAGTTAATTTAAAAAAATATAACATAAAAACAAAAATTATAAATATACTAACCAAGCAAGAATTGACTAGGATCAGATTTGCTCCAAAGCAAAAAATACTTTCGAATAAAATGCACAAAAGAAAGAATAGATGACAATTTATGAACGAAGAAATATAAAATATGAAGAACTACGGCTGCAAGTTTTGTGAAGAGAAGCAGAGAAGAAAGAAGAGAAGCAGAGCGGTTGTGAAAGGGTTTGGGAAAGGGTTTCTGAGTGAGGAGTGAGGAGTGAGGAGGGATGAGCGAAGAGGGTTTAAATAGGGGGGTGCCTGATGAAATGGCGCCTCCCAATTCAAAATTCAAAATAAAGGCGCCCAGGGCGCCTTTTGAAATGGCGCCTTCCCTACAGGAGGGCGCCAGTTTGAATGGCGCCTCCCCATGGGGGGCGCCACTTCAAATGGCGCCTTCCGCAGGTAGGACGCCATCCCAAATGGCGCCTCCAACGCCTTCGGGCGCCATTTTAAATGGCGTCCTGCGTAATTTGATAAATTATTTCCAAACTACTGTAAACCGGTAAATTGTTTAGAAAAAATGCGTAATTCGGTATTTTAACCCTTTACCTTTTGATTATGCCCTCATCAGAATTAATTTCAAAAAATATGAACTTGTTATTATGTCAATTTAACTAATTTTGTATTAAATTGTCAAAAAAGTATTTTTCATAAAAAATTATCAGTTACATATATTAATAAAGAAGTGATATATTAAAAAAATGGTATATTATTTATACTGATGGTTTAAAAATATATATATAATAAATGATGGCAGATATTTTTTATTGAAATTGAGGAGGGTATTTTCTTCAAATTTTCATATTTATCATTGAAAAATATTTTTATTTTAATATTTTATAAAAACTATTTTCCATCTACAGCCTTAAAATGAAATTACACAGATACCTTTTGAAGTATACTAGGCTTTCCTGCAGCTTACGATCCTACACCCCAATTATTAACCATATTCTACTAGGAATATAACGGAGCACAACCTTTTAAACATTTATTTATTAATTCAAAAAGTAGGAATATATATAAGTCAAAGAATGTTTAATTATTATGTTATCTTCAAAATAAGAGTAACCCCTTATAAAACTTATAAAGAAACTAACAAAAAAAAATACAGTTTTTCTTTTTTGTTTTTCCTTCTACCAAAATCTAAAAAAGAAATCAATGTTCATCTAAAGAAATCAAAGGTTACTATTAGCAGCAGAGTTACACATAGTTTAGTGTGAGCATGTGCGTTCATTGAACTTCTTAAAATCTTATATATTATTATATATATAATTTAAAATGCCTCCACTGACTTTGAAATTTTAACCCTATTAAAATATTGAAATCCACATTAATTACTTCTTCCACTAGTTTCTTTATTGGATCTAATTATATCTTTTTTAGTTTCTTTACATTGTTATAATCATTAAAAAAAATACTAACTAAAATGATAAATATAATAAATATATTCAAAATTATTAGAATCTAATAAGATTAATTATGTAAATTTTTATTCTTTTCAAATAAAAATTGAGACACCCTAATAATAGGGTCGTCTTAATTTTCATGTAGGTACAACAATTATGAAAATAATTATTTTAATGAACATTTTGAAAGATCAACTAAAAATTATATGATGATTTTAAAATATGGAATTACATTTGAGATAATTGAATGATATAATATTTTTAATTATAATGGATATAATTTTATATGTGTTATAATTTAAATGTATATATTAATTAAAATGATATATAATTACTTTTATTTTTAATTATATATTTTGGTATATTATTAACCTTTGAATCCTAGTTCTACCGTTGATTATTATGGAAAGAAAGATTATTGATTACCAATCTAGTCTTTCTTTGTTTTTTTTTTTATTTTTTTATTTTTTTATTTATTATATTAAACTTTTTGGATATAACACGCCGATTCTATATTTTTTTTTGGTTTATTTATCAATAGTATAACTAACGTCAAAGTTTAAGAGACATTTTTGTAACTTTTGAAACTAGAGGAAGATTCATGTATTTTCATGAAACTTTAGAGGATTTTAATTATTTTTCAATATATTTAATTTGAGTTCATTTTGGTTGAAAAACTTATTTTTATCTTAAATATTATTTTATAAATTTAAGTAAACCTATTTTTAAATTTAGATATTGTACCAACATTGTGAACAAGAGATCAATAATGAAAATTTAATTCAACAATAGATTACTTTTTTATTGTATTTGTCTTGAATTAATTTACTTAAAAATAGGGTAAATAAAATTATTTTTTCAAATTTTAAGATGTTACCAAGCATTGGTAATTTTTTATTTCTTATGGTAAATGGAAAAATGGTAAAATTACTGAACTCACACTTAGGAGTTAAGGGTTAAATTTTGGATACAGCAGAAGATATACAATGTTTAAGGGATATTGAATTCTACTTGATCCTAAAACCTACTATCTACTTAATTAACTAATTTTTGTAATTTAACAAACACCTCCTAGAGCATTAAAATGAAACCACTGTTCCGTAAATATGAAAATCCAAGGAGTTCCTTTACAATAATAACAGGAATTGAAGATAAAGAAGGGACTCGAAACCTCAATCCAGTTTATTAAAGGTAAAAATACCGGATTATCTTCATTTTTAAAACAATTTATCGGTTTACCGTAGTTTCAAAATAATTTACCAGAATACACAGGGCGCCATTCCAAATGGCGCTCGCAAAGCTTGAAGGCGCCATTCAAACTGGCGTCCTCCCCCTGTGGCGGCCTTGGAAGGCGCCATTTGAACTGGCGCCCCCACTTTGGAGGCGCCATTCAAAGTGGCGCCCTCTTAACGGCACCATTTTTTAAAATTTGAATTGGGAGGCGCCTAATGAAATGGCGCCTCCCCCCCTCTTTAAATTGCCCCCTCCCTCCTCCCTCGCCACTCCATCTCAGAAACCCTTGCAGCCGCTGTTCTTCCGTTCTTCCCTTCTTTCTTCGTAAATCTTGCAGTCACTCCCTTCCTCTCATTTGCAGTATTTCTTTCATTCACAAATCATCTTCTGATCTTTCTTTTGTGCATTTCATTCGGAAGCATTATCTTCTTTTAACTTTTTCTTGGTTAGTATTTTTATAATTTTTGTATTTATATTATATTTTTTTAAATTAATTATTATGATTTATGATATGAAATGATGATCTAGGATTTAGAAAAAATTTATACAAATTTATATGATTTGTGATAATTTATAATTTTTACTAGTTAATATTTTGATAATTTATGTATTTATATTATAATATTTGTTTTATGTTGATTATTATGATTTGTGATGTGAAATGATGATATAAGATTTAGAAAAGATTTGTACAAATTTATGTGATATGTGATATGTTATAATTTTTACTGGTTAGTATTTTTATAATTTTTGTATGTATATATTTGTATTTCATGTTGATTATTTTGATTTGTGATAGGAAATGACGATCTAGGATTTAAAAAAAATTTATACAAATTAATGTGATCTGTGATAGTTTGTTATTTTTATTGGGTAGTATTTGTATATTTTTTATATTTATATTATAATTTTTATTTTATGTTCATTATTATGATTTATAATGTGAAATGATGATTTAGGATTTAAGAAAAATTGAAGATTTAACATATTTTATTTTTTAGAGAATTAACATGTTATTAACAATATTTTATTACAATCATTAATTATATTTTTTAATTTATTACAATATTTTAAGTAAATTGAAGCTTTAATATACATTTTATTAACAAAAATAATTAATTTCATATTATATTTTATAGAAAAAAAGTTAGTGATTAAATTAAAGATTATTTATATAAATATATTTAATTTTTTGTTGATCATAATTTTTAAATATTATATTTTAAATTCAAAATACATCAACTAAGAGTTCTCAAAAGGTTTACAGTTCGTACATAATATATTCTTCATTTCATGTACTTTGCTGAATTTTTTTTTCTTTATTTTTTTAATCATTCAATTAAAAGTTGAAATACAATATATTGAATAATATTAATATTATATAATTTCATATTTTTGACATAAAATTATTTTTAATGATCAAATATCTTTTTTTTAAAAATTCATGTTATGGAAAATGGTAATTGAAATAACTAACTATATATTTTAGTTTTAATAAAAGTAGTTAAGAATAAAAATTAATTATCTTTTCAAATTTATTAATATTTTCTTGATACAAAAGTTCAAACACTATATTTTAAATTGAATATACATCAATAAAATTTTATATATATTGTTATTTTTATTCCTTTAATATAATATTTTACATAATATATTTAATTTAGCGTGATTTTTGCATAATTTTTTCATTGATACAGTAATATCTAATAATTTTTACTTAAAGATTAAAGTTATTAAATTATCTAACATATTTTTCTTTCATGCAAAGGCTTTTTTCTGTTTGCTTCTCCGAATATTTACTGGTTAGTATTTTTATTAATTTTATGCTTATATTATAATTTTTATTAGTCACAATGAAAATATTTTTTATATTGGTAGAGAAATTTGTTTAGAATGTTACGATATAAATAATATAAATTTTTTTATTTTATATTGATTGTTATGATTTATGATGTAGAATTATGAGTTAAGATGTGAAGTTATGATTTATGAGAATTTTGTAGGAATTTATATGTACTGTGATAGGTTGTACTATTAAAAGAACAACAAACGAGATAAAGAAATATGTCCTAATATAGGTCCTAGGACCTATGTGGAAGTTATATTTAGAGGATTTTTTCATGTAAAATCTTAATATAACATAAGAGAGGCACTAAAAAAAAAATCTAGGATATGTGAATGTAACCAAAAGCCTTACAAAATAGGATATTGTTACTGAAAATTTAAACTTTTTTGTATTTAAATAGTAGATATTATAAATGCAAGAACAATAAACGTACTTGAAAAATTTATACTATACATAGGTTTATCTAGGAGGCATTAAAATATATATGGAGGTATTGCAAAATAAGTATTAGATGAAGTCAGTGAATGTAAAAAAGAATTCATGATTGTATTATATTAAAAAATTCAAATAATAATGTGTATATAATTTTGGTTGCTATTTGGCAGTAGGTGCGAACGCAGAAAAAAGCCGTAAAAATTAAAAATATAGTGTATTAAAAACGTTAAATAATTTAATTAGTATAATTTGTACAAAATAACCAAGAGAAGTGATAATTGAAAGAGATAAACTAAACCATAAATAAGATTATATAGCCAAATATTATATTAGTTTTGGAAAAGAAATAACATTTGCTTGACCGGAAAAATAATCCTATGGTTACGTAGTATTAATAGAACTGTTAGCAAAATAATAGTACATCCCGTTCAAATAATAATGTGTACATAATTTTGGTTGCTTGATCAGTGCTTTTGTAGAGAGGTGGAGGCCGGAGACACACACCTTTCACATGCCGCAGGGAGAGACGACTATTACCCTACAGGATGTTGCTTTTCTGCTCGGCCTACCCATTGACGGTCGAGTAGTGACGGGGCCCACTGTGTGGGGATGGGGAGTCTTGATAGAGGAGTATTTGGGACTCCAGTTACCGGTAGATGAGAATGTCATTAGAGGGGGGCGACTGAGGATGAGTTGGTTAGAGAGGCATTTCACTCATCTTCCAGATGATGCGGATGAGGTGACAGTGCAGAGATTTGCCCGGGCTTACATTTTGCGTCTCATTGGTGAGACGTTATTTCCAGACCATTCCGGCACATATGTCCACCTCATGCACTTACCCTTGATCGAACACTTACATGAGGCTGGGACGTACAATTGGGGGTCTGCTTGCCTGGCCTATCTGTACAGAGAGCTCTGCAAGGCCACCGCTCCAGATTACAGGGAGATAAGAGGGTGTTGCCTACTACTACAGCTCTAGGCATGGGATAGATTTCCTACTATCGCCCCCGCGATAGCTATTTTAGACATACTAGAGGGGGATGCAGGGATTGGCCCCTTAGCACGCAGGTTAGAAAATTTTTCAACACTCACTTATAATTAAGTTTGCTACGAAGTTGTTTAACTTTGTTATTGTACTTGGCAGGTGGCACTATCAGAAGACGTTCTAGGATAGTCTGGCACACAGTCTACCCCATTACAGATACGTGCTGGACCGTCTTCGACTTGATTAGGTATGTAGGGGGTAATGGATGTCTTTATTTTAGGGTTTTGTCCATTCCATTATCGTATTTAAATGACAACCTAAATTTGTAACTTTAGATCGCCTGGATCCCGTACACTGAGGAGGTGACCGCATCACTACCTCAGTACTGCTTTGACGGGAGTGACACGTGGACAGTAGTGGTGCTGCTCATTCACTTTCAGATTGTCGAGTGGCACCAGCCTGATAGGGTTTTGCGGCAGTTTGGACTACGCCAGGCTATTCCAGCGCCACCGAAGCAAGTGGCGGAGGTCCATTGCCTTCACTTGTCCGGTCGCCATGATGAGGAGTGGCACATCCACCATCAGCCGTATATTGCACTCTGGGATATCCGGCGAGACTTGTGCGTTAGCGCCAAGCCGACGACACGCCTAGTTTTGGGACCAGGATCTAATTACATGACATGGTACAGACGGGTTACTAGGCGATGTATTACACCCGTTGGGGGAGCACTAGACCTTGTGGTAATATTGTGACCTAGTTTTCTGTTTCTGATTTTCTTTAAATGCATTAGTATTATAACTAACTTTAATGTCAAAAATTTGCACAGGTAGATGAGGTTTCCACACTACAGGACTTCACTACCCCTGAGGGGCAGGCTATGTTCACCTTCAATGCGTTTAGATCAGCGATGGAGTCCATCCTTCATGCCATTTAAGAGGTTGATCATGTGATTATTGACTCACATGCGGAGCCAGCTCCTCAGGCTCATCATATCCCAGACCCTGCGGAGGGTGACCATGATCAGCCTCGCTCTCGCTGACAACGTCGCATTGCTCCACGACATCCGTCGCAGGCTGATGTTTCGTCCGCTTCGACAGTGCAGCAGATTCCACCTTCGACTGCCCAGGAGACCATGACTATGATGCCTGATGTTACTGCCCCATCTCATGTGTACCCTACTGCACCTGATGATCCTTCATCCTCCACCATGTTCCCGGCTGCACTATATGGGCCGTCGTCATCCCAGATGTACCAGTTTCCTCTTGGTGTTCCATCCTCATTCCAAGCATTTCCACACGTACCAGGAGTTTCATTTGCATTCTATGCCTTTCCTTCCGATGATGCTGGTCCATCGCAGCCATATCGTCCTGCATTTAATTGGCATACTCAGGATCAGGGATTAGCACATGGTGGCATGATGACAGATGACTCAGAGCTTGTAGATAGAGGTAGAGGTGGAGGCAGAGCGGGAGCTGGAGGTAGAGGAGATACAGACACCGGGGATGTGACTCCCGAGCCTGCACAGAGGGTTAGTAGATACGGCCGCCACATTACCGATCCTGGATGTGGGACTGGACATCACTTACGTAGACATTAGCTTTCTTTTCTATGTTTATTGTATATTTATGTACATTTATCTTACTACTTTATTGCCAGACATCAACATTTAGGATGATTTTACTACTTTATTGCTAAACATCAACATTTAGGATGATTTTAATTACTACGACATTTTTAATTGCTTGCGTAGGAACAATTACAAATAATAATAAATTTCAAAATCATTGCAATATTTAGTTTTTTTAAAAAAATGATGACAAGGACATCTCCCAAATATAATAACTAATATTATTAATTATCATATTTTCACAACTGTTATAATTATCTACTCTTTTTTTATTTACCGTGTGAAAATAAATAAATAATATTAATTATCATACTTTCACAAAAATTCAAGTCTCTTGGGTGCACAGTCGACACGGTCACCGGCTAATTAACTTAGAAATGAGGAGCGAGGGTGCTGTAGGCCAAAGGTGTCATATCGCCTGTCGTCCCTTCCCTTCAGCGTGAATGACGCCATTTCGTCTAGCGTACCTCTACACGTCATTTGGCGTCTCTCCATCGCTGTGCGTATCTTCTGTGCTTATTTCGATAAAATGTTTCGAAGGAACGATAAAACGAATAATAGTTTCTTAAAAAATAGTTAATCGGTACTTTTCCCTCTCATTACCAAAATATTTTATCATTGTGACGAAATAAAAAATAACTAATTCATGTTACAATTTTGATTTCATTACAAAATGAAAAGATTATTGAAACGAAATAATCACATATTTTAAAATTTTCAGCTATCTTCAACCTCGTCAGTTCGCATTTACTCTGTTACAAAATAAAAAAAAATTTATTGAGATAAATACAAAGTGACAAGAATATTGTTGGAATAAATACAAAATAAGAAAAATATATTTATTTCGTTATATTTCTTTTCATTTTTAACAATCTTCAACTTTGTATATAAAGAATATTATTGAATAATTCAATAAATTTACTTATGTGTAATAACATATTAAATAATTACTTGTAATAATATAATTCCAAATATTGGAAGTTTATAATTTTGAAAATTGATAAATATTAAGTGTCATTGGATCAAATTTTGAGAGACATTAATATAAATTATGTAATTATTCTTTATTGATCCTATATTTTTTAAATAATATTTAATTATTTATTAAATATTTATTATTTTTATTCATTATATAATTATCATTAACTACTTTTTTTTAATTCCTATAATAAATTTATATATTAAATATCAAAGTGGAGTTAACATATTTTTATATGACATCAAATATAATTATAAAATGAGTAATTTATTTTCAAAAATTTATTTTGAGTTACAATCATATATTATTTATTTTTAAAATTTTTATTTTCAAATGATATCAAAATTAATTATTTTTAAAAAGGAAATTTACAAAAAATGGACCAAGGGCGCCACCTTGAATGGCGCCCTCAAACGTCCCCAGAGGCGCCATCCTGGATGGCGCCTCCACCCACATGGCGCCAACCCAAATGGCGCCTCCCGCCTCCGTGCGTATTTTGGTAATAAGTTTTGAAAAGACGGTAAAACAGAAATAAGTTTTGTAAAAAACGTTAAATTGGTATTTTATCCTTTATTAAACCCTTCTAAGAGGCAATGAAAATGAAATTTAAAACAATTTCCATATATTTATTTATGAATCTTTTCTTTGGGGCGTTGAAATTCCTTCACTTGTTTTTGGTTGGTATTTCTTGCACCACATAGGCTTTGAATTGACAACGAATTTTGCTTGATCGCCTTCTTTTAGCACAGCTGCAGGCAGAACGGAATAGCAAAATACCACTTTTCCATACATTGGGCACTCACCATTTCTTCGGCTCACATACACTCTCTCAACGCACGGTCCATATTTTCTGATCAATGCATCATTTGAGAACACTTAGCAAAACAACATGCACAAAACTTGATTCACAAAAATTTTGATAAGTTATACTGAAAAAACATATATATGGAATCACTGGTTTAGAGGCACTCTTTTTAATATAAAATGGATCTCAACAAAATGTAATACTCATTATATGTGAGAAGGGTCTGCTGAAAGCGTCCCCAGTACCACTCAATTTTACTGCCAAATTTCATACCTAATCACATATTCTAACCAAATTATTTTTTATGTTCCTGTTTATAGGAGTAATTAAACTACTAAATGTATATATATAAAATCAAGGATTGAATATTAAATGTAGTAAAAAATACAAATTTTTTAAAGAATATCAAATATTATTTGAATCAAAAGCTCTTAACTAATTAAATTATATTTTATTAGAATATAATATAATTTTTAAAATCTCATTCAAATTAAAAAAACTTCTCTTTTAATTACACTTGAGTAGTGAAATAAAACATTTTCTTATTCTCTTTTGATAATAAATGTGTGCAATGTGGAAAATGTTTCATTTTTAAGTACGCGCATATAAAAAGATGAATTTATTTTGTCTCATGAAGGATGACTATAAAAAAGATATATTATACTTTTGTAAATAAAATTTGCCAAAATTTACTTTCGATTATTGTCTTCTGCAGATAAAAGCACACGTTTACGTTGGCGAAGAATTATTCACATCCCTGTTTAGTATTTTGAATTCTTGGCTCTAATTAGGAACTTGAAAATATATAAAATGAGAGTGTTGGATTTATGTAAAGTGACAAAAGTGATAGCAAATATTAGATTTTGTATTAATGAGTTAAGTTTAAAATACAAAGTCGTGTGATTTTTTTAGCCATCACATGATAGTCAGTCAATTATGTTTGAATCCAAGTCAATGATTCACTTTCATCATTTTCATATAAAAGTAGTTTTCTCACCTAATATGTTTTTTTGTTAACATAGCTTTAACCAAAATAAATTTTGATAGTTAAGTTCCATCTTCAAGCTAGAACTCGCTAAAACCACTAGAATTTTTTTTTGGTATATAATCATCCGGTATCTGAATACTACATTGGGTACTGACTAATCCGGATTTGAGTCGAATAGGACCACATTGGGCAGTAAATCTCTCCCTAGCAAGTAAAAAAAAAAACCACTAGAATTTTGCTTTACAAGTAAGTCACTCTATAACAAATTATCAATTATCACTTGTATTATGAATTATGTTACAAAATTTTAAAAATTATGGTAATTTTATCTCTTGCCACAAGAGTAAAAAAATTCAAATCAATATAAAAAATTTAAAAATTTATCTCACAAAAAAAAGCCTTTATTAGTGATGAAGTATTACTTATATCACAAATTAAGTTATAAAAACACTTTATGCATGAAAAATTGTCATTTCTATCATAATATAAGTAGAAGACTCTTGTTATATGATGTAACAAGTAAAAAAAAATTATCTTAGTGAATATACATATAAACAATTACCAAATTGATTGAGCTTCCTCTGTAAAACTTGAAAGGATAAAATAAAATTTGAATGGATAAATATATACTACTTATAAGGGTCCATTTGTTGAATTTGGTGAAATATATATGTCATAATCAAATTAGTTAAACCAATAAATAGAATTATTCATGTTATTATATATTTTATATAAAAAATATGTATTATAATAATATTAATAATAAAAAATACTATGTAATAATAAGTTTTACATTCATCATTGTAATATTAAGGAAACTTTCATTAAAAAAGTGAAAATAATAATTATGCAATATTATATATAATTTAATAATAATTAAATAATTATTTTTAAAAATATTTAAGTAAATTATATTTAAGGGCTATATATATAATATTCTTAAAAGCCCATTTCAATCCTTCATTAGTTTTGTTTGTATCAATTTTATTTCTCATAAATATTTTATATCAACTTCAACCATTATAAACAATAATTTGATTCATCAATTAGTATTTTTATTAATGAGTTAATAACTTGAAAGATGAAGTACAAAGTATAATATAAAAATAATATAAGAGAGATAAAATTGATAATTAAAATTGTAGTGGTCAAATGATTTAACTTATATTTGTGAGAGCTAAAAATAGGTATTAGAATTTATAATAATTTAAATATACTTGATAGTCTAATGTTATGATTTGTATGGGTATTTATTTCATATTGTTGAAGGAATTTTTAGAAAATAATAAAAAATTATCCGAAAGATGTAAAAAGATTACTTTTATCTTGTAATAATTTAATTAACAATAATTAATGAAAAAAATATATTACTTTTTAGTTGAATTTATTTTATAATAATTTAATTGTGTGTATTATAATCATACATATTAAAAAAATTATTTACAATTACAATTTGCAAGTTTATGTATGTGTGTGTATAATTTTAAATAATTAGTTATAAATTCAAACATTTTATTTGTAGGATAGTATATACTTAAAAAAAACTTATTTAAAGTTTATTGAAAAGTAATATAAATTATTATCAATTAATTCTTAATTCTTTGAATTTTTTTGTATTAGGTCTGTCACAAATGTAAGTTATATTAATTTAGTATCTCACACAATTTTAATAAATTTCATCCATTATATATTATTTATCTATTATTTTAATTATTCTATTTCTATAGTCATTAACCTACCAATGAAAATATTAATAAAGTGAATAAATTAACTAATTTATTATTTGTAAGAAATAAATTGATAAAAGACATTTGTGAGAAACAAATGTGATGGAAACGAAATTAATGATAGAACAAATAGGATTTTAATCTATAAAAAATAATTTTAAAATAAAGTGATAAAAAATTAGTAAGAGTGTATTTTTATTGTGTGTATTTATATAATATTTTATATACAATTAGTGTTGTATAAGTGTATTTTTGCTTGTGAAGTTAGTTAATCAATTGAAATTTTGTATAAAATATATTATATTATAATAATAAAGAAGTGAATTGGCATGATGGTAAGGTTAATCGTTCCTTAACTTAGATATTTATATTCAATTTCTCATAAATGTAAGTTGAAATTTGTAATTTCTAAATAAAAAGAGTCTCATTGGTTAACACTAGTTTCATAAGGGTCAAAAGTATTAACAAGTTTTAGCCAATATGTAGAATAAATGATAGGCTAGCACTTGATTGAATTGATTAGGTGATCGATTTAATTTGAATATATGAAAATTATTGTAGTTAATTACATTAGTTTTTGTACCTATTTTATTTTATTTTTACCATAATTCTGTTCATGGTAGTATAAGCAACTAATCATAGATTATCTTTCTTGTCACATTTGTAGTTGTGACTAGAATGATCTATTAGTTATGATTAAATTCATAGTAAAAGAAAAATCATTTATTTCATGAGATTTTTTTCTCTAGTAATTTTTTTACCACACTTATTTTTGTATGGATTCATCTAACCAATATTTCCATTATGCAGCATAATTACAAAAATTTTGATTTTGTATCACAATTTTAATTGTGATATAAATAATGATTTGTTGTAGCGTGGAGGAACGGTCAATTTTTGGGTAGAGCATGTAGTGAGATTGGCTCACATGATTTCCCTTGAAAGAATTGAGGTGGCCTTAAAATTTCGTGCGTAAGTTGATTATTTATTTATTTTCTCTAAAAGATGTTCTTCTATAAATAAGTTAATATAGCATAGGATGTGCAAATTAATTTTTTACACAAAGGAGAAGGACTTACTCATTGAAGAATCGAGCTATTTCGTGCTCATGCACTGGAGAGCCTTTAGAAAATGTGAGGTAGAGGCACCTTTGCTCTTCAGAGCCTCTATCCTTTGCCATATGCCACTCTTTTGCGTTTGGATTCAGCATTTTTTCATTTCTTGATAAAGCCTCTTCTCTTTTTTGCTCTAACACATTCTTCTCCATTTGGGCTCTAGAGAGAGAGAGAGAGAGAGAGAGAGAGAGAGGATTTTGAACTTTTGACTTTGGATGAGAAACTTAGTTATAAATATTAGGATCAATGACCGTTGACGTAATTAAGCAAATTAAGAGAACTGCTGGAAGGAGGCCACATTTTTGGAGAATCAACCTTTGCTCTCTTTTGGTTCCCGTTCATTTAATTCGACATTGAAGGTAATTATTAAGTTTATATAATTTTTAGTGGCATGATATAATACTCTCTCAATTTTTTATTATTTATTATATTTTTAAAAAATTATCTTTTATTTATCATTTTAAAATTTCAATAAAGTATTAAAAATTATTTTTTAAAAAATAATTACTATTCTTTTTCATTAACAAATACTTAATTATCATTCTTGAAATATTTTAATATATTTTTTTTACCATAATTCTCTTGTTATTTTCAACTGATTGGATTTTGTGCATAATAAGAAATTAAGAGATAGTTTTAAAAAATTTATTAAAAAT